>CAJNOI010000058.1:183472-281352 GCA_905250115.1 Adineta steineri | reverse complement strand
GGAAAAAATCAAAAATACTCTGTTTCTAAACTTTTTGCTTCCATCATCGTTTTATTCAGATACAATTCTCTTTTTGTGAAACAACATAGTCTATATTATTATGTTTACAATAGAGCCTATATGGTTTTACAAGCTCTTCGTTTCTTGTTCTGTGTACATAAAACATCATAGCAATATACAATAAATAAAAAACATAAGAGAAACATTTACTTGAGAAATTATTTTTTATTGAAGAAAAAAGGACATTAGAATGTGTTTTTATGATAAATCAATATTTAACTAACTTTAGAACAGTAAAAATGGTGTTTGTTTTAATTTATTTAATAAATAGGGTGTTAAAACTATTATACATAGATATGAATCATAACTGTTTGGATTGTTTTCAGATTGATGAAGAAAAATGTGATTATCTATTGAATTACAAATTATAATCAATCAAAAATAGAAGAATAACAAAATGAGATGTTTTTGAAATGTTTTTATACTTTATGTTATAGAAACTTAAGCCGAATGTGTTTGATTTTGAAGAAGTGTTCAGTTTTTTTTTGTCTAATCAAACAATTCATCTAATTATTCTTCGTTTAGCTATTAAAGATTGGCTTTATCCTATATAAATGATGTGACAGTCCACTAATATACTGCATAGAGTATAGGATACCTTTAACGTTTTCAAATTTGAATATATAAATAAATTTCAATTAAATTATTTTGATTTTTATAGAAAACTTTATCTTCAACTAAATGTTGATTATATTTTCTTTTCAAAATCAATTTTGTTAGATTAAATAGTTCTTTATGTATTTCATCTTTCATATAATTCAGAAGCGCTATTGATAAATATATTTGTTCTCAAATAACATTTAAACACCTAGGAAAATCATCTCTCCGAATAGATAAATTTTTTTTGAAAATAAAAAGAGTCCTGGCTACTTTTGTTGATTGAATTGATGAAATGAATTCTGGAAAAAAGACGTCGGGACTTTTTGCATTCGATTGATGAAATGAATTCTAGGAAAAAGATATCAGGACTGTTTTTTCGTTAGATTGATCAAATAAATTCTGGGAAAAAAATACGCACTACCCACTGAAAAGAGAGGAAAAAAAGAATTTGTTGCTCAATAAATATTTGATCTTCTATTATAAATTGAATCCATTTGATCAACTTAGAATCTGGTGGTTGATGGCTTCAACAACAGTTTATTTATGGCTTTCACTCATGATTATCATTTGCTGTTTGAAGACAGATAGTAGAACTAAATATTTTATCAGTTGAAAAATCCAAGTATGATATTTCTTTCTTCTAGCTTATTTAATCCAACAGAACGCAAAGTGTCGCATTATTTTAGAAAAATATTTTTCTTGATAGTAAACTAATGAGATTTTGACTTTGGAATCAACGAAGAAAATATACTTTTAGTATATGACATGGCAAAAATAATTACAGAATTCTCAGTCGACCGTCACTTATTGTAATCTGAAAATCTGGCCAGTATATTATTTTGAACTGCACTTTATTTCACAATAATATTGAAGATAACACTTAATAAACTTTGAGTTTATACAAAAGGAATACAAAAAAATATCAAGTACATTCTGCATAATTTATGTTACTGCTAATGCATCAGTATTTGATTGTCGATTGAATTTTTTCATTAAAATTGTTTTAATTGGATCAGTAAATTGAAATAGAGTAATCATAATAAATACTAATGAAACATCAACAAATGTAAAAGCAATACGAAGAGAATATTTTGGTGGTTGATTAATAAATCCCATAACAAGAAAGATTGTATAAGGTATGCCAAGAGTTAGTTCTATAGATATAAGTACAACTATTCGTTTAACCATTTGCAATTCTCTTTTTGCACGAGATAAAACATTAGCTGGTGTTACACGTCTATTAATCTCTTTGACATATCGAATTAATTTAAAATAAATAAATATTATACCATTCATAGGTATTAAATATATACAAACTATATTATAGATCGATATAAAAGAAAGATGAAGTGGTAATTCACATAACTGATCGTCGATGTAGTATTGTATTTCACTAGTAAGCATGTGTGGAATAGTGCATATAAAGGCAAATATCCATGATAAACCGATAAGAAAAACTTGAACTCGTTTTGATTGCCATGATAAACGAGTTGGGTAAACTACAGTCATATAACGATAGTTTGCTTGTAATAAATAAGAATAAAATTGTCCAGCACAGAAAACATAACCAATGTAAGATCGAAAAATACAAAATGACTCTTGATATTGAATGTGTCTAAGATCATTTAGAAGTTCAACGATAGTTATCGAAAACATACGACTTGCTAATAGAAGTTCACTAAAACATGAGTTGACAATTAGTATCATAGAAACTGTGTGACATGTTTTATGTATTGCAACAAGATATATAAATATTGTAGCGAGTATTATTACGAAAGTAAGACATATGATATTGATAATACCAAGGGGAATAAACCAAAACTGATTATCTATGATTGTTAAGTTCATATCTTTTTTGATACAAAAAACAGGAAAGTTCTTCAGTATATTTTCGAAAGACAGAAAAAAACAAGAATATATATTTTTACAAGCTTCAAATGCACTATTCGCTTCAATGATAGACAGTAATTAGATAGGCTTCAGTTTTTACATTAATTATGTAAAAAACTTTCTATAATTTAAAATATTCTGCACGAATAAAAAATTTGACTTCTTTTTTGAGAAATAATATAAATATAATGCTTTCGGAAGATAAAATTATATTATATTGTAGGCCATTATAGAAAAACATTTTATAATTAGATTTGTTTTAAATACTCTTCGTGAAATAATTTATTTCATATTTGTGACGTCTAGGTAGGTAGAAGCATCAATTATCAGATTATTTATTGATGGAAATGAAAACTAGAATATTTATCTTATTGTTATAGTTAAGGCGGCTGACTGCACGTATGTGCAGCCAGTCGACTTATTGCTTTTGATATTCTTCTTCTTCTTCTTCTTCTTCTTCTCCTTCTCGACAGATGAGTCACGATTCAAGTTCGCCACTCGTTCTAAGCATTTAAACAACATTTTCAATCAAAAAAAAGCTTGCCGTATTCGTGAGAACGTGCTGAGTGCACATCTGAAAACCGTTTTTTGAAATTCGGTTTCGTTCGGGAGATACATAATTTCAAAAAAACCATTAATTAACATATGATGATTTCGTTATATGGTTATGTATGACTCAGTATTACGCGAGCATTGATAAATGAGATTGTATATGCATATACATTTTAATTATCGTTTCTTGTGACTTAAATTCATCATGATAGAGTCTAGTCTATGAAAAGTAATTGTTCGATAGCTTGTCTATCTGAGTTTAATTAATCTATTTCGAGAATAAAACAAAATTTTAAATGGTTCAGCTTTCCACGTTTATGAGGGTTGTTACACTTCTGCAGTCAGCCGCCTTTCTCCTACTTGAACTTGCTTCAAGTGGAGGTCTAGTTCTTTCTGTTTTTCTTTTTTCTATTGTTGATAGTGGGATAGTTAGATGGTGATAGCTGGTGGACATGAAATTTTGTCATCTTCTTTGAGAGTGTAAATGTGAGTAGACGCGAGATGGACAGAAAACAGTAATTCACATCCTCACCTTATAAGGAAACACGATGGCTTAATAGTTAAATAACAGGAACATAAAATGATTGATAAGAACATTAACACAACGAATAAGGATGATGAACATAACCACCAGAAAGATATATCGGATGAAAAGAAAGGGAAAATATCAGCTCAATAGTCAAGCAGTATGTACAGAAAGTGACAATAATAACTTTCTTATTAAGGAATCATTACTAATTAAGGTATATCAACCTGAATTGAATAGAACAATTCACTCAATACTCCTTCATATATTCCTTAATAATGTCCCTAAACAGTATTATCAAAATTAAATTAAAATGACTCATATTTAAATGCAAAGTAGTTTTAAATAAATGCGAAGTAAAAAGTTCAATTTTTTCTAAGTAATTTATTCAAGAGAATTCTAAGTAAAAAAAATTTTTTGCTCAGGATTTTATTTGAAATCTAAATGAAAAAATGTAATTTTCTATATAAACTATTATATACTGATAAGTAACTATATGAATTTTGCTCTGTAAAGATTGGTAAATAACTAAGTGAAAAATTTAATTACACAGTTATTGTATCAATAAAGCTTTTTGTTGCTTTTTTGATCGTCCTTAGAGGTGTAAGCTGATCGGTTAAACCGCCGCCGCTGACATCAGTCTGAGTGAAAATCAAATTTTCGTTCTTTTATATTGATCTTTATTTAACTTGCAATATTGTTAATGATTCTCTGCCGATCTCAGTTTGATTTTTGCATTTTGTCTTGTACATACAATATGAAAGAGTGTAATAGTTGTTACCCATACTTCTTTTGGAACAGATCATGGCTGAGATATTGAAATAAAGATATTTTTCAATTTGAAAAAAATATTTATTTTTATAAATTTTCCAGCCGCCGCCGCCGATCAACTCATCGGCTTACACCTCTAGTCGGCCTCTTTTTTTTCTTTTTTCTCCTAAACGTATATTCTTTGCTGCTGCTGATAGTTTACAGAATTTCATTCTAATTGACATGCCAACTATATCATTGGAAATATATTCTTTGATGAAACTTGAACAATTTGAGAGTGAGTGTGTAGTGTGGGCGCAAATGTTTGTCTTCTTCTCATTCATTTTCGATGCCGCATCAGCGTTCACACCCACGCCCACCCCTCAAGACGAAGATGATGAATCACCCTATATATGATATATGGGTGTGAGTGCGGGAAAATATAGACGTCATCATAGAAGTATGGAAACTTTTAATTTGACATTTTAGAATTACTTTGTCTTTATAATAAATTACTTGATAATGAATTTTTTTACCGATCATATGTAGTTTTTTACTATGATTTTTATTTATTAACTTAGCGAAAAAATAATTTACTGGAATATTAATACTTCAACTTAGCATCTAATTATTCTACTTAGATTTAAATTATTTACTGAAAAAATATACATTTTACTTAGCAAATAAATAGTACCCAATTAAAATTAAGTTTTAGAAATAATATCAATACGTGCATGCTCTTCTCTCTTTATCTATATTTATATATCGTTTAATTGAACGCTATAAATATATTTTCTATTAATATACTAACTATCGATTATCTTGCATGATATCATAATCATTCGAATATAGCATTCTCAATGTATAATTAACACTCATTTTTTACACACCATATAATATAACAAACAGAAATATTTGTTCTAGAAAAAGTGTAATAAAAAAATTAAATTTTTAATATTGAAAACAGTAGTTATTAGTAAGAATATTTCATAAAATGAGCAGTCAGCCTATTCCCAAATGTTCAACATCGTAGAACAGAATGGGTGGGTGAGAGTATCAGTAGCGTATTCATCTCATACTCACACCCTTAAGATGGTTCAATATGTATCCGGCCCCTCTTTCGAACAGTAAAAGCAATAGTAATCAATCTTGCTTCAATCATAATCTACTTGAAAAATATGGGTGCTCATGTAGTTATAATTTGTTCTAACGTAAGAAACATATTTTCTTTTTTCTTTTCAAAGTTTTATAATCATGATATTAATTGAATCGAGATGAAATAGCACAGGAAAATACAGTATCAATTTCTCTACCATTACATCAAAAAAGTTTTTACACGGAAATAAGGAGATGGGGTGGGGGTGGGTGTGAATGTGGCTAAATAAAAGATG
Organism: Adineta steineri; assembly: GCA_905250115.1. NCBI lineage: Eukaryota > Metazoa > Rotifera > Eurotatoria > Adinetida > Adinetidae > Adineta > Adineta steineri. The sequence goes on along the minus strand of CAJNOI010000058.1, from coordinate 275,583 downwards.
AATCCACACCTACACACACCCTTTCTTCATATTCAACATCTTCTCGACCGTCATGAAACCATTTTAACCATTGTTGAAAAGTTCCAAGAGGAGGACCTTCATCACCAAATACAGCACTTAATTCATTATAAATAACTATCGGTTCGATATAAAGTGTAGTACGTACTTTAATATAGAAACGAAAATATTCTTTATTCATTTAAAAACAAATGAATAGTTTTCATCATAATCTGATCTATGTTAAAAACAATATGCTATATTGTCTCCTATATCACATTTCTCTTCTCTTCGTTGTTTTTCTTCTCTGTTCTCTATCTTTTGAACTTCTTTGATATTTATTTTCATTTATACATGTGAAATACACGTGTTCTGTTTGTATTTTTTCAGTTCACATAGTTAGCTCGTGTATGTATTTAAAGTAAAAATTCAAAAGAGTGAGAGGAAACTCAAGAGTATCAGAAATTTTGCTTATGTAATATTGTGGATATGTGTCTCTTCTCTTTACACTCACCCACACCTTCAAAATGCTCGACGGATTACAAGAGCAAAAGTTATACATATGTTACATCACCCACATCACACAATAAACCATTTGAATTAATGTGCAGAAAAACACTTATCTTCAAGAAATGATTAAAATTTGAAAAGATGATTTATTCTTTAAAAAAGTGAGACTGGATCCAATTGAGGAGATATTGTCCATACCAACCTCACACAAAGTCGAACAAAAATGCTTTCCTAAAACCAACAGAAGAGAATTTCAGATACATTTGGGAAGAACATATAACTTATTTTGAAGGATATATGCTCCAACGATTTGTATACTCTCAATCAGAAGTCCAGAAGACTTCGAGAGACGTCGATGAGTTTACTTATTCATCTTGATGACCATCTGTGGTAATTATAAATTTTCTTAACGAGGAATGCATAGTTTTCAAGAAAATGGGAAATGTTCCAAACAGATATAGCGCTGATTTCTTTTTCTCAAATTGAAGACTGTTTCTAACAGAAATGAACTATTTATATTTATATCATTTGTTTCCTTTTCTGATGGTAGCATGAGACGACGTGAGAAGTTTAATTAGTTATTTTTAATCTATTTCTTTTTACCGTATATGACTTTCTATTATAGAGTCAACAATTTCCTCATCCATTGTTGTGTTCTCTTATTCTTTCATTTACTGGTGAAGACAGACCGATTAGCTGTTTTAATGACTTTTGTTGTGACAATGTATTTTTTTCTAAACGGTTTTCTTCTGCCTTAACTCGACTTAAGCTTTGAGTAAGTTTTACTGAAAAAATAGTTTTGAATTAGTTTTGCTTTTAATACATTGTGCCATCCATTAAGTATGTTTGATCAATGCGTTGACCGACTTTTATTGATGACACAGGCTTCTGATTATTATTTTTTTGCACAATCTATGTCATGGTTTGAGGATAAGCCGATTCATCTTTTCAGTAGCTTTTTCTATTAACAAACACTTCTCTCATTTTCTGCTTTAAAGTAATCTGATTCATGTCGTTAGAATTACTCTTACTAATGAAATACACTGCTGAATGTTTGTCATGTTTGTTAACTGCACTTCATTAATGACAACCGTAGGTAAAACACTGTGCACAACTTCTATCAGTAACACATACGATTTGAAATTCTCAACTTGCACAAGTGTATCTATTTTATTCGAATAACTTCTATGTATACGATATACTTCTTTCGTCTTCCTTTTATTAACAAGTGTTGTTATCGGATTATTCTTTAACTAATTTTTCTTATCTAAATATAGATCTAATCACAGCAGTTTATATAATAATATGAATACCCCGAGAAATTTCACCATAAATTTGGAAAATACAAAATAAAGAAAGAAAATATTGAATATCCGTCACCTTGAGATCCGTCTTGCATTCTATCTAATAAAATATATTTATATCGACAAATATTAATAATGTGTGTCTCTCTCCATAAAGATAATATATTATCTAAAGCTAGAGATTTATGGTAAGATACAAGAGTTACTTTTTTCTCTAGTATACCAAACCGATCAGTATTGCTATCATATATGTTCAAATCTACGTTATTGTGTTTGTTTATCAAGATTTTGTCATTGTTGTACTTCTACTTTTATTTTATAATCAATTTCCTTCTGTTCTTTTTTTGTCTCATCTAACTTTTCTCCTGTAATATGAGATTAAGACTTACGACAGATAATTACATTTTGAAATGTGCAGCAGTTTACTAAATAGCTCTTCTTTTTCTATATTCATGAGTATGAAATTCCCCTTCCATTATTTTCTCTGCACAGATAACAGTGTTCTCGAAACAAGCCATCTAGTATCATTTGTGTTAAACTCACTATTATCTTTAATGATCGATTTTTCAGCATATTTGCCTTAATATAGACTTTTTCTAGCATATGAATCGTGATCATTAAATGAATATTTTTATTCTTTTATCTTTTGACAAAAAAACGCTTCACCTAAAATAAGGAGGACAAATTCATGATAGACTGAATTCTATTTATAATATAAATGCACTTTAACAAGTTTTTGATCCTTTTTTACAAACGCAATAGATGACGTCTTTGCTGGAGGTTAGCAACATATTAAATGTTCTTTTTGACTTATCATTCTTTATAAATGTGATAAATAACATCTTTACTGGAGGTTAGCAATATATTAAAAGTTTTTTCTAAATTTATCATTCCTTAGAAATGCGATGGATGACGTCTTTGCTGGAGGTTAGTAACATATTAAAAGTTTTTTTTTTAATTTATCATTCTTTATAAATACGATGGATGTCGACTAGATATGGCACTTTATTTTTTATTTTATCGACGCTTTATAGACTGTGGAGAGTCTTGTGAGTATTACACACACAGTTAAGACAGTTATAAGCATAAAAGAGAACATTCTCTGCAACTTTAGAATTTGCAATATAAATATAAGATGAAACGACACTAGTATAAAGTGTTAAACGAAAAAGTAAGTGTGTCGTTTGTTTTTCGCTAAGGAAATAAATATACTGTTTTTTCGTGACTTGTGAAAGACTACGCTTGTTTGTTGAAGTTAGTTATGATTCTTAGAAGCAATTTTCCTCAATGTTTCTCATATGAAATCTATCATGAACTCCTACCAATTCCTAAGATTATAGCATAGTGTAGTACACCAGTCGATTTAACCAATTATATCGCGCAACTACAATCATACTGTGACTTTTCAGTAACATAACTAGTTTGTACATATACCTAGTATAATACTTCAATATAGTTATATCACAGCACAATTATTTCAGATGTTGTTTTTCAAACGGATAATAAAGATTTTAATTGACTTACTCACATGAACTGTATCTTTTGCTTTCAGTCATGCGCAACATATAGGTTTTCCCTGAAATTTCATATAGTAAATGATAAAGAGAAAAAATCTTTTATTTTATTATTTTTAAAACATAACTGCTATCATTTTCTTTTCGCGCTCCGTTTATATTATAAGCCGAACTACTTAGATATTTGAAAAACTAGAAAATCAAATTGCATAGATTTGGAAAGTTGGAAAGGATGACACGAATAGATATTCTAACTCTATATCTTGTACATTGTGCATAAAGAACAAATTTAGTTGACTGAATCATTAATTCGTTCTCTATCATCTCTCTTCAGACATTATCAGACGCACATAATAGTTTCAATGGCAATCCCTAATATTGTTCGGTCTTGGCTCTATCAAGGTTTTCAAATTCCATCTATTCTATTCGGTGTCGTTATTCTCTATTACTTGCTCATGGATCGAGCACTTCGAAATGCACTTAACAATCATGTTATTATTGCCATGGTCTCTGTTGGTCTTATCTTGCAATTTTTCGATGTTACGGCGCTCACTTACATCACGCGTACCGGTACTGAATTAGTATCCACAAAAGCTTTTTGTCTTGCCTGGGTGTCCATTCGTTCCATTGGGTTTCCAGGAGTAATAAATCTGGTGGCTTGGGCATCGATTGAACGTCATATTCTTATCTTTCATGCAAATTTGGTTCGTACAAAAACAAAGCGATTTTTTTTTCATTATCTTCCGTTGGTCATTTGCATGATGATTCCTGGCGTATTTTATATTACTATGTACTTCATTGTACCTTGTTCTATTACAATGGATTACACAAAAGCATATTGTGGTTATTATTCTTGTGTCACTGTTAATCCATCAGTCGCATTGTATGATGCCATAGTGAATTACTTGATTTCTCCATTTATCATTGTAATATTCAGTGTGGCTCTTATTATACGTGTACTGGTTAGCAAATGCCGCGCTCGTCAACGAATTCAATGGCGTAATTACAGAAAAATGGCCATCCAATTATTATCAATATCTTTCCTCTATATCGTTCTGTACTGTCCACCAATTTTCTTATATGTTGCTTATTTGGCTGGCTTAAAACAAATTGCAGCTATCAGTTACTATTCTGATAGCAACTATTTTGGTTACTATGCTATAACGCTCACTCCTTTTATATGTGCTCTCTCATTGCCTGAACTTCGAATGAAATTTAAAATATGTTTTCCATGCTGCCGAAGACGTCGCCCTGCTATTGGTCCACAAGCATTGATGATGACTCGTCCAACAGCTGGTCCAACAGCCGCAATAGCAGCAATTGCTCAATAATTACTCTAAAACTACCATAATTAACAAAAACAAGAGTGTGATTCAATCTAAAAATATTAACAGACACTATTTTTCACCGGAAAAAGATTTCATATTGTAGTTCCCTATTCCTATTTTGTTGTTGTCATTGTATATTTTCGTTCATTCAGCGTTGATCATTCTATCTAATTTGTTAATCATGCATTTCTTTTTACTGAACATTATTTGATTTAATTTATGTTGTGTAATTATCCATATTAATCTATAATAATGCTCAAAAATATTTTCATAAAACATTTGATCAAAGAAACCCATATACTTTTCTCAAAAAAAGACCTTTTTATGTCAGTTATTCAGAAACTTCATCCATCATTAAAACTTCAATTTATAGTTGAAATTGAATCATTTATAGCAGATTCTGCTTTGAATAATTTAGTTTAGTTATATTTAGAATTGTTTGGGAACATTTATCATTAAGTGAAGATGATTGATCAACTGTTTATTATCAATTTCATATAAATATTATAAAACAAAATTTAACTAAAATAGTTCTAACAGCATCAATAATTGGCGCACGTTTTCTTTAAAAATATAACCTGGTGGAATTCGTTTTGGTGATGATTTGATATGAAAATACTTATTTTAAAATTTTGTTTCCTCCTCAAAGACATATCTAACAAAACATAAAGAACTAACTTAAATTGTAATCGGATTGTACGCATGATCAAGTAATCGGAAGTAGCGGACCGTAGCGGCACCGACTCCGAGCTGTTTATGGCGCTTTACTTTAACAGACTTGAAAGGTGACATATAATGATAAAATCTAATCAGTTGTGGGTTAATCGCACTCATCGAAGAGTGCTATTTGTTGATTTACAGAATATTTGATAAAAGAAATGAATAATCTAAAAGATATCCTATTGTTTAACAAGTAACGGTGAAATATGAAGAAGAAAAGTTGTTGATATTCGATTATATTTGGAAAGTGTTTTTTTTACGAATATCAACCCATTGATAGACAATCATTTAAATTCTCTTGATTTATTTAAACTATTTTTTTGTTGACTATCTAAAATCTTTCCCAGATTATTTAAATGAAGATAAAGACTACGTTTATAAAATGATGAAACTAATTCATACGGAGAAAGTTTATCATCAATAAATATTTTATATTGCCACATTTCTAATTGAGTTTCTAACGAATAATTTGATAAGAAAAAACGAGTAAGAAATGATGATAATATATAATACTTGGAAAATAATAAAGAATATTCAGGAATTGATGATATTATTGTTTTATATTGATCATCACTAGTCATGATCTATAAATATAAATTTTAAAATTCGATATCTTGAGGGTGTGGGTGGTTGTTCATCAGTTATCTATACCCACACCCACACCCTGAAGATTGTTCCAAGTCTTTTTGCAAAACCACTGTATATATAAATAGACAACAGATATGACATTCATATGTTTTTCAAGAAATAGTTATTCCCAGAATAAATTATTCGCGTATTATTATTAGCATATTGTCAGATCTTAATATGAATTAAGTCTAATATAAGTCGTAATTCTAGAGAATACGAAAACTATCATATTTTTTTCATAAAAAAGAATTATTTTCTTGTCGTATACATTTACGACATGTTCAGAATTGAATTATTAATCAATTTGACATATGTCTACTTCAATTATTCGAATATTATTTTCGAATCGAAAAAAAAGAGGAAGATTTTATTCATGTTCAATGACATTATTACTCAATATATCATATAAATGTTCAATTTTCTCCTTTCAACTAAACAAGATCGATCGTATATCATAAAATGATATGCATATATAAATCATGAATAATCATTTTATTGTTACACATATAACAGAATAACAAAAACAAATCAAGTGTAACATAATTATTCAGTGATCATTTCTTTCTTCTTTTTTGAACCACCTTTACCACGATGTTTCTTTCGACGCTTTTTTGTATCATATTTTTCTAGCAGTTGATCAATCTCTTCGGGACGTGTTGCACTCTTTTTCTTATGACCTAATTCACCTAAATCTTTTTGTAATTCTCGTAAAGACTAAATGTAAAAAATAATAATTTATTTCATAAAAGAAAAATTTCTATACTTACATTTATATCAACATCACAAGATAATCGATTTGATTCAAAAACTTCGGGTAAACGTTCATCAGATAATGGATATACACCACGTGTAAGTGCATCAAATCTAAATATAATTATTTAAATATTCTTTTTTTTATATTTCGATTCAATTTACTTTCGAGCTAATTCATATATTTGTTTACGATTTCTCTGTTTACAACTATCAACTTTTGCTATTTTGATTAATTTTTCTGAAAGAAGTTTATAATCAAACTAAAATAAAATAATAGTTTATATATAAAATTTTAAAATGAAATATTGACTTGTAAAGCAGTATCTTCATCTTCTTCATTATCAGCATTATTCAACTCCATTTCTTCTTCAATAGCTTGTCGACCAAATGCTTGAATATTTTCCATTTCTTCTTCTGCTTCAGGATCAATACCAACATCAGAATATTGAATGATTAGAAAGAATAGATTTTTGTAAACATGTTTAACTAATATATCACTAAAAATTATAATTTATTATCATATATATATAAAATATTTCTATTTACTAATCTGATGCTTTAATAATATTAAAAAATGGTGCTAATAAAAGAATTAATCTTTTAGGTTTTAATGCAACACCACCCACTTTAGCAAGTTCTTCCAAGTATATATCAGTTATATGTAATTTTAAACCTATAAATTGACAAAAATATTAAATTAAATTATTGATTTTGTGTTTTTTTTATACGAACCATCACATGCTCGATTGCCATTAGGACTAAGAACATTTTGAGCAAGCATTTTTGTAAATTTTAAAATATCTGGTTTAAGCCATTTTAAATTTTTAAGAAATACAAATGATTCACGTAGAAAATAACGAACAAACTATTGAAAAAAAAAACATTTTATAATAAGAAATAAAATAATTAGATAATTTAATTTACGGTCATAAATTTGCTTAAACGCCATCGATCAATACCCCACCATTCCCGAGCAAATGTAGCAAAACCAGCATCGATATATAATCGTGCTTGATCATTATCACGAAATTCATGAATCCATGATGATATTTGTAAAGCTAATTGATCCTTTATAATAAAAAAAAAATATTTAGATTCAAAAGAAAAAAACAAAGAAAAATCATAATACTTGTAAAACAGGTTTATCGGCCATCCACATATTATAATAGAGACCTTTCCATATTTTAATTAAATCATCATATGAAAAAAAACTTGTTGGATTTAATGTTCGAGCATTAATCCATAATTTAAGTCGTTCAACAGCTTTTGTTCGTTGAGCTTTACTTGAATCGACTAATTTATGAACAAGAATACGTTCGGGTTCAAGTTCTGGTGATTCCTGTGTTTCTTGTGGTTCATAATTATGATTTACTTTACGTGGCATTCTAAAACGAATTACACACGATTATTTTTATTTTCTAGAAGTGAAAATAAACAGAAAACAATATCAATAATAACAAAATTTAACTATTCAAATATGATTGGTTCGTTTTTTTAACGAATGATTTCTTTGATATTTTTTGCGTTCTTTATTCTTGTTTATTATTGAACATCGTATTATTATATAAACCTCTCATCAATGTTCATATACATTTTTGACACATTCCGATGCAGTTCTAGATCATGCCATTAGTTTCTTTATTTGATCGAGCTTTACCAACTTCATCCTCATTTAAACAATCAAATAATATTCATACAGAACAGGTAAATTTACTATATATAGAACTCAAATAGACCCCCCGTCCCATATAATATGCTCTCGCTCTTTGTACTTTTCTTATTGCATTTTAATCTTATTTGTCGCTCGAAAATGTCCTATTAAAAACGTATTTTTTGTAATCGGATCATTCAATAGATTGTTTAGTGTGTCCTTCTGATGTAAACCATTAATAATACAGACAGAAATTGACAATACCAGTCGTCTATATGCCAGTTTTATAAATGTGCAAATGAGGCATGAAAAATGAAGGTCATTTTCTCTATCTTTCATAGACTTGTCATCAAAAATGAGAATTTTTCTCTATTTCGGACGCCAGTTCTGTCCTTCGCACCAAATGTCTACCTTGATAAAAGAAAAGAGCATATCTAAAGACATACGTAACTAATGATTGCCATTTCTGTCTAACTCTATATTCATTTACTGAGATTCAATACTGAAAGTAATACAAATCATTTTTTACTTTACATAAACATTTATCCTAATTATCCTACACGTTTTATCTCAAAAGTTCACCCGTTCGACTGTCTATGTGTGCAGACAGATCTTCACTTATTTATCGAGGTCAGTAAGGCCATCATCATCATCATCATCGTTATTATTGTCAACGTTCTCTGGCAAGACTCTATTTGAAGGGATATATACATTATATATACGAAAGCCATTGAATAAACTGTCAGCTATAAATGGCATATTAAATAAATATTCATTTGTGCATGTGCGCACACTAAAGTTGTGACATAATCGACAACGATGATGCGTGATTCGACTAATAATAATACTATTGCCCTCGACCATCGTTGTAACATCAATGATTGAATGAACGAACGAATCAAACACAATGTTGGCTTGTTTTGCTGACAATACGAGAAAAGAACGCAAACGAACATCGGTGAATGTGCTTTCTTTTACTATATATTACATTTCCCGATTGGATTTCTTGTTTTACTATTAATACTTTGATTGTTCTTTTTTTTATTATTATTATAGCCTAGTATTCTTTCCTATTCATCAAATGGCAATAATGCTGCCAAGGAGAATGGCTGTGAATCGTCTTTTATCAAGCAGCAGCATCATCAGCAACATCATCATCATCATCATCAACGTAAGTTAGTTACCACCAGTAGAGAATAATCATAACAATATCTCGAGTGAAATTAAACATGAGAAGTGAATGAAGAAGAGAAAAAAAAGCGAAATAAAGAAACAGCTGCAGCTGTTCACATGTTTGATGTATCCCGCTGAGTTTATATATGGATATTCTCATCATTACCATATGAACAGAACACTATATAAAAAAAACGCAAAGTTTTGTAATAATAATAACATACTCTCTCTACTCTTCTTTGTCTATCAAGGTTTTACTTTCAATCTTAACCTATCAATTGAGATATGACGAACGAATATTATAAGACTAGTATGTACATATTGGGGTGGGGTCAACGTTCTATACATATATTTGTATGTATATATGTATTAAGACGATTGCACTCATTTGTATTTGACAATATGTATGTGCCATTAGACGATTGATGGTGTTTGTAGACTTGCCCTTTTGTTGCTTATATGAGTATAATCATTTATTCTAATTTCACTATGGTTGTATATATCGTATACTACATAGTATCGTACCAATCAGTCTCTATGATTAGATGTCATCATTCACTTAAATCATTGGATAGAGGAGAAAAAAAAGGGAGAATGTAAAATAAAGAACGTTTTCTCTTTTTTTTCTGTATTGAAAACAGACAAAAGAAAATAAACGTAGTATGCTATGAGAGAGACTCACTGAACTACGCTATTGTGAAGGCGGGTGATTGAACAGAACGTGTTATATGCCTTTGTAGACGTGTAAGAGTTAAATAAAGAATTAGTCGGTTATTTGCTATCACTCTTTCTTTTTCTCTCCCCCGCTCTGCGGATCAACAATTGAATCAATCGTCGTTGGTCTGTTCGTACAATTACGTAAGTGAAAAAAAAACGAGTGCATGATTGTCTTGCCGACAACCACAACAAACTCATCACGATAGAATGAGACAGACGAAATGGGAAATAATCAGCATATAGAATTACTTAGACTATTGTGATAGTTCTTGACCTTATTCGTCAAGCATTGTCCGTCTCAATTTTTTTTTGCTGGAAAGAAGAAAAAAAAGATAGACAGATTGTTTTCATTGAGAGACCATGCAACAACATCGGTCATACACATATGTATACATGTATATATATATATATATATATATATTTATATCTTTCTCTCCTTCCTTCTCGTTTTTTTTCTGTTCGCCGTTGGATAATGAATGTCCGGGGCACATTGAATAGATGGAATACTTCATCGTTTGTTCTGCTCAGCTGAGTTACTTTTTCTTGCAGCTGTTCACCTATTCATTTGACGGGCACGCGTGTATTATACGTATGTATATGTAGTTAAAAAAGAGGTGTATGCCCTCCCGTCATAACTACTCGACCTGTCATGTATGACTTATTATTTAAAATTACATACCTATATAGATATAAGTGCCTCTTTAGATGCTATTGATCGTACATTGACCGATTTTTCAAATAATACTAACAACAATAACAACAACAACAGTTCATCAATGAGTGCAGCAACAGCATCGCGTTCACCTTTTCAATCACATGGTGTCGTAGACGAATCATATTGTTCACCATGGGATTTAAAAACACAAGAAGAAAAATTTAAATTACTTAGTGAACAACGATCAACATCAACATCAAATACAATTACAGCACTAACTGATGCTCTACTTCATCCATCGAATACTAACAGTCGTTCAACATCTTTATCTTATACATCTAATAATAATAATAACAGCAATCCATTTCATCGAACTCGTTCAGCACGTACATCATCATCTACAAAAAAATCATTTACACTTCGTGAACCTTCACCACCTTCACTTCCTCCATTACCACCAGGTGGGTTAATGCCAACAGCAACTAATATCGCATGTCAATGTGGCACTAGTAATAATAATCTTAATAATAATAATAATGCTCGAAATCGATCCTTTAATATTAATAATAATAACAACAACAATAATAACAATAACAATAATTTAATTGTTGAAAATCTTGATCCTTCTCTGAAAAAAATTTCTTATTGTCTCAATGCACATATTGTTCGTTCGGGTACAGATACATCACGCAGTTTTGTTTTTGCAACATCATCACCGTCAAATGAACGTTCACAAAGAGTCAATACAGCACCAGCTAAAGTTGATCTATCACATCTTCTAGAAAATCGACAAGAATCAACAAATATTACTTCACATAGTAGTACAATCTCGTCATTATCAACAACATCATCATCAACTGAATCACCATTGATAACAGATGATACTAAACCTATGTCATTTGAAGTAGGTCCTTTTTATGATAAGCGATTATTTACAAAGGTCATAAACTTTCTTTTTTTTTTTATTATCATTTACTCTAGGCTGCATTACAAAGATTTAAACGTTTAAGTTCATCAACTCGATGTAGTAATACTAGTGTTTCAGCATCATCTCTACCTAAAACACAATTGATAACTAATCAAGAATCACCAATAGCATATGAACGACCATGGGATACTTTACAAACATCGCTTATCAATAGTCTTTCATCTCCCCCGTTATCAACATCTAATCGTAATGGAAATTCATTACAAAAGATGCCAAGTACAGAAGAATCAAAACAACATTGTACACCACCATTTCCTATGGTTTCTCCTACGATTAGTACTTGTCGACATAGCACATGTTCACCAGACGATAAAAATAATATTAGTAGTACAAACATCGGAGGTAAGCAAACAATTTACAAAAGATTGTTGTTGCTTTTTATACCTAAATAAATCTAAAATTATTCTAGTCTATTGAAAAAATTTCATTTTTGTTCTCTCTTATTTGAATAGAAATCAACAAGATAAACAATCGTAACTTCGTTCCATTAACATCGGATATTGAGACAACAATTCCAATTGATCGTTATTTGTAAGTGTTGATCTCACATTTCACAAGAAGAAGAAAAAAAATGGAAATTTTTATATTTATTTAGGTGGTATCATTATGCAATGTCACGACGAACAGCTGAAAGTATTTTACAAACACGTCCACCTGGTAGTTTTATTGTACGTCAAAGTGAAAGTGGAAATCAAAATGATTATTCACTATCTATTAGGTAAAATAAATGATGTTTTTTTTTCATTGAAGAATTTATTTTTTTTTGGCTTCTCTCATATAGAACTACAAAAAGTTGTATGCATATGCGAATATGTTATACAGCAGGTGTTTATATTCTTGGAGAATGTTCAAGACCATTTCCAAGTGTTTCACGTATGATTGAATATTTTAGTCAAACATGTGTACCTATACGCGGTGCGGCACCTATTAAATTAGGTACACCTGTATTTCGATGTGAAACATTATCATCATCATCACCACCTAATAATCATCATTTTAATGATGAAGATGAAGAACTTTTGTAATTTAATTTTTTCTTTTCTTTTTTGTATATTTATATACATATCTATATATCTATATCTATAGAAGATTATTTCTTATTCTTTGATATGTGACAGCAACAAATCTTAAAAAATCTTTCTTCCTCGTTTCTTCTCGATACAAGCAGATAGTTTGTTTCTTTTTTTTGTGGTTTCTGTTACCCAACATTTATGTTGAAATTTCTGGTGATTCTTTTCTTTTTTTCTTTTTTTGTCTTTGACTCTCGTGCATTAGCCAATGACTAATTCAGAAATAAATAATATTATTATTTGATTAATGAAAATTTGATACTTTTTTATTTAATACAAAGTAATTAAAATCATAATATATTTATATTTGATTACATTGATAACTAACGACATACTTTTTTTTTCTACGAACCTCTTTCCGTTGCTCTGACAATAACATTTATTTTTACAATGATTATGGCAACCACAACGATTCTATCATTTGTTTATTCAAAAATTACAACGAAGACATGGCTCGAAACTACAGTGCTTCCCAATATGAAAAATCTTTTACACCAAAACGTTTACAAATGTATCAAGTACCAAAAGATCCTCAACCAGGCGTGGTTAGTAACACAGAAGACGAAAATCGTTCTAAAATTAATTTTTCTTTATTCTAGCATCCAGCTGCAATAGTATCAACAGACAGCCGTAGTTTTGTAGCTAATGATCATGGACGTCTTTTACCAGGTGTAGAACGATCAAAACGATCACCATTTGGTGAATATATTGGAACATGGGATTTACCAAAAAGAATTCCTGGACCTTATCACGTTCATCCTATGGGACGGACAGAAAAGAATTTTAATACACTTTGTGCGCAACGTGATGAAACAATTCAATCAATGGAACAAGCACGTACATACGAAGTATGATTAACCAAATTCTTTTATTAAATTCAAATATTCAATATCTATTTTGTTTTTATTCTAGAAAAATAATTCGTGTGGTCACAATTCATCATAAGAAAAATAAACAAATCATTGATCACATTTAAAAACGTTCTTTTTTATTTTTTTTAATACTCTTCTTTTTTTTCTATTATTTCAAATACCTTGACTTGTCTGAATTTTTGTACGATCCATATGCTCATTGAATTCACTTGTTTTTTGTAATGGACTACGTGGTCCAGCAAAAATCATTTGAACAAAATCATCTGCTCGAATATGTTTATGTGAAGCAATTGTTTGTATTAATATAAGAAAACCATCGAAATCAATATCACGTGTGCCTTGTGGATAAACACCATTTAATGTAAAATCTCCTAATATTGAAATAAAATCTTTATCAAGCTCATTGATTGTATATTTATCATCGAATATTCGACATTCACGCATCCAATTACTTAAAACAGAATTTGTTAAACGTGCTTCTAAATGTGAACTTTGACGACGATATGCAAATGTTGCAAATTCTTTATAGAGTGAACGTAAACGTTTACGTTCATCATCAGTTAAATGTAATTTACGACTTTCTTCAACAACATCACGCATAATATTAACAGCAGCAAGAACTTTTTTAGCATCCCATGAACGATCCGATTTTTTATTAGTACCAACTTCGGGAATATCTTCTATTTCAGTTCGCCATGTTTGAAATGAAAATTCATCAGCTATAAGCATCTTCTTAACAAATTCATTTAATGATAAATGAATTTCTTTTGCTAAAAGGTGAATACAATCCAGAAAACCATTCCAATCAAACGTATTTGTATCTAATTTATATAGACCAACGTTGATATAACGAGCTAAAACACTCGATAGAATACTTTCTATAAACATAAAGATATTGTAGTGAGAAATAAAGAAATATAAATCTTTAGAAATACCAATAATATTCACTGAATATATATTTGGAATAACATGTGATGCACGAAGCCATTGAATAAGTACATTTTGTCGAATTAAACCATGTTGAAATTGTTCAGATGCTAATTTAAATAAGTCGAATAATTTATTCATTAATTCTTTCTAGAAATAAAAGAGCACAAGTTCATTCATTATAAATAAATTGCTTACATCAAGTTCATCACGTTTTATCCATGATTCAAACATGTGCAATGTTTTAAGTTTTGCTACATCTTTTGATAATACTTCTGTTTGTTGTTTTTCCTCCACTTGTGTTGAGATTGCATCATTTTGTTGTAATGTTTTAATCGATTTATTCTTATGAATCTTTCGATTTCTTTTTTTGCTACGAGATGTTGATAATTTTAATTTCTTTTTCCGTTTTTTTCTCAACTTTTTACGTGACACATGTCGATCATTCGTTTTTATTTGCGCCTATTAATTCAAAAACATCAATAGTAGATCCATAAGAGGAAAAGGAAACCAATTACAAAGGAGGTTCATCAAGCATACTAATTTAACTAACATTCATTCACAAATATAGAATACATTAAAACATCTCGGATGTGAGCATCATTGAAACTAATCATAAGTATTCAGTATGTAGAGAGATGTTTATTCTTGTAAGACTCTTAAATTTTTATTACAATCTATATCTGTTGGATAGAATCTGATATTCCTGATGAGTTTCAAGTATATTATATAATAGAATATGACTCCGACTGCGTCGTTACTAAACATTGGTAAAATTTCTCCATTATCTTTTTCTTCTTCATTATCTTTCGATTTGTTGACATAATTTAATGTCATTGACTATAAATACAAAAACCGTTGATATATTACACCAGTTCTGTTACTATTGCCTAACATTTTTTCTATTAAATATGCACGATTAATCCACCTTCTCCGTTTATGTTTTCCATAATTGTTTATTTTAACGTAATACCATTAAGCATCATCGTTTCTCGCTTTGCATGTAAATCATAGAACATATGTTGCTCGCATTTCAGAGATTGTTATTATAACTCATGGAACCAGATATAATCGCTCACTATATCGAGAATAAGAAAGTAATTATAATAAATAGGCTCATTCTTAACAAAATTTACTTAGAGGAACTATGAAGTGACTTTCTTGTTTTTTCTAAGAAGGGTTAATTCAGTTTCTTACATTATTATATTGATTAATAAGTGTTGTCATTGATGGTAATAAACCTAATTGAATTTTATCTTGAATTTCTTTTAATTTAATAACATCATTATAAATTGATGAACTAATAATTTTCTTTAAAATTTCATCTTTACTTTTATGTAAACGAATTTTAATCATATCAATCAATTGAATAAAACCACAAAAATCAAAATCTTTTGTTTTTCGTTCATAAAGTTTCTTTTTCATCATTTGTTTACGTAAATTATTCCAATCATTTATAAATATTGATGATGTATATTCATTATCAAATAGATCTGAATCATCTAAGAGTTTCAACATATTTTCACGTGTTATTCGTTGTATTCCATCCATATTTTTACCATATTCATTAAATATTCGTAATAAACAACCAATAATAGTATCTTGATCAATAAACATTTCATTAAAACTAATAAAAGGTTTTTCAATTTGAATTTCATCAATAAGATCATGCATTACTTGACGTGTTATTTCATAATCATGTTCATCTAATACATTGAAATCAGATAGAATTGAACCAGTTTTTGGTGTTGTTATTGAACCAATACTACTCGTAGCAGTACTACCACGTGAAATTGAATGTTTTAAAAAAATTGTTGTTAAACGACGCCCAGTACTTGTTGTACTAAGACGAGGTACAGGTCGATTTTTAGTTAAGAACATTTTTAAATTGTTGTTTATATCAAAGATGCGAAAATGAAAAACAAATAAAGAAAGAATAATTTTCGTTTTTGTTTAGTAACATAATTTTATTTATGATGATGTTTATGATATTTAGATAAATGAGATTGAAATGGTGTTTCATGATTTAATTTTTGAAGATCATCATTCAGTTTTTTAAATGCATTAGAAACTGATTTATGATAAAGTTTTTGACGAGTTAGATTATCTTTAGATTGCTTTGGTAGATTAGAACGTTCATCGGATGGTAGAAGAGAATTTTTGGATAGTTTTTTTTTATTATCAATTTGTAAATGCATCATATCTGTTTCTAATTGTTCATTAGTCTGTACGGATTTATTAGCACGTGGATTGGATAGAAAATGATTGAGTACTCGTTGTAAATGATAGAGTTCAGTGATTTGAGAATCAAACTCGCATTGTTCATTGCGTAATGTTTCAATAATAAATTTTGCACAAGATTTCATGCATTTAAATCGATCTTGTTTTGATAAATAATTTTTTCGTTGAATTTGTTGACGAAATTGTTCAATTACTGGATGCAATGTACATTGAATTTGATCAAGTATTTTATTAAAATTTGTTTGTTGAAAAAGTTTATCAACAGTCTGTTTTGTATTTTCAATAAATTCTTTATCAAGACTATCATCACTATACGAAGAACATAAGTGATGATGAGATAAATAAGACGATACTCGTGTTTGAGATCGTGCTCGATTTTGATTGTGATTAGATATATCAATGATACTATTACTAGGAGCATGTCGAAGTTTTGAATAGGACATTTGATATTATAATACATTACTTTTTGTATTCATTTAATTATGCATAGAATTAAGTATATTAGTAGAAAAATTAATCAAAACAAAAATTTCATTGATATCAGCGCCCTTTGATTTACTTTCATCTCTTTTAATAGCTTTTTACTTATCGAATGATTAATAATTCTTCTTCGTAGCGTTTCTTTATTTTAATTCAAGACATGTCAGTTAAATTAATATTTAACTCATATCATTCTATCATTGATTCAGTTGGGACATTATATTTCATTGCCTTGTATGGCATGCTACAGTAGAAAGATTACAAAGTCTATAAACAACTCTTTCATTGATTAAAACAGTCGGAGTTGAAATCAATTATTCATTTCCTCTAGTTAATTCTTCGATCGAATTCAGTGATCAAATATAGTGATGAGATCTTCAGTAGATGTCAGCAAACTCTTGAATATGAAATTTTCATAGATAAAATGATTTGTAAATATATGAAATAAAAGAGGATATATCTAATAATTAAATATAATTCATAGATTATTTATATAAGATTGATCAATAAAAAAAAACAGGGACTTCGAAAAAATAAAGAATAAATTTTGTTAATCTATTCATTTAATTGGTTGAGGTTGACTCACACGATAATCCACCAATCATATGTCTTGCAAATTTATTCGTTCTATGCACTGCTTGTATCATGTGAACTCTTGTCCTCTGAATATCAAATACGAAATAACTATTGTGATATTTTAGATTAATTAATCAATGACATCACTTACACCCAAACCATCTCAAATTGAATCTTGGGATCGTTTACCTTCCGACTGGCATAATGATGAACGTATGGATGCATTATTTTCTTTTTTTAAAGATCGTGATTTAAATGCTGTTCATTATGATGCTAAAATGAAATTTTGGAGTGAAACAATAATTGATTATTGTGAAGATCATGGTCTTTTACAAATTGATATACCAACAATTGTTTCACGTTTTCGTCGTAAAGGAAGAACACCAAAATGTCTTGATAAAATATTTGAAGAATTAACTAAACAAAATCGGCTTATATCAACAAATGATTATGCTAATTCTCAACAATCATGGTCATCATGGACATTTAATAAACTAGCAAGTCCATTAACTGGTTGGATGTCTCCTAGAACACCAATTGATCAAGAAGTTTTTATTATTAAAGAACTTGTTGATGTAAGAATTTACTTTTTCATTAATTATGAAATTAAAAATATTTATTTTTATTCTAGAAAAAAGCTCAACAAGTTATTGACACATTACAATCTCATGTTTATGTTCCAACATTTGATTGTGTTGTTTCATTTTCAACATTTATTGAGACATGCCGTCGATGTACACTAATCGATGAAAATTCAATTAATTTAATTATATCAACATTAACAAAAGATAAGAAAATTTTAATAGATCATATTGGAGATGCTAAAGATGTTAAAGTAAAATAGTTTTATTTATTATGATTATTTTTACCTAATTACATTTTTTTAAGGTTGTTAAATTTATTATGCCTGGAACATCGATCGTTCGACCATTAACTGAAATTGAAACTAGTGTTCTTTTGTAAGTAAAAGAGAGAAGAAATTTATTTTCCTATTCAAATATATTTAGATTACGTCATTCAAAACAACGTTTAGAAGAACAATTAAAGAAAACTGATCAACAAATTGAAGGGTAAATTAGATTTTTTCCTCTTCTCAATTTATTAAAAATCGATTTTATTTAGATTACTAGCAGACATTTATCGTCATTTAAAAAATAGCAATCGTACAGCAGCGAAGAAATTATTACGTAAAAAGAAATTACTTGAACTTGAACATGATAAAAAAGAAAATATGATTGAACATCTTAATAGTGTTCTAACACAAATTGAACAAACAGATTGTTCGTCATTGGTAATTATTTATTTTTCAATATTATTAATCATAAAAAAAACAAAAAACCTATCTATTCTTTTTAAGATTATCAATGCTTATTCATCAGGAGTTCAAGCTCATAAAGAATTATTACGTAAAAATGGTCTTACACCTGATGCAGTTGAAGATATGATTGATGAAGTACATGAAGTAAGAAGATTTATTTTTAAATTCTTAATCGAATTCTCTCTTTTTTCTTTCAATTATAGATGCTCGATACACAAAGCGAAATCGATGAAGCACTTCGTCGACCAGTTACAAATGATACAACTGATATGACAGAATTAGAAGATGAACTTGAAGAATTATTAAAACAACCAATACCACCTACACCAGCAACCAGTCTACCAATTAATGTCGATATAATTAATACACCGATTGCTGATGATGTTATTAAAGTACCAGAAACAGATCCATTTGCTGATCTTGAATTACGTCTTCAAAAATTAGGTGTACAAGAACGTAAGTTTTTAATATTCTTTTTCGATTTCAAATGTTAATTTCATATCATATTTCTTATTACTTTCTTTTACAGCAACATCAAATAAAATTGCTGACATAGCATCATCAAGTCATTAATTTTGTATGTTAACTTTTATTTTGTATTTAATATTTTTGGTGCTTTTTTTTTCTCTTCTTCGAAGAAAAGAACGATCTTTTAACTGTAAAAATATGTATTTAGTGTTGATTTTTTTATCTTATTCAGTTCTTTGTGTATTCATTGTAATATGATCCTCGATGAAGAATGTACTATAGACATGATGAAATACTTTCTAACAACGGCATTTATCCCATCTCGTGCTAGTGCAGCACATGATGGTCTTATTCATCAATACATAAAATAGACGAATAAAACTAGAATGTACAAACCTTTAAATGACTATATATGACCTTAGCAATTGATGTAAAAAGATAAAACTAATTGTTGTAGTACGACTAGTCTTCTTTTTTTTGTTGTATTGTTTACTGTTTTCTATTCATATACATGGTTCATAAAACAAAAATCGCTATTTTCTTTTTGTTTTTCTTAACTATTTTACAAGCAGAACATGTTTGGCTTGTTAAATTCCCACATAAAGATAATCATTTATTACATATTCAAAAATCGTTTCCATTAATCGATCTTCTTCAACATGATTACGATCAATCATCATATGTTTTTCTTATACCAAATAATTATCTATCAGATTTTACTCATTTTATACATCGATTACATGGTTCCTTTCGAATTATTACAAATAATCCCGAAAAAACATGGAAAAAATCTCAAAGAAGATCAAAACGATGGGTTCCATCAGATAATCCATTAGATCAAACTTATTATCAACATTTTCTCTCATATGATGAACAACAAGATTGGTATAATTTACTTAAAACATCTTTATTAACAAAAAAATTTATTCGTTCATATACAATTGGTCATACATATGAAAATCGTACGCTTACTATTATAAAAATTCTTGGTCATAGTCATCGGAGACATCAACAACGTAAATATGCTATATATATTGATGGAGGTATGCATGCACGAGAATGGTTATCAATTGGTGTAGCAAATTATATTCTTATACAATTTCTTAAATTAAGAAAAACAAATGTTAAAGTTCGAGAAATTTTATATAATTTTGATATATATATGTTACCATTGATGAATCCAGATGGTTATGAATTTTCAAGACATGAAAATCGTCTTTGGAGAAAAAATCGTTCACCAACACCTCATTCAGATTATTGGAATGGTGATCAATCTTGTTATGGAATAGATCTTAATCGGAATTTTCCCTATGAATGGAATAATACGATTGGCGCGTCAGATCATGCATGTTCACATTCATATCGTGGACCAAGTCCAGCATCAGAAAATGAAGTCATAAGTGTTGTCAATTTTCTTCGACAACAACAACTTTCTAATCAAAAATTTTATGCTTATTTTAATTTACATGCTTATGGAAGATTTTGGTTATTACCATGGACATATTCATTATCGAAAAAAGTATCGAATTATGATGAATTATTTAATAGAAGTAGTAAAGTTGTGTCAAGTGTAATGAAGAAAACATATAGAGTTGGACAAGCATCACGTTTACTATATCCATGTACTGGAACTAGTATTGATTTTGCTGCTACATTAATGCCGCATGCAATGACTTTTGAATTATCACCAATGTTCAAAGGTTTACCAATGTGCTTCGATCAAAATAAGACACTTGACGATACATGTACCGTCGGATTTTTGACTGATCCAAAAGAAATTGAAATAGATGGAACTGAGATATTTAATGCTATTGTTGAATATATGTATTCTATTATACGAGATCGTTGTCTTTAATATAATAAAACAAACATCTATCATATAATCTGAATAAAATCTTTTTATCTCATTATCTTCTCTTCTTTCAGACCTTGAAAAAAAACACTTAAAAGTATGCGTCTCGAAACATGCTATTATTGTTCTTCAACTGTATGGCCTGGTCATGGCATTCAATTTGTACGAAATGATTGCAAAGTAAAAGATTATTTTTCTCTACTTTGTTTGATTGATTTGGAACTCAAAAAAAAATAGATTTTTAAATTTTGTCGATCACGTTGTCATCGTGCATTTAAGAAAAAATGGAATCCACGTAAATCACGATGGACAAAAGCCCATCGAAAATTTACTGGAAAAGATTTGACAATAGATACAACATTTGAATTTGAAAAACGTCGTCATGAACCAGTAAAATACGATCGTGAATTATGGCAAAATACAGGTAAGTGAATGAAATGTAATTAAACAATCAAATAATTTTATTTTATATATCGTATTTAGTCAAAGCTATGGGAAGAATTGAAGAAATTCGTACTAAACGAGAACGACATCATATTATGAAACGGTAGAAATAGAATTTTAATCTAAAAAAAAATACATATAATATTTTGTTTATTTTATAGTCTTCGACAAGGTACACTTGATCGAAAAGCAGCTGATTTACGTGAAGTACGTGATTATATACATCTCGTACGAGCGCCAAATGCTACAAAACCCATGGAAGAAATTGAAATGGTACAAAAAGCAATGGCTAAACGTGAGGATGCTGGAGAACTTCTAACAAAAATTGGAACAACAGTAACAACAACAAAAAGATTAAATGCTATACGTCGTCGTGCACCAAAAATCGTAGTAACAGAGGAACATTCGGAAGCCGAACAAATGGAATAATTCTATTGTTTTGTTTTTGTTAATTTTGTTGTTATTCTTTACCTATGAAAAAAAATTGAAAAACAATAAAATCTCAATGTATCGATGTTTATAATAAAATAAAAAACGACACGACTAAATATGATATTTTATTTACTTATATTCTTCTCATTATTCTATTAAAGATGATCTATGACTGTCGGTCGTTCTAAACTTGTTCGAGATGTTCTTCGTCTATATGCTGACTATATGCGTTTAAGTCGACAAGTACAAGGTTTAAGAGATATAGCACGTACTGAATTCAAACAATATAAACATTTAAAACCAAAAGATAATTTAATTTATATTGAATATCTTCTTCGACGAGGTAAATCACAATTAGCAACACTTCAAGGTCAAGGTGTTAAATCAATTAGTTTATCATCAAAACCTCGTGAACAATGACAAATTTTTCTTCCGAAATCCTTACTAATTTTCCCTCAACTTACAATACAAATGGACATATTGATCAGCAACAAATAACATTAGCTTTTGGTTATGGTTCTGGTGTTTTAAAACAACAACAAGATATCAAAAAAACAGCACAACAAACTCAAGTTGATCTTATTTTAACTGTCAATAATTCATTTAAATTTCATGAAGAAAACCTAAAAATTAACCCATATCATTATTCATTTTTAAGATACTTTGGTGTTTCAACAATAACTCGAATGCAAGAAACACGAGGTGCGAGAATTTATTTTAACCCATATGTTAAATTTAATAATGATTTTAATACACTTTATAAATATGGAATTATTACACGAAAACATTTAATTAGAGATTTACTTGATTGGGAAACACTTTATGTTGCTGGTCGTCTGCAGGTACTATTTTCTTCATTGAAATAATTGTTTTGATTTTCCTAGCTGAACATATTGTATGTAATTATCATGATAAGTCGTCAGAGTACCTATTGAATTATCTCATCTCATCCCAAATAGAGATTTCCATCAGGTTTGAGCTTTTGGAAAAAAATTGAATTGTAGGAAAGTTAAATGACAAAAAGCTTCAAAAATTCCCAGTTGATTAACAAATGCTTTCATAGTAATGTCAATAATATTTTACTAGATGTTCTTTTGACCTTAGTTTTTGCTGTATATCCATATTTATTTAATTTTATTTCTTTTCTACTTGTTTATTTTAGAAGCCTGTACGTGTGATAAAAATAGATGAATCAGATCAAGATTTAATTTATGCTTTAAAAACAAATTTAAGTAGTGCCCTTCATGTTGCCTTACTTCTTTTACCTGAAGAATTTACATTGAAAGATTTATTTCTTAAGATAACATCACTTTCTTATCAAGGTGATTTTCGTATGTATATCGGAGAGAATAAAAATAAAATATCGAATATAGTTATACCACAAATTGATTTATTTATTGATCTTTATTCAAATTTAATGTTAACAGATACATATTTACATTGGAATAAAATTCGAACATTAGATACAATTGTTAAACAAGATGTAACACCAACAGCTATATTTAAACGTTTACTTGCATTACCGAAATATGTTATATATAATATAATGGAATCAGCAACATTTAAAACACGACAATATCAAGATACAGAAGAAGTAATTAGAAAATTATGTGTTAGTACACAACGAAAAGAAAAAATTGAACATGCTGTACGATCAATTGTTAAAAGATCAAGTTTAACACAAACATTTAAAGGTCTTTTTACTGCAGGTTTTCTTCGTAGTACGCGTTATGCTTTTGCAAAATTACAAAAGATGATTCGTTAATTTTCCTATTTCTCATTTTTTGTGTGTATTTTCTAATAAAAGTCCTATATAAAATATATTTCTAGATGAAAATTGCTGTTGTCGGTTTAGGTGGAACGGGTAGTGCAGCACTTCGCTTTCTTGCATGTGCTGGTCATCAAGCTATTGGTTATGAACAATTTCGTATAGGTCATGAGAATGGAAGTTCACATGGTGAATCACGAATTATTCGTTATACGTATCCTGATCTTTTATATACACAAATGATGAGTGATTCGTATAAATTATGGTTTGAATTAGAGAAAGAAGCTGATGAAGAATTATTTGTTCGATGTGGTGGTCTTTATTTTGGTGATAAAACTGATGAAGATGTGCGAATTACTGAACAATCATTGATTGATACGAATTTACCTTATGATCGATTAACTGCTAAACAAACACAAGAAAAATATCCAGCATTTCATTTACAATCAAATGAAGCAGCTATTTATCAAAAAGATAGTGGATTTTTACGTGCAACACGTTGTGTACAAGCAAATATTCGTTTAGCTAAAACTCATGGTGCTATTATTCATGAAGAAACAAAAGTTCAAGGAATATATACAAAAGAGAATAAAACATTTATTCAAACATCTTCAGGTGAAGAAGAATATGATCGTGTCATAGTCACTGCTGGTCCATGGATGAGTTCATTATTTAAAGATTTAAATCTACCATTAACACCAACACGACAACAAATTGTCTATCTTAATATAAATGATCATGAAGAATATTTTCAAGCGAATGGAACTTTTCCTGTATGGATTGATGCAACTGAAAATCTTTATGGTTTTCCAAGTGATGGTCAAATAATTGGAATTAAATTAGCATATCATCATTGTGGTGAAGCTATCAAAGATTTAGATGCTGAACGTGCACCAGTTGATGAAAATTATTTAGATGAAATTCGTCGTTATGCTAAAAAACGTTTTCCAAATTTAGGTACAGATATAACCTATAGTCAAACATGTGTATATACAAATACACCCAATCATGATTTTATTATTGATCAAGTACCTGACCAATCAAATGTATTTTTGGTTAGTGGTTGTTCAGGTCATGGTTTCAAATTTACAGTTTTGTTAGGAAAAATAATTTCCATGCTTGCAACTGACGATAATGGTTATGAACGAGATCTTACAAGATTTAAAATTAATAGCTTTTTAAAAGATTCAAAATGAGAACATGTGATGATAATAATATTTTTTTAATTTTAATACTAATTCTATTTTTATTCCATTGATTAACAAATGATTTAATAGATACGTGATTATTTTTTAGATTTTTTATCAATGTCAAATCAATTTAGTTCAAATTTTCGGTAAGATTTATTTATATTAATATTTAATTCCAATAAATTTATTTTATGTTAGTGGTTGTAACCGTAATCAATTTGATATTCAATCTTTATTTGTATTAATTTGTTTTGTATCTACTTGGCTTATTATTTATTTAAAAACAGATGGTAAATTATTGTTATAAACAAACAAAAAAAAAAGAAAATAAATCTTTCTTTTTCTCATTTCAATTAGATGAACTTTCTAAAGCAATATTTATTCAAAATAGTCTTATAGCAACATGGACAGTAGTATATTCCATACGAATATTTTTCCCACATTCTCCTAAATACAATCTTTCTCTTATTATATTACGATGTACAGTAACAATACTTAATGGTTCAGCAATGCTTATGATGATTTTTTATGAAGGTATAAATTAATTGTTTGCTTGCTTGTCTGTCCACAGGGTCAAAAAAACATCGAAGATCGATTTTCTATAAAAGTCATTTCTATGCGAGGAGTTCGAATCTGAGATCTGTTGGGTGACCATGATGAGAGGAAAGATCAAAAAACATCGAAACTTGATTTTTCACGATTTTCAATTGTTTTTCCATTAAATGCGAAGAGGATACATTTCTACGAGAATGAGCTAAG
Organism: Adineta steineri; assembly: GCA_905250115.1. Taxonomy (NCBI): domain Eukaryota; kingdom Metazoa; phylum Rotifera; class Eurotatoria; order Adinetida; family Adinetidae; genus Adineta; species Adineta steineri. The sequence goes on along the minus strand of CAJNOI010000058.1, from coordinate 249,246 downwards.
TGAGTCCTCGGACGAGCGTTACTTGTTATCCTTCTGTAAAAATATTTTAAAAATATATCATTCTTTTTGTTTTCTTATTTAGATTTTGGATTATGTTTATTTCTAGTACTTTCACTACTTTTGAGTAAATCGATATTTATTGCTGGTCCAACACTTTGCCCGAAAACATGTTCATTTATTGAATGGTTGTTGATATCGATGGGTTGTAGTGGATTTTTTTTATCAATAAATCTTCATTGGTGGTCATGTTTTGACGTAAAAAATTTTTTTTTTGTTTATTATTTAATTTTTTTCTTTATGATAAATAGGAAATAATTAATCGACCAATTCTTACTCATGATTATGTTGTTATTTGTGAAGTAAGAATAAGAATTTTTGTTTAAATTATTTAAAACAATAAATATGTTTTAGTGTTTACTTTTATTCGGTTTAATTGTATCAATTTTACAAATAGTACCATGGTCAACAACAATAAAACCTACAACACAATTTTATATATCATTAATTACAATATTTTCTATTGTTTTTCTACCACAAGCATATTTTTTCGTTAATGAAAATCCATTTTTATGGTTATTTAATTATATTCTAGAAAAACCACACCGAGTGAGTGAGTATTTGATAAATAATTATATGAAAATCTTTGTGTCTTCTTATATATTTATAAATTTTTCTAGCTTTATCTACTTTCATTCTGGTTAATTGTATCAATCATGTCACTATTGATTATTAGTCTACATTTAAGAATTACAGAAAACTTGAATATTAAACATGAACAAACAATAATTAGAAAATATTTTCATTTTTTAGCAATTATTGTTTATACTAGCGGAATTTTATTTGATACACATCTTTTAACAATGTGTTCTGTTGCATTTATTGTTTTACTTCTATTACTCGAGGTAAAAAATTTATTTTCTCATGATTAAATAATATGAGTTGATATCAAACTAAACAAGACAACTCGAACTATATAAATATTTTCCTTTTTCATATTTTAGTGTATGAAAATAAAAAATATTGCTCCATTGGGAGATATTATACGTAATGCATGGAGTATGTATCAAAATGAAAAAGATACTGGACAAATAATGGTTTCACATTTATTTCTTATTATTGGATTATCTTATCCTGTATGGATAGCTGATGATAGTGAGTTTATTTCGAATAGGAGTTTTTCATTTTAAAATATAAAATTTTCAGGTAAACGTTTAGCACAATTAAGTGGAGTTATAAGTGTTGGTATTGGAGATTCAGCTGCATCAATTATTGGATCAAAAATTGGTATTCGAAAATGGCCAGGTACAAAAAGAACTTTAGAAGGATCATTAGCTGGTTTAATTGCTCAATTTGGTTTTATTGCTTCTCTGTGGTATTTAGGTATGTAGTAATGCGGCAAATTGACCATTTTCACTATGTTTATTTCATGCATCATTGCTCATATATTTATTTTTCGACAACAATCCAAATTATTAATCATACCACTAATTTAAACTGTGTGGTGAAACATGTACCTTTTTTTTTGCTGTCATCACGATTACATTGCATGATATGTCATTAGTATCATAAAGAAAAGAAAAAAACAAGGCCATGACTTGTTTTCTTCATCCTAATCATCAAAAATAGTATTACAATTACGTCAATGATTTTAATCTTTATACTATTATAAAAATATATTTCGAATTCTTATCGATAATATTCTAAAACTTTTCTATCATACATTAAATAAAAAGGTCAAACTTATTCCATAATTTCTTTTTTATTTCGATACCTATATATTTTTATTGAAAAACAAGTCATTAGTTCTGCGTAATTTATACATAATATATAGGTATTATACTACAAAACAAACATTAAACGAGCTATCATAGGTTATACTAGTGACATTATATGCTTTAATTGCACTATGAATCATTTTGATGAAAAGACAACGAAAAATTTATCTTTTGTTATAATAATTATAATACTAGTTACAGTGACATAGAACATTTTTTGATAATTAGTATTTAATAAACTTGAATATTTTTACATGTAAAATTTTTTTTCTTCTTATATTTAGATATTATTCCATATTCACAATGTGATCTATTATTTGTTTCATTGGGTCTATTATTTACAACTCAAATAGAAGCATATTCTCACGATATCGACAATTTAACATTACCTATTTCACTTTTTCCTTTTTTATACACATGTTAAACATGTTAATATAAAGATGATAACATTTGATCTAATATTAATTTTTTTTATTTTGTTCGATGGAGATCTATTCGATTTTATATAATAACAATTTAAGAAGAAAACATAAGATAATGATTTTGAAAGTAACACACAACTAGAACAAACAGAATAGAACGATTTTTATAGATATATTTTGATAAATGCATGACAATGGTGTTGTATTCAATAAACATCTACTAATTATATCAATATTTTTAGCATAAGATATGTAGATATGTTGTCTTAAAAACTTATATTTATTAGAATAAAGTATGATCACCGAAATACATGTTACAGTTGAAAAGCAACAATAAAGAAATAAGCAAAAAAACTAAATAAATAACTACGAATTAGAAAAAAAATTATATTCAAACGTCATGATAGTCAATCAGTTTGAACTCTTTGTGTCGGAAATGGTATGTATTGTTTATAAACCTTGTTGAATGAAACGAAGAAATTCAGCACGGTTAAGTTTTCCATCTTGATCTTGATCGGCATTTCGGAAAGCAGCATCGACAACATCGAATCCACTGCCTCCAGCACTAGCGCCACCAAAGCTAGCACCACCGAAACTAGCATCAGCACCACCAAAGCTAGCACCAGCACCACCGAATCCGGCACCACCAACTGAGTTGGATTCAAATGATGATGAAGATGATTGGAATCCACCAGTTAAACCAGCACCAGCACCAAATCCAGCAGCAGCACCACCAAATCCGGCATCAGCACCGAATCCACCGTTGCTTGATGATTGGAAGCTTGATGATTCATATGATGAAGATCGAGCACCAGTAGCACCAAAACCAGCATCAGCACCACCAAAGCTAGCACCACCGAAACCAGCATCAGCACCAAAACTAGCACCAGCACCACTGAAACCAGCATCAGCACCAAAACTAGCATTAGCACCACCGAAGCTAGCACCACCGAAACTAGCATCAGCACCACCAAAGCTAGCACCAGCACCACCAAAGCTAGCACCAGCATTTGAGCCGAAGCTGTTGCTTTCAAAGCGTGATGATGATGCTTGGGCACTTTGGCTTTCTTGACCATATGATGCAGCACTGAAACCAACAGCAGCACCAGCAACAGCGGGAGGTGACTAAATAAATTTGAAATACGATCATAAATGTTTTTCAATAGCTTAAGAAAAAGTCAAAAAAACTTACGATGTCTTCGACAACACCAGCAGCACGAGCTTGTTGTAAAAGTACGGCTGAAGTGAGGAGTGAAGCACCATATTGTTGAAGATAAGCTTGTGGGTTAGATTGGGTAACACCGAGTCGTTGGAATTGACGAACAACACGTACTTGTGAGGGTTCGTATTGAATGATAACATTACGTGGTTTAGCATATTGTTGAGCAGCTTGTGCACGTTGTACAATTGTACGACGTTTAGCTTGTGCTCCATATGGAACCCATCGTTCGATGATGACATCACCTGTAGATAGAATAAAAATATTAAATATAATTTATGAAGAATTTTTCTTTCAATTATAACGTACGTGGTTTAGGTGGGAGGGGTGGCATACGTTCAATGATGACTGATCGTGGTGGAACTGGTAAAGCAGCTAAACGACGAATGACAGTTTGTGAAGCAACTGAAGCTGGTATTTGTGGTGGTCTTTCACGAAGAACGAGTGGGGGTGGTTGAGGAAGAGAAGGAGCTTGTTGACGAATACGAAGAGGTGGTTGTGGGGGTGGTTGAGGTGGACGAACTTCTTTGATGATGAGTGGCTATTTAATAGAAAGTTTTTAGATAATAAAAGAATTAAAAATATTAAAAAGTAATGACTTACGCCTGGGGGTGGGATTGGTGGTGGTTGAAGAAAACGAACTCGGATGTTTTGTGTGTAGGTTTGAACACCACCTGGAGCTGGGCGACGGATGATTTGTGGGTTTGCATCTTGGAAGAGTCCTTGAGCATCAGTTGGGTAGGTTTGAACATTTGTTTGTGAACTGTATGATGAGGATTGTTGTGCTTGACCTCCGAAACCAGCATTTTGACCTTGTGATTGAAATGATGATGATTCATAGTTTGATGCACCACCAAGAGCAGCACCAGCACCGAAACCAGCTGATGCTCCATAGCTAGCACCATTGTCAGCACCAAATCCTGTTGAGGATGATTGGAATGATGATGATTCATAGTTTGAAGCACCGCCGAAACCAGCGCCAGATGAGGCACCAAAACCAGCACCAGCAGCACCAGCTCCAAATCCACCGTTACCGAACGATGCGGATGACGACTCATAGCCTGATGAGCTACCAAAGTTACCTCCAGCTACACCAGCACCTGCACCAAATCCAGAGCTACCGAATGATGCTGATTCATAGCCTGATGCACCAGTTCGACCAGCACCACCTCGATTGCTATTACTGCTGGCCCATCGTTGAAATTCGCTTTTATCGATGTTACCATCACGATTGGTATCAACTTGATTGAAGATTGCACGACCAATATCGAAGCTCATGATTATAAATTATCACTGGTTATTCTAGTAGATATGAGTGTCTAATCGTATCGATAACGATGAATGTGATTACTATCGGTTTTTTCCTCCTATATATAGTCTCTGATAAAAATGCTATAATAACGATAACCCCTTTAAATCATTCAAGCGTATATTATGTAAACATTTTTTTTTCTATAGGTTTACAGTTGAAAATATTTTCGCTCCTATTTTTTTCCTAATATTTTATTGATAACGATTGCTTATTACCATCATATAACCACCAATCAAGCCATAGATCGGTTAATTACACCTTTTTTTGTGTGGTTACTTCTTACCACATAGACAACCCGCACGGAGCAAAAAAAATCATCATTTCTCTTTCTCTTCCTAATTTCGTATAATATACTAAACAAAAGCCTGATTGTAAAAATGCACAAAAACATATTATCATTGGGCAAAACAAATTGTCATTTTGGCTAACATCAATAGTCCAAGGTTTTCATACAAAAACATGCCAGTTTATTTAACGACATTAATGTGTGTTTATGCGTTTTTGTCCATATTGATCAGGCTTACTTTACTGACATTCGATGAAACATGTTTATTGAGGTATTACCAATCATTTTATTTTCGAAGTTCGCCATATGGATATTTTTGGATGATCGATGTAATACATCATATTACTAATACGAAGATACCGTTTCTTTTTTGAATAAAAAAAATGATCCGATATGACAACGATTATTAGAGGATGATTGTAAATAATCTTGGAAAATCGAAGTACACCGTACAGTCACACTCAAAAAAAAGTTACATACATTTATCTATAGAGCTATTTTATGTTAACATCATTTCATTATATATGAATTTTACATAATAATATGTATATTGAACTATTTAGATAGGACAAAACAATTTATTTTCAATATGATATTTTAATCAAAATTTTTATGTGATTCAACTATTTAGAACAAACAAGATAAAAAATTCCTTCTAATATTACATGTATTTAATTATTTACTATTTCAGATTCTGTCAAGATTAGTAATGCTATATTACTAATGAAACCGTACCTCTTAATTTGTTTTATATCAGTATTAATCTGTAATATATTCGAAATTGAAATATCAAAAAAATGATAAAATCTGTTTTACAAAAGTCATAATACAAAACTGTCAGTTTGTTACTTATCTATACTTTAGATTTACAGATAAACTAATATAGTATGAATATATCAGTTTTACTATGATTACTGATTTAATTTTAAAAATTTTTATAATATGAAGAATATTAAAATAATCTTAGTTGGTTAACAATTCGTTCTATTTGATAATTTATTAAGTAATAATAATACACATTTTATAAAGAAAAAAAATTTCTGAAATTCCAATTTTTCAAATAACCATATTTGATTATGACATATTAAGAGGAACAAATATTCTATGACATACAGTCATCAAATTACGAAGCATTCACTAAGCATATCTATATATTGATCTATATGCACTATTAAAATTAATGAGAAAAAAATAACTTTTATTATTACTGTATTATTTGAAATATATACATTATATTTTCAAATAAAATATTATTTATCATGTGATAATTATACATTTATAAAACATTGCATACTGCTGATTAATACAATGAATGTACCCGAATTTAATTATATATTACAAAATACCGTTTAATATAAAATAATTATTTTATCATTGAATGATAGAATCGAATTGTATTTTATTCATTTTCTTGACAAAAGAAATCGTTGCAAATAATTTTTGTATTCATCATTATATACGAAACAATAAATTCTTTTTTATGATGATTACATTTTTTCTTGTGTACGTGCAGTACTATTCTCTTTATTTTTTTATAGTCTACTTCATAATTGTATATAAAAGTTGGATATCAGTTCGCGTATACATACATGTATATTTAAAAGAATAAGAATAGAATTAATGTCGTAATTAATATAAATCATTATTATTTATCCTGTATGTTTCTTAGTAAAATACAAGTGAGAAAGTTTATAACTATATATTTTATTCCAGTGATTTTGGATTCTTTCTAAGCATTAACAGAAGAAAAAGAGAGGAATTAAGTTAGCACGTGTTTATTCGTTTTTATCGTTCTTCTTTATAATTATGTCGACTTTATACATTTCCATCTCGAAGCATTTAAGAAAACACAAAATAACCAGTAAGAAAAGTTTTTTTTATCTTTATTTTTGATGTTTATTAAATATAGTGAATCATATATGAATTAAGAAATACCCATTTTTTTTTAAATTCATATTTAATAAATTATGTATACAGGAGATGAATAATTAAGAAAAATATTGATTAAAAATTTGTTGTCGACGTAAAATAATACGTAATATTGATTGTTTTTGCTTATAAGATAATTGTTGATTAAGAATATGATTATTAAAAATAATTTCAATTGAATGACATAAACATTTTTTATTATATTCGATTATTTCTAATAGATCATCGATATGTGGTTTTATACCTAATTCATTTTTATTCTTAAAATTTATATAAATTTTATTTGAAAGATTTTGTGATTGACACGACGTTTTTATTTCATTTATAGATGATAATGATGTATTTGTTGTACTATCAGATGATTTAGTTTTAAAAGAATCAAGTATACGTTGAATTAAAATACTTTTCGTATCTAATGATAAATGCGAAATATTACTGAAATTTGTTGTTTAGAAAAAAAAAGAATTAAGTTCTATTATAATAATACTTTGAATCACAAGAGTTTGTATCATTTGTAAACTCTTTCAAATCGATAGAAGACTAGGAAAATTTGTTTGTAATATATATAGAATTTTATGTTATTTGAATACCATTGATAATTCTTTAGATCCTATTGAGAAGTTCTGTTCAGTTATATTTTGTTGCTTGATTTGATTTAGTGGAAGTAATTTCTCATATTGATTCTTTTCATCTGAAATAGATTCTAATAAATTTTTCTTGCACTTATTAAATTCTTTATCTTCATTGGACATGATTTTATGATTCTATTTCTATTGTACAAATAAAAAGGAAAGAAAATAATTTTGTATGCTGGACATATACAGCGCTTTTTTTCTTTTACTTTTTGTATAATATTAACATCGATCAGCATGATATTCTTATCTTATTGAAAGCAGTAGTAGTTGTTTGTGTAATATACATCAGTTTAACATAATTCACGAGTTGACAGCTTCTGTTGATGATGATTATCTTTATATATGTGCATCATTTGTTAGCTGATCGATCTGTATGACTGTTTGTTTATATTTCTCTTTAGGTTGAATGAAAATGATGGCTAATGATGAGAAAAAATTAGCTAAATCATCATTGATTTCATTGGAAATCGATCCTGGTTAGTATAAATATTTATTATATTTATTAATTGTTTTTTAAAATACATTCTAGCAAGTATATTAAGTTTATCGAAAGGCGTTATATTTGATACAATTGTTCATAATGTTGAATATACATTAAATAATCGACGTACAGATCCTTTACCATGGAAACTTGTTGGAATGTCTCTTATTTGTGATCCAAGTCGAAACAAAAATTATTTACAAAAACTTCAAAAAATGCAGGTAAATCATAAGAGATAGATTATATTCAACATTACTTTTATTCTATATTTAAATTAGTGTGTTAAATCGGTTATTCGCACAGAAATATATCATTCAAAACTTGTAAAATCCGATACTGGTCAATTGACAACACCAGGTCGAAAAATTATTCTTGGAGCACCAAATACACGATTAACAGGTGTTTTTATTTGTCGATCAATTGATGAATTATTATATATGGAACCTCCAAATACTGAAAATGTTCATATTGTACAATATAAAGTAAAGAACTTTTCTGTTTTTATTCAAATACAATTAAAAAAAATATTTCCTATATTTATAGTTATTATGTTTTGAACGTATTGCAACACGTGAACTTGTGAATGGACCAAAATTACCATCAGTTGGTGATAGAGTTATTGTAAGATTATATTTAATCAATATGCGGAAAGAAAATAATGATTTTTTTTTCTAATTTAGAAAACAGTTTTTGATTTTGAAGTAACTCAAAAAGATGCTTTTCCACGACAATTGTTACCTGTTGCAATCATATCATTTTGTCGAGAAAATAATGGTGATTTATGTTCAACAATTCGAAATTTTCTTAAACTAGATGAACATAAAACATTTGATAAGTAAGAATAAAATAAGATTAAAATAAAAATCAATATTAGAGATATATACATAGATCATACCTTGTAACATCAACAGATGCACTATTAGATCGTTTACGTGAAGAACAGGAAAGAAAAGAAGATGCTGAAGCTGAACAAGAAAGACTATACGAAGCAATTCAACGACGACAACCACTTGCTGATTTATCGAAGAAAAGCACTGGTATGATTAAATCTTCTAATTTTTATTTATATGTTTTATGGATAGATTGTATGTTGTCCTATAGAGTTGCGTTTAAATCACCCCGATCAAATCAGATAAAACGCCAGATATATTCTTATCTTTTTTTTTACTATATACATTCTATTGTTCCTTAAACAGGTTAACGAGTTATAACTACTTAGACATATGCTTATCTCTTTTTCATTCCGTTGAGAATGCGTCTATACATGCTTGCTATATTTTATTTCATAGCGATATCAATACATGCTGCTAGTGTAAACTTCACATGTCTAAAATATTTCTACCCAGAAAGATTAGAGAAAATAGACGCATTTTTAACGAGTTACAAAAAGCTATGCATTTAAAAATTTCAAAAACATTCTATGGCTTTTATAATTATCTATTATATTCAAGCATAAATAAAAAATCGAATGTCCGATTCTCTTGAAAAGAAAAGAAGAGAACAAAGGTCAGACATATTGACATCAGGGAGACGACAATAGATGAAAAGAGAGTAGACAAGAAGAGAGAAGAGGAAAGTGGAAACAGATTGGAGAGAGAAGAAGAGACAGTTGTTTGGACAGACAATTATAGACTAGAAAATGGGATGAGCAAAGAGAGGAGAGAGAGAGAAGGAAGGAAAGATCGGGTGATGATTTGGTTCAGAAAAACTAATTACAGAATATCTCTAAAACTTTGGCAATAACATCATTAGCCTCACCGCAACGAATTACCTTGAACACTGTTAAAAAATCAATTTTTCTCATATGAGGCATGATTTTCTAATGAAATGTGTTGCGTGTAGACGATCCTGACCCTCACAGTCAATCCCGTTTATTGAAATCAGTTCGTTTATATAGATGACATTAAACAGACACAGACTATCCACCCATGAAATCATTCCTAAATGATGGAGAACGAGAAGGCAACAGCAGCTGTGACTTCTTGATAGGAAAAGTATATACATATATATATGTTAGACAACGAAAAGTCTATGACATTCATCATAAGGGAAAAAATTACTGTCTAACATCTTTGTTGAGACATACACTGCGAAACTGTATTTTCATATTTTCTCAAAACCAGTTTTTCTGTCTATGTTCGGGTTGTGCCACGCAAAACCGCCTGTTAAATTTATTCAATCGAACTGAAATTTTACCACACATACTTCGAGATATTCTATAGAGGCAAAATCGGCCGGTTTTATCTGATTTTCAAGACAGCCTTTACGTATTTTCGTCACTGAGAAACAAGAACGTGGGGTATTGGAAAAATCTCAATACTATCTCTGAGATATAGGCGTGACTATCTGAAAAGAGTTTTCAGATTGATTGGATAAAGTCGGACAGAATACTACGCTGGTACAATAAAATCCCCTAGAAAATCATAAAGGTCGTCTAGGAAACGTTTTTCCTAGAACACGTGTCTCATCAATTGAGGTACGGTATGTGTGATGAAAATTTGAGCTCGATCGATCTAACCGTTTTCGAGTTTTGAAAAAGGTCAAAAAAGAGTGGAGGGACATCCTGAAATTAACTTATTGATTTTTATCTTTAGATGTTGGTAACGCTCGACCATCATCTATGCCTGAAGCACCTTTACGTGTACCTCCATTAAAAATCAAACTTTCACGTCCAGAAAAACCAATACAACCATGTCATTCCATTCCACCAATCGATTCAAAATTTAAATGTTCCCTTAAATTGGATCGAGTCAATTTATCTTTATACGATGTTATTAATTTACCAAGTTCATCATATATAAAACCTAAAAAATCAACTGAATCTTCAACATCATCAAATTCATCACATAATAAAACAAAATCACTTGCTATTAGTAAACCATATGAACATAATAAACCATTGAAACGTTTAAATACCACAGAAACAAAGAAACAAATTCCAGCTTCTTCAAATATTTCTAAAGAGAAACGTAGTGATGAATCAATATCTGTTCGTTCATCAACAAGTGATATCAATGTATTGTCGGTTAAAAATAAAAGCAAACAAAGATCTATATCATCTTCATCAGGGTCACCAATATATAGACCAAAACCATCGATTCAAAGACGAACAGGTTTGTTAAAAAATTATATAGTTTTTTTTTAGAATAATTTTTTTCATTATAATCTTTGATTTGAATAGTTGAAAAATCTACCAAGAAGAAGATCGTGAAACGACCTATTTTACCATCTGAATATCGTTGTTCAATTTCATTGCCACGATTAGACTTATCGATGTATGATCTTGATTTATCTGACATTAATACTTATATTAATGGCCTTCCTATCGATACGAAATCGATAATAACAAGTAATTTTATTATTGTTAAATTAAATTTCATACTATAATCTTTATCTTTAGCATTATCATCGGATTCATCGTCATCATCAATATCAATATCAGCATCATCTGAACAGCAAACAGAATCATCAAATCTACCGGTCGAATCAGAGAATGTTGAAGGTATATAATTTAACTTTATTAGTTATGATTCCTTAGATGTATACTATTTCATCCACTAACTTAATAAATGAGTTCGATTAATAGAAAAATAAGTGAAATTATTTTTAAACCTAGGCAGAAAATAGGAATACAAAATTTATCTATTTACAAATGTTTGAGGTATCATTATTTCTAGTCTAGATTACAAACTAATATTATATTTTAGATACAATGCAACCAATGTTTTTGATGGAACACGAAAATCTTCATGAATCCGATGAACAAAATTTATTTGATATTCAATCATTCGGTGATATAGATACAAATGAAACTTTACCAAATATTATGGAAACATTTCTAGAACCAGATCTCAATGAACCATTATCAACTATGGATAATGAAGTTTCATTACCATCAATACACGAAATTTTATTCCAGCCTATTAATAAATCACTACTAACTATAACCGAGGAAGACTATGCACTTCCTACAGACGACATTTTATTCCAACCTCTTAATAAATCATTTTCAAATATAACCGATGAAGACTGTTCACTTCCTACAAACGAAAATTTATCAGAAATGACCACCGAACTTGTAATAGAAGCGATCAGTACAGTGTTACCAACTGCTACGGAAGAAGTTCAATCAAAAATTTTTAATGAAATTCAATTGAACAGTACTAGCGAAATTATATCATCTACTACGAATGATGTACAAATGGAAGTTACTAGTCAAGTTATAGTATCTACTACGAATGATATTCAGATGGAGGCTACTACTGAACTCATATTAAGTACTACAAATGAAGTTCCGCTAGTTATTACGAATGAAGTTCAATTAGAAATCAGCAATGGAGTTCCATCAGTTACTACGAATGATGTTCCGATGGAAACTACTAGTGAAATTTTACTACCGATTATGATGAATGATAATCAAATGGAAAGTATTAATGAAGCTTTGTTACCTGTTAAAAATGATGTTCAAATGGGAACTACTGATGAAGCTTCAGTTGATAGTATTACAGAAGTTTTATTATCTACAACAGAAGAAGTTGTACCAGCCGTTTCAAATTACGATTATATGAAATCTATATCTCCTATATCATATGATGGTTTTTCTCCAGAGTTACCACCACTTGATGATGATCCAATATTCTCTTCTATTCATAATTCAGATGTTCCTATTATTGATAATTTTGATGCATGTCCACAAGATTTTCTTATTATTGTACCATGTTCAGATGATGAAGATAATTTTGATGATGATGAAGAATTTCATGATAACGAAAAGAATGTAAATAACAATGATACAGACAAGACAATTGTCAATCCACTATCTAGTCCAAGTAAACAAAATGTATCATCTCTTATGAACAATCCATTATTAGCACGAGGTAAATAATGATCTTATTTTTATTTTAATTCATTTAATTTCATGAATTATGTAAAAAGTTTTTAATAATATTAATCGATTGGATTCTGATCGTTTATCTATATCATCAACATCATCATCATCATGTTCATCAATTTCCGTAATTTAAAATCAAATCGATATTTTCCTTTTTTTTCTAAACCCTCTTTCAATATTTTTAGACATCTATGCTTCCCAATCAAAGTCCTCAATCACCACTTTCTCTAACTCAAGTATTACTACCACGAAGAATTTTAAATAAAAAACAACATAAATCATCTGAAACAATAATTTTTAATCTATATAATATATCTATACCATTAGTTACATGCGAACCATTAAATGATCCACGTTTAACGTATCGTTTACAAGCGATAACAACAGATCTTCGTTGGCCTCTTCCTTGCCATCAATGTTCAGTATCTGAACAATCTCCACTATTATTTTTGTCTCCAACACAAATAATATCAACTGATAGAAAACATACGTCTGATTATTTTGATCCACGTCGTGATTCATTAAAAAATGCAATATTAAATAGTATATATGACCGTCTAAAAGCCATCGTACCAAATGTATTCATAATAAATTCGAATCAATTTCAAAAACTTTTATTTGAACAAACAATATTTGATACAAATTGTTCATTACATCTTGCAAATCTTTTACATCGAGTACAATATATTGATGATACGAATTTTTTTCAAATGCTGAAATTAAATGGTGAATTTCATTTATCACCTTTTCTCTTACAAATGATTTTTAATTAAAAAGACAATTTATTATGCTTTAATGCAAGATAAATACAAAAAAAAAAGAATATATAACTTTGTTTTGCTATATATGTGAATACTTTAGTTGTTTTTCGACAAAACATTTTTTTTTGGTTATGTTTGCTTCGACAGTTAACATGTATTATATATAATATAGATATGCATATGTGTATGAAAAAGTTTGTGATTTTTCTTTTTGTGTACGTTATTGATGTTCTTGTTATACTGAAAGTCTTTCCATTTTCTTTTTGTTCGCCTTTTCTTCTTTTTTCTTCCTTAGTTTAGTTATGAAAACAGTACTAGATAATAAAACATGATTTACATAAAAAAATAGTTTGTATGAATACGTACCAAGAGTTCGTTTGAAAAGATAAGAAAGTACTAAATATGTAATGGGTAATATTTATAAAGAAGAAAAATATATTGCGGACTAAGTGGCGGATTTAGGGAGGGGGGCATTGCTCCCCCTTCAGAATTTTTTTGATTTTTTACAGCAAAAATAGGTTCGCACTATTTGAATTGGACTCAAAAATAGTTCTTAGACGAAATCGCCCTCCCCTCCAAAATCCTAGGTCCGCCACGGTGCTGACTTGTTTTTTTAATAGGAATTATACCCTGAAAAGATTTTTAATATGTTTTATCGAATAAAAAGAAGTTCTTTTGATAGTATTTATGAATCACATTAACGAATGCTTTCTTGTCTTTTTCTTTCATTTACAAACTATTAACGTAACTGATAACATTTATCTCAGACAAGACATTTGTTCTTTTTTGATATTTGTTTTTTGTTGATATTTGAATTCCTTTTGTTACGACACTGTAAAACAATTGAATAAAAAAATTATGAATATTTCTCAATCATCTCAAATATTTATTAAACAAGAACATCTTGAAGAAATAAGTCATTATATATATATGATCATTTATCCTATTGTATTTTTTCTTGGTATTGTTGGAAATCTAATTTCATCATTACTTTTTTCTATAACAAAACTTAATCGTACATCATGTGGTATCTATTTTCTTATACTTGCTATAGCAGATTCATTGGCATTAATTGGTGGTCTTCATCATTGTTTAACAATTGGTTATCATGTTGCAGTAAAAAATGCTTCTTATTGTCATGTTCGAAATTTTCTTCTATATACATCGATGGATATGGCTTCATGGATGGTTGTAGCGATATCAGTTGATCGTTATCTTAAAATGAAATTTCCAATTAAAGCACGAATGTATGCAACACAAAAATTAGCAATTATTATATCATGTATAATAACAGTTATTTTTATTGCAAAAAATGTTCATTTAGCAACAAGTTTTATTGGAGATTTTTCCGATGATGCAGCTGATCATTGTGATCCAAATCCTGATTATCCATCATATATGTCATTTTTTAAAAATATATGGCCATGGATTGATTTAACAACATTTGCTCTGTTACCATTTATTATTGTTACTTTATGTAATATATTCATAATTCGTGACCAATATAAACGACGTGTAAAACTACGTAAACGTAATCTTGATCATACATTAATAAAATTACTTTTAGTTAGTTCAGTTTCATTAATTCTTTCTAATCTTCCAATAACAATTTTAGCTGTAATTTATCCTTATATTTCACAATCATATGATACAAATGATACATACGATAAAGTTGCATTTGCATTTGATATTTTACGATTACCATCCTATGGTTCATTAGCATTTAATTTTTATTTATATTATTATACATCAGTTGTTTTTCGACAACAAGCAGTTCTTCTATTTAAACGTATATTTCGAATTCAAACTGCAACAAGTAATAATAATGATATTGAACTAACAAATCGAACATATTCAGATCAACAACGTTATGAAACTCGACTTTATTCAATTGAAGAATCGGATCAATATCAACCAACATCAGATCAACTATGGAATACTAACAGTGTCATTTCGAATTTTTATCGTTAAGTGTAATTAACTAATTATTTTCATGTACAGTTTTATTCATGTAAATTCATATAATATTTTAATAAAAGTTAACTATGTGTGGAGAATTAAAAAAATCGATATGAATTAATTTTTTATTTTCTATCTTTACCTAGTGATAAAATTCACTAAACCTCGTCGCACTTATTTTATCGTCAGTATTGCTTTTGTTATATAAGATTTAATTTACAGAGAACGAAAAAATCATTTCATCTTGAATAGATATTTTTATTTAATAGTACAAGTCATTTTTATCTATTTGTTACCAGTGATAATGATGATCGCCCATAGAGCATTTGCTTTAATTCACACGCTTTTCGATTTTTCTTTGAAATATGTAGGATTAAATATTACATTTGATAAATAAAATGGATAAGTCATGTATTAATATTCGACAGGTAGTTTCTACATTACCATTATCTGTACATAATGAGTTGGAAGAAATAATTCATTATTTATACATGATCATTTATCCTATTATATTCATTGTTGGTCTTATTGGTAATTTACTTTCATCATTACTTTTCTCTATTACTGAATTGAATCAAACTTCATGTGGTATCTATTTTCTTCTTCTTTCAATATTCGATTCATTAGCATTAATTGGTGGTCTTCATCATTGTTTAACAATTGGTTATCATATTACTGTACCTAATGCTTCTTATTGTCGTATCCGTAATTTAGTTTTATATACATCGATGGATATGGCTTCATGGATGGTTGTAGCGATATCAGTTGATCGTTATCTTAAAGTTAAATTTCCTATTAAAACACGTATTTATTGTACAAAAAAATTAAATATAATTGTATCGTGTATATTAACTGTAATTCTTACTTTAAAAAATATTCATCTTTCAACTAAATTTATTGGAAATATTTCTGATGATGCAGATGATTATTGTGGTCCAAATCCGAATTATCCAACCTATATGTCATTTTTTAAAAATATATGGCCATGGATTGATTTAACAACATTTGCACTATTACCATTTGTTATTGTTACTTTATGTAATATTTCTATTGTATATGATCAATATAAACGACATTTAAAATTTGGACGTCGTAATCTTGATCGTACATTAATTAAATTTCTTTTAATTAGTTCATTTTCGTTTATAATTTGTAATTTTCCAATATCAATAACAGTTGTTCTATATCCATATATTTCAAAAAGTTATGGTACAAAAGAAACTTATGATGAAGCTGCATTTATATTCGATATTTTACGATTACCATCTTATGCGTCATTAGCATTTAATTTTTATATATATTATTATTCATCAAGTATATTTCGACAACATGCTATTCTTCTATTTAAACGTATATTTCGAATACAATTAAAAGATGATCTTGATCATGTTTCATTGGAAAATATGATTCGAAGACAAATTCAAAAACAATCGAAATTAAACGAAGCATTTGAAGAAAAATAAATTTTGTATAGTTGTTCTTTTTTTATAATATGGAAGAGTGCGACATCTATCAGATCTTTTTTATTATTTGTCAACAACTTATACGAAAATAAATTAGAATTGAGACAACTTTTTATTTATCAAGAGACCTTCTTTTCTGTTATTTTTATTACAAAAGGTAGTTGTTACTTTCATTTATATATATACATTGTTTCGCTTGAGTAAACATCATTTCTTCTTGCTCTGTTTTAGAGATGAATTTTCTTCTAATAATTACTCTCATTTCATCAGTAATTTGTAAGATAATTTTTTAAATAAAATTCCATGTATTTTAACGATAAATTTAGATTCAAGTCAAGCTGGTCAATGTCAAGTATACAGCGGACCAAATTATGTATCATTAGCTACGGATAAAACTGATGGAAAGACAGTATCAGATTTTAAAAACAATTTGTTAACACTTTTAGGTTTATCAGCAGATAAAGTAAAAAAGAAATAAATTCCATAGATAAAACATAAAATTTCTATACTAGACTGACAAAGCAGTTTTATATTCAACAAATCCATTAACAATTCCATCAATTTGGTTATTCCATATTGAAGGAGTAGATAAACTATCTGATAATGGCCTTCCATTAGTCGATGTAAATAAAAAATGAAATAAACAATTTTAATACTATTTATGCAAAATGTTTTAGGATGGTGGTTTTGGTATTGATTCATTTCAATCCAAATTAAGCAATATTCATAAAAATGATGTTTTAAGTATTGGTACAATTGTTCTAGTAAGTATTTTCTATATTTATATCATATCTTAAATTCATATTTTAAGGCTTCGGATTCGGATATGGATAATTTTGATAAATCACTTCAAAATCAAATATCTCAAATGAATAGCCAAGTAAATACATTTATATAAATATTATTTTCATTCAGCTTTTTTTTAAAGGCACCATGTAAATACATAGTCATGGTTTGTGACAATTGTCAAACGGATAAATTACAAATTCCATTAAAATCTGCACTTGACAAAGTAAATCTTTTACTTTAAACAATAATAAAAAAAACTAACGATTTAAATATAAATAGATTGCTGCAAGTGAACCTCAAACATTAGTCATGACATTAACAACAACAGAAACTGCACGTGTACGTCGAGCAAGACAAGCTGAACAACAAACTGTACGTTACTATTTAACATTTTCTTCTTTTCATATTAAAATTCTATTTAGACTGGAAATGTAACAATTGCAACAATGTATTCCGATGAATACCCAACGATGTTCAATTTATTTTTCTGGACATCATTAGCATTTGCATTAATACTTATTAGTATTGTTTATGTATTTTTAACATTAGATCCAGGTTCGGATACAATTATCTATCGTATGACAGCACCAAGATTAAAAGTTGATTAAAAAGAACGTTTATTTTTCCCCGTTTTTCATTGAATGGCATTTTAATTATTCATTTTTTTCCTTTCATTTATCTATTCAACTCTATCAAATTCAATGTGCACTTGAACTATTTTTTCAATTTATCTCTATACATATATATTTCAGTTTTCTTTTTTTTTGTTCGTTTGTCTTTTTATGTTGTTCGGTCGGTTTCTTTTTCGTGATATTTGTTTATTTGATTAGAAAACCAAGTTGTCATTCCACAAATATATATTTGACTTTTAAGGACTAAAACCTTTTTATTTACATAAAAAAAAATCATCACAATAAAATATTCTTAGGAAGTATTGTTTGTCCAAATGATTGATCAAATGATTGAATATATTGCGCAAATGAAATACGTAGATCAAGTAGAGCTAAAAGAAAAATTATTTTATGAAATTATAGACTAATATTTATACATATCGGTAAATGTCGATTCTCACGAGGGGAACCACCTGAGGTATCAAAACGCTTTTGAGCTGAAATTTTGTCAACACTAAGACCTCAATCAGATAAGCTTTCTCACAAGGTTTCAGAAGTTTCTGAAAGGCTGTCTCCGAGATACAAGTATGTTAATATAGAGACGCTTTCTTATGGATATTAGGTTTCACATGAATATTTTGACGGATTTATATCTCGGAGATAATCTGTCTAAAATTTCTGAAATTTTGTAAGTACGCTTGTCTGATTAAGGCCTCAGTGTTGACAAAATCTCAGGTCTAAATTCGAAACTTTGATTTTATCGCACAGATAGGACCTTATAGAACAAATACAATAAATAATGGATATCTCAGCCAAACATCAACTTGGGCACATATCCTTTTAGACGTTCTCTAATCTATATATGCCCTATTTGTGGGCAAAATTTCAGCTCAAAAGATTTTTGATATTTCGGGTAATTCCCTCGTCAGAGGTATAACATGACTATCACTATTTCTGTCAAGTAAAATGGATTTATACTGTCTCAAAAGGTAAGCTTGTCACATTCGGATCTTAAATATTTACTTGGTTGATGCATAATTAACATTTGAAAGATATGTAAAATACGTTCATTACGTTCCGATGATACTCGATGTAATACTTTCGCAACGAGGATTGTCATTTTCTTTAAATACGAGAAAAAAATAAATATGAAGAAAATAAAATTCAAACAAACTTCATCGATTGTTGAAAAATTTGAACGATAAATTCTTTCAATGATTTCTAATACACCTAATTGATTTCCTATTTGAATACGTGCCATTACGGCTAATATCCATGTCCATGTTAACCATGGATAATTATGAACAGCATTCATTGAATAACTATATACTTCACGAGTTTTATTCTAAATTAAATAAAAAAAGAAGAAACAGAAATTTTTTATATTATAATATATGAATAATTTACAGTTAAAAACATTGATAAACATGTTAATAAATGTATATTCATTGTATAATTTGAATCTGTTAATTTTGGCATTTCTTTTAAAGCAGCGGATGTTATTCGAGTATCTGATATTATCATTCCCATTGCACAAAGTGCAGTTATAGCACTTGAACAAACAGGTTTAGTTTGATAACTAAATAAATTAAATTAAAAAACAAACAAATAATAACTAAAGAACCTTTTGAAAAGATGTTTAATTGCTGTTTGTGGATCGATTTCTCGTTGATAAAGTCCAAGAAAAGTTAATAATATTGATCGATCTTCATCTGTTGTTGTTGAATCATCAATTGCTCGTTTTAAAACTAAAATAAACACATTTAATCGAATAAAATTAATTATTTAAACATACATTCAATAGCATCCATTCGTTTATTTATTTTTCCATAAGCAATTGATAACCAAAGAAGATCAAGTAATGTTAATTTAATTCCTTGTGAAACAAATGCATCGATTTGTGCATGTCCACTTCGACTAAAAAGATCAAGAATAATTTATCAATTTATTTAATATTTAATTCAATACCATTTAACACGTGCATAATCATTTTGTAATCTTTTCGATAATTCATTTTGTTGATTGATTTTAGAAAATGAACTAAATTAAAAGAAAAAGAATACTTAAAAACAAATTCATTTATTTCATTACAGTTGATAAGCAGTAGCAGCTTGAACAAAACGATGATTAAATTCATGAATAATACCCAAACATTGCAAAGCATTTGCATCATTTGGATTTCGTTCTAAAAAAACAATTTTACATTAAGAAATTGATATTAAACAAAATATATACGAATATATTTTGTTAATGCATCCGATGATCGTTGATTTCCATTTAAATAATCAACTGAATATCGATATGCATTCGTTGATTTATTCTTTGGATTCATCAGAAGATTAGTAATTGCTTTTCCATAACCATATAAACCTTGTGACTAAAAACAAAAAACAATTTTTTTTCATATAAAACAAATGGTATTTTTTTACATGATTAGAAAGATCAATACAATGACGATAGAGATCAATTGATTCATTATAATCGATTTTCTCAGCTATAAGTGCCTAATAAAAAATATTAAATTAATTCGAATGTATTCATAAGAATATTATATACTTGTCCAATCCAAGCTAGTGAATACATTGGATCAGTTTGTTGTGCATTTGAAAATGCTTTATTTGATAAATTAATATTTTCATGTCGATAATAGAGAAAACCAAGATTCGTATATGCAACAGCTGATCGTTGTAATTGAAGAGATTTAAAAAAACAATGTTGAGCAAAACCAGATTCATTTACAACTAGCAAATATAGAAATAGATGATTAGTCATAAATTGATCTCATGTTTTTTTTTAAATCTACCTGGATGTGCTGCAATTACTCCAAGTGCATTCCAAAGTAAATAATTCGTTGGTTTTAATGAAAGCGCAACTTTCATATAGTCAAATGCTAATAATAGCATACGTTCATCATTTGAATGATAACGAGCTTGAATATAAACACATTGAGCGAGACAAGACCAATAAACTGATGAACGTGATTTTAAACGAATTGCTTGCATAAAACATCTATTTAAATCAATTAAATATAGAAAAATAGAGTAAATTTAGTCTAATATACTTTTGTGCACGTTGAAGAAGATCAAGTTTTTTTAAACGAATATAACCATCACCATCTTTGATTTTATTTTCATCAAATTTTTCTGTGAATGATGGTAATCGTATATTAATTAAATCATCATTGATCGGATGAAGAAGCATACATGCATCTCCATATTTTTTCCATAAACATGCATAATTTGATTGTAAACATAAAGCATCATGAAATGCCTATGAAACATATCGATGAAAATAATAATGAATTAAATTTTCTGTACTTACTATAAGTGATTGTTGAATATGAGAAACTGCTATTTCATCTTTATAACGTCCTACTTGTTGAACAGCGAGATATAAATGAGCTTCACCTTTGCCTAAATAAAACAATTGAAAAATATATAAATAATTGAAAAGAAAAACCTTTTCGTGCTAAAAGATATTTCGGTGATTGATTAATGACTTTATCAAATAAAGTAATTGCATCATTATAACGTCCAAGTAATGTCAAAACAAATGCTTGTCTTGTTAATGAATAAAGTGTTTCACTTTCTAGAGTCGTTGCTTTATTATAACAATTGAATGCTGTTTTTAAATTATTTGAATGTAAATGTGCATCACCTAATGCCGACCAACTAGCACTATATGTATAATGTTAAAAATAGAATTTTTTTTTTGAAATAGATTTTATTATTTACCCAGAAGCCATTGAACGTCGAGAAACAATTTGTAATGCTTTAACAGCATTATGAACATTATTTAATCGAAGTGATACAAGTCCAAAACGAAAATGTGCCCATGTTTTCGTATTATCCATAGCAAGTATACGTTCAAGTATGTCTAATGCATCCGACTAATCATAAATAAATGAGAAAAATAAATATTATATAGGTGTTTTTTATTTAGTTTACAATTTGTTCAGCTTGAAGAAGATTATCAACATAATTTATTTGTACACTTTCAATATTTTCATTCAAATCAAAAGCACGTTTTGAATAAGCTAATGCTTTTGGTAAACATTGTTCAATTTCATTATAATATCGACTTAGACATGCATAACTTTCCCAAAAATATTCATCAAGTTCAATCGCCTATATATATATTGAATAGAAAATAAATATACTAATTTCTAAAATTTTTATTTCTATATACTTTATCAAAGGCATATTTGCATTGATCTTTATCAAAAATATCATTTGAACGTTGTATAGATAAATAAGCTCGACCAACTGCTAACCATCCTTGAACAGTTAATTCAAATAATTCTTCATTATTATTAGCTTCTTGTAATGCAGATTGTACACTAAAAAATATTAAATTTCAAAAGAAATAAGTCGGTAATATCTATACGTTTTAAGAAGATCAGCGGGATGTTGTTCTTCGATTAATTTTAATTGAAGACGACAGGATAATTCTTCACTTGGTTCTAAATGATCTTGTAATGTTTCATAACATGTACGAGCATCAATTGGTTTATTTAAGCTTAGATAAGCATTAAATTGACCATAGAGAGCTCGGTTATGATATTTATTTGTTGTATTACGAATCTATTTAAATAATATTCAATTTTTTGTGTAATAATATTAAATTTTCAAGATACTTTTTCAAATAATTGAATAGATTTTTCATATCGACCTTGATCATAAGTAACCATAGCTAAACAAAGATCGATTAATGCTTCGGTTGATGATACAACATCTTTTACAATAAAATTTATTAATTTTGTTCGTACTAAATTAGAAAAAATAATTCTATTTCTTTAAAACTTATTCTTCTTAATTAATTTACCAATAGAAGTTATATTTATCGTCTCATTAATAAGATGTAAATGAGCATAACAAACCATTTTAAGTATTAATACCAAATGATAAGCATCTATATAAAATATATATAGAACTATAATTATGTAGAATATTAATTTTACCATCTTCTTGATCAATATTAATTAATAGCTCAAGTGCGGATGAATAATTTCCATTTCGAATTGAAAAAAAAGCTTTGCCGCATATTGATGGTATTGATATTTGATTATTTTCATTTGAACGAATACGATTTAATGCATCTGTTAATTTTCCTACAGGTGCTAATGAATCATCTGAGAAAAAAAAAACAAAAAGTTTCAAATAAGGTGTCAAAATATTTCTATACATATTTGTGGTAATAATGATTCAAGTAAAATAATAATTAATGTATTTTGAGCGATTGTTGAATTTGGAAATAATGCTAAACATTCATTACAATATTCAACTATATCTGAACTTGAACGGCCGATCTAAAAGTCAAAAAATTCAATCGAAATCGTTTGATTTTATATTTTTGCTTACTTGACAAATTGAACGAATATATTTTTCGTAATATTTTAAACGCTCATCACTATCTGAACTACTTTGTGAAAGCCAGAAATAGTTACTACTTAACTAAAATATTTAAAAAAATACAGACTGAGAATTTCGTTTTTTTTGTTTTTAACTAACAAATTCATTTAAATTTGTTGGAATTGTTTTGATCGGTGCAAATGTATCAATTGATAATAATCGATAGGATCGCTCATCTTCTTGACTTAATTCTAGACGTTTTTCTTCAACAATATCTTTACAAAGTTCAATTAATTGTATTCGAGTAGGATTATTTTGTTCATTTGTAGTTATTGATTGTACATTAATTTGTTTTTTCAAATATTCAATATATTTTTTTGCATGATCGAAGAATTTTACGGGATCACTATGAATTAGAAAATAATGCAAAAAAAATAATCTCTTATGATGTTTCATTGAACATACGTTGCACGAGTAAGTGAACATAATTTTCGAAATGCACTAGTAATATCACTTTCATTAAGAAAACCTGGAGAACGTTCATTTAATTGTATTAAACCCTATTGAGAAATAAATCATTCATTTTTTTTAATTAAATATCAATTATACTTGATAAGCAATAGGTTGATTTTCATCAAGTTCAATTGCTTTATTTAAAGCATATTGAGCTTGATTATATTGTTTTAATTCTTGTGCACATGCAGCAATCATATTCCAAGCTATATAACAAGTTTTATCTTTTTTAACAATTGCCTAAATTATTTAAAATATACAGTATTAAATCAAATTAAAACAAACTTATTACTTCACATAATTTCAATGCTGCAGTATGATCTTTTTGAGTAATAAGTTCTCGAGCTTGTTTTAACTGTGCCTTTATTTCTTTTGCTATTGCAGCGGCATCTCCGCTTGCTGCTGATGATGCCATTTTCTGTTACGAAAAATTAGATTATCTATAAAAGAAAAAACACTAGTATGTAAAAAATTTTAGTATCTGAATGATTTTATTCGAGACAGAAAAAAGCAAAAACAAAAATTATTATCGAACTTGATTACTCCGATATGTTATTTTACATTCAGAAGAATTCTTGTGTTTTTTACTGCATTCAACATTCCATTGTCGTTCAAGCCAAAATTTTGTTTGAAATGTTTGTAATTCTTGATTAGAATTATACGTATCAAGATAAATATTAAGATCAAGTTTATTTATATTTGACATTTGAGCAAGTAATTCAGCCCATTGATGACCATTAGCATATGCTTTTGAAATAGTTCTTACAGATAAATGTTGTATTTGTGGAAAACGTCGAATTAAATCAAACGCTGGTGAATATGTTCCAACAGTAACATCGATTTTTAAATAATTCATATTCGATATAAGACGAGATAGACCATCGCAATCAATATATGTTAATGAATGTGGATAAAAAAATAAAGCACAACGAATATTCAATTGTATACAATCAAAAGAGATTTTGTTTGTAAAATATTTTTGAATAAGAGTTAACGTTTTAAATGGAGGACTTGTTTCAATAAATAAATGTGAAAGATGATGATTAGTTTTCATTGAATAACGATGATTATTAGCAAGTGTAAGTTTACATACTGTTTCATTTTGTGAACCATAATAATCATGTTCAAGAAGACGAAGTGAACGAAGAGATAACATACTAGGTATGATTTGAAATAATGATTTCAATTGTTCAAGATTAGGTGATGTTAAAGATAAACAACGAAGATTTACGAATTGTGTGAAATTATATGATTGAGTAAACAAATCAATTGAAATTTCTGAATTAAATGAATGAATTGTTTTTGATAGGACACCTAATTCTAATGAATATAGTTGTAAGTTTATTTTAGGTACAATATGTTTTAATACACGTTTATATTCATTTTTATTTAATTTATTAAATTTTAATTTCATTGGAATAGTTTTAATAAGTTCGTTAAAACGATAATTAAGTCCATAAAATGAATTTATAATATCTATTGGACATAAATAATCGAAAATATCTCGAAAGATTTCATTTGGTAAATCATAAAAATTTGTTAGATTTGTTGTTTGATCTAATATTCTCAAGATAAATAAATATAGATCTCAATTTATATGAAGAGCAATAAGCATACTTTTTGATTCTTTTTCATAGACAACTTTTAATCGTTTTACAATATCATTTTTCTTTCCATTTGAATCCACACGACGTCTTTTTAATTCATTTTGAATTTGACGATATGACAATTGATTTATTAGATTTATTGGAGAAGAAAGCATAGCTATAAAAGAAAAATATTTCTAGAATCAAATCTTTCTATCAGTTTTTTTTCTCATGGAGAATTTCGCTAAGAAAAATATTATCTTTGCTTTTATCAATGACATAGCGTCATAAATTTTTTTTCTTTTTGCAAAACCAAAACAATGAAAAAACAGAGCGTGTCTATAATATAGTGAAAAACAGAAAATGTTAAGATAACAATAAATATAAAACTTTGTTGTTTGCTAAACATGTAACATTTGGCATAAATAGAAAACGAACAACAACAGCTTGTTAATTTCTTGTTAAATAATGCGGACATAAGAATATAAGAAGCACACAAAGACAAGTTCTCAACTACAGATATAAATAACAGGCAACAGATGGAATGAAAAATAGAGAAAAAAAAATGAGTTGAATGATAACAAAGTTATTCTTTCAAGTAGATGAAGAATTTTTGTGATAATTTGTTTATAATTCATCTTCAGTTGTCTTTTTGCCTTTCTTCTTTGATCCATTACGATCATAACCATTAAGTGGATCAGTTGATTCTTTAGCTAAATATTTAATGAAATCATCGACTTCACGTCCACCCTAAAAAAAAGGAAAATCTTATATTAATTAACAAAATAATATTTAACTGACTTCATATTTTCGTGGATTTTTCTTGTTATTTTTGGGTGCAAAATAGATTGTTGGAAATCCTTGAACATCATATTGACTTGGAACATCATTTTCAGTTGCATCCATTTTAGCACTAAAAATAATATTTATTTATAAAACAATTTTTAACCTTGAAAATCTTCTTTTCTTACATAACAATATTTGATTCTTTTTTCAATTTTTTAGCTAATTCATCATATTTAGGGGCAAGTGATTTACTAGAACGAAATAAAATTTCTAATTTATAACAAAACATTATTTTCTATCTTACCAATGACCACACCTAGAAAAATAAAAAAAGATAAAGTTTAATTAAAGTAAATAATACAAAAAGATTTCTTTTACCATGGTGCATAAAATTCAATAAGAACATCTTTAGTTTCATCGTTAACAATATCATCGAAATTTCGTCCAACAATAACTTTAACATCTTCAGTTTGTTCTGGGATAGCTTGTGATTTTAAGTATGCTTCAAGTTCACCTTTAGCTACTTTACGAGCAAAATCTTCAAGTGCTTCATAACTGAAATCTTCTGTCATTTTATATTTTTGATCAGATGGACCACGAGCAAGAACATATCTGCCATCTTTTTTAACATCATCAACTCCGAATTCAGTTAATTCGTGACGGAATTCTTCAGCATTGCTAACAGCAAAATGAACATTAACATTTTCATCAGCTAATTTCTTTGCAACTTTTAAGATACGATTACGAATATAATTTGTACCCTTTGTATCACGTACATAATCAACATTATAATAAACAGTAACATATGGTTTACTGTAATCAGCAACATTTGATGTTGTACGATGACCAACAAGACCATGACTAAATTAAAATGATATATAAATATAATAAAGTCTTGAAAAACAAAACAATCTTACATTTTTCCTTGAATATATGATTTAATTTTATCACCAAAACCTTCGACAACTGAATAAGCATCTTCAAATTTTGATTGTAATCGTTTTGGTTGATGAACAAGAATTTTACTAAGTAGAAAAAATATTATAATTTTTCATATAAAAAAGAAAATTTTTCTTTGTTTACTTTGTTTGGCCAACTTTTTCAAGAACATCTTTAGCTGTTGTATAAGCAAAACGGAATTTTTCAGATAATTGATCGGCAACTTTAACAAGATCATTTTTCAATGAATGAGAATCACTATCAAAATAACCTATAGAATAGAAAATTAGAGAATCTTGTTAATATTATTTTTGATTATTCAACATACCAATGATACTATGATCATTATGTTCTAAGAATTTTTCATAATCAGCTAATGATTCAAGTACACGGTATGATGGACCAGCTTTTGATCGCATTGTTGAAACAATACCATCTAATCAGAAAAAACAACAATTAAAACATATATATGTCTTATATTGTAATCATACCGGCTTCTCGTGGACCATTATAGTCTTCAGAAACTTCTCCATTTTTAAAGATTTTTAATGCTAAATAATACATTAATTAATATAAAAATTCCTAACATAAAAAAAACGCAACATACTTGGATAACCGCTAACACCATATTTACCACAGACTTTTGTTTCAACTGTACAATCAACCTTAAGAAAATGGATTTTTATTTATTTATATAATATGAAAAGAAATTTTACTAACTTTAGCTAAAGCAACTGGTGGATCACTTTTTAATAATGCTGTAGCAGCTTTTTCGTATTCTGGTGCAAGTCGTTTACCTTTTTTTGGGAAGAAAATAATCTTATATTTTCTTAGAAAATATTATTGAAATAACTTACAATGTCCACACCATGGTGCATAAAACTCAGCGAGTAAAACATCATGTTGTTTTACTTTTGTCTCGAAATCACTATCAGTAAGAGTAAGTACATCACTTGCGTATGTACAAGCTAGAAAACCGATGAATAGCGCAAAGAAGAGTACAGAACGCATATTTGTTCGATCAAAATGAGAAAAATAACTAAAGACTGATCTAGAAAATTAAGATGAAATAATATCCAGGTGTAAATATAAATAAAATCGAATAGCGGTGCAAAGATGATCTTTCTTTTATACTTGAATTTCTATCAATAGGATCGCAGCAGCTGGCTAACGAATATATACAACGAAAGGAAAGAGAAAATTTGTAGACTTGGAGATGTTCGATTGGATCAATTATATTTTCCAGTTATTTTAATTAGAATTTTCAAATTTTATCTTTACTTTTTATTTTAATATTAATTTTATATTTATTTACTAGATTAATTTTATTTTTTATTTGACAGTATATTATAGAGGAGAAACAAATAATTCTTATTGGTGAATATAACTACCAAATACAGAACAAGCCGAACGATAGAGAGAGAAAGAGAGACAGATAAGAAGTTTATAATATAATATTTATACTTTAAGATGTTACCGGAGTTCAGAGGTCAACTATTTCAATTACCCCTTATTGCAACAACATGGACAAGTGCTCGAAATCGATATATACAAGAGAAACAGAATTCTCCATTACCAATTCGTTTTATTTTAATAATTATTGAACAAACAATTTTATCAGTACATAAAAATATTATTCAACCTTTGCCCTTGCCATATCATTCTTATCGTACGTTATTTACCTTCTTAAATAATAAGCAATATTAATTTTTATTTTCGGTTTAGTAAATAGTTTGGATCATTTTCTTTGTTCACATATTAATTCTATTCGACATATCTGTCCAATTGTTGATCAAACTTCCGATGAAGTTATTGAACGTTATAGTAATCTATTCTTTTTATCCGTGATAAATAAAAGTTCAAAATCCAGTACAATTAATAGTAATTTTAATAATATAACAAATGTTCGTAAAGAAAAAAAATTTAAACTTTTCGGAACATATTTTCGATTTATAACAAGTATATTAATGGTGATTGAAATGTATTCGAAATCGATTAAAAATGAATTAAATGATTATATTGATACAACTCGAAATCTTTGGAAAAATTTAAATATGGAAGATGGACGATCATTAGATGAAGTTGAGGTAAGAACTTTCAAAAATTCATCATTTGATTTATTCTCAAAGACTAAATTTAATCTTTTTTAAGTCAACAAAATATCTAGATAATATGTAAGTTTATGTCACATATATATCATCCTTGTCCACTTTTGCTTCGATCGAATTATTTTAAATAAAAATAAAACATATAGATTCTATTGTTTTAGTCATTTTCGGAAAAATTACTTGTTCTTGGTCGTCGTATGACTGGTAATTATCGTCAACTCGTTTATCTTATGCGTTATCAATTAAAACGATGTCGATATATTCTATTTTCATTTATACGTGTTCATTATTGTTTTCGTACAACTGCCTGGCGTATTACTCGAAAAGTATATTATTTCTTTGAATTATATTAATTATATTATTTATCTATGAAATAGATTCAAATGAATAAAATGAATCAAAAGTTTAATGTTCGTGCACGATATGGAATAATATCATCAAAAGAACGTGTTCATCATTATTTAGACGTAATGATGTTACATGCAGCTAAACATCCGTGGATGAGATGGATAACAGTAAGATTTTATACTTTTAATTTGTTCTAATTTATCGATATTTATCTTGATATGTTAGCCAAGTTCACCTAAACCACAGGTTTGTATTCTATTCGAATAAATTCATATTAATTCCTTGTATTTAGCCTCAACAACCATTGACAAGCATTCGTCCGATATTTTTTGTTTCATCCAATAACACTTCAGAATGTAGTGGATCGGAAGATAATGTTCGAGATGCATATCCTAAATATTTTGAATCAACACCATATAGAAGAAATTTTAAGCGTACGGATATAATTCAATCGAAATTACAAATTGAAGAAGCTTTATCAAATGTTTCTTCATCTTCATCAAGTACATTGGAACCAAGTGTTGATGTTAAAGATATTATTCGACAAGTAAAACAAGATTTAAAATATTGATTATTATAAAAAGAAGTTGCTTTCCTCTCGTTATTTATATAGGTTGAGTCTCAATCTAGCCAAACATTAGATACAAGTTGTTCAGTAAATCAAGATGATGAAAATCAAATTATTGAACAAGCATTAAATGAAACAGATGGTAATGGACTGCAACAACAACAACCTGTTTCTGTATTCGATCTTTCTCCTATGCTTGCCAGTGGTTGTGCTGTTTGAAAAAGAACAATTTTTGTATAGAAAAAAAAAAGAGTTTTATAAAAAAATAAAATATTCTAACAACATCATGTATAGTTTAACTGATAGTTTGTTACATTTGATTATGTCTATTTTCTATGACGTACTTGTTTATCCCTCAACTAATTAAGCTATCGAATATTGGTCAAACAGTCGATAAGCTTAAATGATTTTATTCTACATAGTATAATTAAAATGTTTGCTTGGCATTAAAATCATCAATAAGCAACGTTGTGTTGACAATAGTCTAAATTTTTCGTTTATGTTTAATTTTTAGTCAAAACTAGCTAACAGGTATGTCTTCGAAGAATAACATCACATTCATTTCAAAACAAATTGAATACACATGAAATATATATGACGTAAATGCAAACTCTTTCGTTGATAGTTTTTCTTTAAACAAGTATAAAACTTGCTAGAGGAAATAATTGTTTTCTTTGTTTCATCTATAATCCGTCATAGAGAATGAGTGCATTGTAAATATCTTTAATCCTTTTTGCTTATGAATTATTCAGAAGAACCATAAGAGAAAAAAAATGAGATTTAAGAGTAAGCGTTTGTTTATTATAAATTAAAACGAATGTTTTACTTTTCTTTTTTTCTCTTCTTCTTCTTTTCTTTTGTTTCATTTTTCTCTAAAGCTAAAAATGAGAACGTTTATTTTTTGTTCACCTGTCATTATATTATACAAAATTCTTTTGACACTATAACGAAAATTATAAAAACATGCGTGAGACAATGACATTGCTCGAACAATCAAATCGTCAACGTTTATTATATGATCGAACAATACGACATCCTCCTGTTTATATATTTTCAAATGATACTGATACAAACGATGTAAAACCAAAATTTCGTTCCTTATATGATGATTCTATTCAAGATATGGTAGCAACAGGAAAATCAATGTTACCAAATGTTGGACGTAATCAATTCGTTGAAATTTCTATATCTCCCAGTGACAAAAATCCAACTTCTGATGAAAATCATACTCGACCTAAAAGAAAACGTCCATCATATCGTAAATCAAAATATCATGCATACTCACCAAATCCATCTCAAGCTGAATTAGCTCTATTGACTGCTCGTGGTACACGACCAGAATATCGAACACCAGTACCAATGCCAATAGTTAGACAACATGAAGATGTAAAACATTCTCAACGTCCTCATG
This sequence comes from Adineta steineri, assembly GCA_905250115.1. Taxonomy (NCBI): domain Eukaryota; kingdom Metazoa; phylum Rotifera; class Eurotatoria; order Adinetida; family Adinetidae; genus Adineta; species Adineta steineri. The sequence goes on along the minus strand of CAJNOI010000058.1, from coordinate 217,103 downwards.
TACCACCACCGAGTCCATCTTATGAACAAATGGAACGAGTATTTATTGATCCGAAAGATAAAAATCAATCTCAAACACCTATTCATAAATCAAATATAAAAAAAAATCAACCTGTAACATTTCGTTTGCCAGCACTCAGCCTATCACCTCTATCACGTCGTACACCAACAAATATCTCAACTAAAGAAGTTCGATTAAATTTATCGAATTATCTTCAAAATTGTTACTAAAAATATGCCATCTATTTTGCTCATTTCCTACATAAAAAACAATTCATAGATTTGTAAAAATTTGGCTTTTACTCCTTTATTACATAATTGTTCTGTTGATAAACACAGTACATTATCCATTGAGATAATGTCAATATATATATCATATATACATGCAACTATTCTATAAATCATTCATAGGTATAAAGTGAATCAAAGGACAAAACAATATTAAATTTTTTTTCTTTAGAATATAACTGTTAAGTGTTTGTGTAAGAATGATATATTTTGTTTTCGTCATTAACAAAGAAAAGCTTCGTATGACAAGCTTAAGAGATGGCTAGACAAATATAAACAAAGAAAAACGTGACAGAGACAAGGACAATCTATAGTGATTAGTTTGAATGATATTAAAACAATAGATGTTTATTTCCAAGAATTGTGCAAAATTTATCAACAATTATCCTATACGAAGAGATTACGAATGAATACTATTGAATTAACCCTTTTCGGCCGGATGTTATCAAATGGCAAAATTTTGCCGTAGGGGGGTACGGTATTTTTTGAATAGCCGGTCGCAAAAAAATTAATAGAAGAGTTTATTCACAAGCTTTAAAAAAAATAAAAGATAAGTAATCTGATGTTATTTCAATCAATAGATATTGTCGATCATGTATATTTTAACTGTATAGAATTGATTTATTTATTTTGTATTGATGAAAACTCATATAAAGGAATAATATGAAAAGTTCTTATTAAAATCACAAATATTTTTCGATCACTAAAAGCAGTTTTTGCTTGATTCTACAAATAAAACAGTCAATTTATTGTTTTGTCTTTATCTAAGTGATATTAGTTATTAATTGATATAAGTATATATGTATTACTGGGTACTATAATTTCCATCATTTTGCCAATGATTTGGATTTTCTTGATACCATTTAATAGTCATACGAATACCATCATCAAATTTAACTTCTTGTTTCCAACCTAAACCTTCAAGTGCATCGGTCATAACAGAATATCGACAATCATTAAAATATCGATCTTTAACATATACAATTGAATCTTCAAGTTTAACATCTGGTTTCATTAATTTAAGAAGAATTCCAGCAATTTCCGTAACTTTAATTTCATCTTTTGAACCAATATTATAGATCATTTTTGGTTTACCCTTACGAATAACACAATCAACAGCACGTACTGTATCAGTTACATAGATAAAATTTCGAACTTGTTTACCATCACCATGAATTGTCATTTTTTCATTACCCATAATTGTTGTAATAAAACGTGGAATAACTTTTTCAGGAAATTGATATGGACCATAAACATTATTACCACGTGTTATAACATAGGGTAATTTAAAACTTTCACCATAAGATTTCACAAGAAATTCAGCTGCAGCTTTTGTTGCTGCATAAGGATTTGTTGGATTAAGCACAGCTGTTTCATGACAACTACCTAAAGAAATAAATAAATTCGAATTTTATTTTTGCTTTGTTTAATATTCTATTCTATACCTGCTGGCCACTCTCCATAAACTTCATCAGTACTAATATGTACAAATTTTCGAAGTTTATTATAAATTCGACTTGCTTCAAGTAAACAATGTGTACCAAATATATTTGATTCAGTAAAAAGAATACTATTACCAAACGAAGTATCAACATGTGTTTGTGCTAAATAAATATAATTAAATACAGACAAAAAAAGCAAAATTAAATTAAATTAAATCTTACCAGCAAAATGAACAACATGTGTTATATCATATTGTTTCATTAAATGTAACATTAAATCTTTATTATTAATACTTGCAACAACTAATTTATATGATGGTGAATCAGGTTGTTCAATATTACCTATATTTGCACATGTATCAAGTCTATCAACATTAATAACTGAATCTTGTGGATATGTTTTAATCCAATGATTAACAAAATTACTACCAATAAATCCACAACCACCAGTAACAAGTAATCGTCGTGCTTCACCTGCTTCTTGTGTATTTGATAATTTAACATTTGCACGATGTATACATATTGTTTCAATACTCTTTTTTAAGTCGGGTAATGTATGTGGTGTATAGTAAAGTTTACGTGTATCAGGTGATAAGATTTTCATCCATTGTTCAAATTTATCCGATGATAAAACATTATTTGAACGACGTGCAGCTAATCGTGTATTTTGTTCTTCAACGGGTTCTAATTCATAATTTAAAACTTCACCTGTTTTCTCTTGATAAGTTTTAAGTATCCAATCATGATCAACCCTACGAACGACAAAACAAAACTAATATATATATGAAATTTCTCATTGTTTACCATCCTTTATTACATGCATTTACACGACCTCCGAATTTACCATCATGTGTAAATGCTAAAAGTATTGGTAATATATCTGACATTACTGTCATGCTATTAGGTAATGATGTTATTTTTGAATAATTAAGAATTTTAGTAATAAAATCTCTTGGATTAGCATCATCTGATATTGGCATTCGAATACGAGCACTAAATTATTCATATATGTATATAAAATAAAGATATATTGTAGGAAAATCTTACTTGATCACATGTGGATATGCATCGATTAATAAATCAGTTGCACCTTTTACAGTTGAATAAGATGAACCAAAAAAATTTGGTAAATCTTGTTCGGTAAATGGATGACTTAAATCATTGCAACTTTCATATTCATAAATGCAACCAGTACCAATGTAAAGTGTTGGAATAGGAGCAGCTAATTTCGAATATTGCATGGATGCTTGTGCAATAAACATAGGTGCTAATAGATTATCACGTATATTATCTTTGAGTTTTCCTTGTTTTTCTAAATAATCAATATTTGGAATCCCTTCTCCATGTGTACGACCAAGAGAACATATAATACGATCTGGTTTATATTGAGCAATATCCTCTTCAACATCTTTTAGACATGTTACACGTCGTCCTGATACTACTTTTTGACCAGCAACATTAAGCAATTCTCGAAATTGCCCACCAATCCAACCTGCTGTACCATATATTAACCAGAGCATACTCTAAAAAATAAAATGAAATTTATTTTGTACCTTATTATTCAAGGTGAAAAAATATATCGATTTAATAAATAATAATATATTTTATTTATATAATTAAAAAAAAATGACGAATCATGATGACTAAATAAAAAAAAAATATTCTCAAAAAATCGAGAATGATTTTCTGTTATAATTTTTTTTCTCTTTATTGTAGTTGGTGATGTCGAAAAAATAGGACTATTATATTACCTTGCTTTAGTCAATACGTGATGAAGGAGAATGTTTCCTGTCATAGTGAATGATTACATCCACAAAATATGCTGCACATGCGTTTTGCTTCAATTCACTAGAAATAAGCGTTATTGAGAATAAGTTTCTTTTTTTATCGTTTACATCAGTCGGCTTGTTGCTTTTCTTTTCAGTGATAGCAGTACGACACAGCGAAAGAAACACAGACAGAACGAAACGAAAAGAAAAGAAAGAAATGAACGAAAAAACGAATTTATAATGAAAAGGATCAATAGAGCGTGTATATTAGTATAAATCATAATCTATTTTATATTGATTCCACAATGTATAAAATCTACTTAGTCTAATATAATTTCAAAAAAAAAGAAAAATTTTACTACGTCTAAACTACATCAGAAAGTATATATTATGTGCTGAAAACCAGTCGTTTCTTTTTCTCTTTTCTCTCTCAATAATATATATTGTCGACTGTGTACTCTGCTCTTATCAACCGGTTCCGTGTTGATGTCGTCATAGATTCGCTAAACAATCGTGTTATGTAATTTCAAACTTTATTTCGATACCAAAAATTAATCTCTTCAATAGCATTGAACTGGTAAAAAATCTGTCCGCGGTAAAGTTTGCACAATATTCTATTACTCTAAAAAGAAGCCATCTTATCATACTCTACTCTGAGAAACAAAATAAAGAAAAGGGAGTATCGGGAGAAAGAAAAATGGTCGACTTGGTTTTCTTTTTTTTTATTCTCCCGTCATTTTTACCTTTTTTTTGAATATAAAATAGTCCTGTATAAATATAACTGACAATACAAAAGTTTTTTTTGCTTCTACTCTTTCATTTACCGTTGAGCTATCAACGGAACAAGAAGAAAAATAATAACCAACTATATGTCACATTGCAAAAAGGAAAAAACGGAACAACAGGATGTAAAATAAAATAATTATAAAAATTTATATCGCGCTTACTTATTAAAATCATAGTATGTTTTTTCGTAAAAATTTCTTCGAAATCTTTTCTCAATTATTTAATGATCGTTTTCGATTCTTTTTTTCATGGATTCGATTAATATCTTTTATTCTATTAATTCTTCAAATTCAAACACTAAAATCAATAAGTACATATGCTTTAGCATTACATAAACATCGAAAATTATTACTAGATGAATTACATACAATTCGTATTCTGTTTCTAACAACAATGAAACGTCAGGAAAACCCACGAAAAATTTTATTTACACAAAAAAGAAAAATTCAAAAAAAATTTCGACAACGATCATGGACAATTTAATAGATTAATGTTGAATTTTATTGATAGATGAAAATTTTAATAATTCTCTTTCTTCATATTCTTTTATAAGACGTTTACAATGTATACAGGGTTTATCATTTTTTAATAAACGAGAATATTTTTTATTATCTTTACGAAAATGTATATGCATATTATAATGAGCATCAAATAATGATATAACTTGATTTGTTTGATCGATTTTAAGTTGTTTCCATTTGTCAATGATATTTTTATATGCGATTTGATGCGACATATCGGATTTAATTAAATAATTTTTGATATTTGTATTTGAAAGTAATGATTGATCAGTCCATTGTTTTTCAGATGGTACATCAATTTCATTAGATCGTATATTTGAAAATGGCAAGTGATGTGTCTAGACATAGAAATTCAATTTTTTTTATTTCAAATAAGTCTTTTTGCTATTTACGAATTGCATAGGAATATTATTTAAGTAGAAATGATGAATATCATCATTATCTGTAGTATAAATCCATCCGTCACCTATTCTTGCCATTAGAAATATTTCTTAGTTTTATTTGATGATGACGCTATTCTCTCATTTAAAATGAAATTATATACAAAAAGGAACAAATTGAAAGTATATTACAATAATGGAATTATAGTTTATAAGTACATCAAAACAACCCATTGAAAACAAGCACATCTTCAATAGCAATCGTTATATATTGCATACCGTATCAAAAAATCCAGGTTTTTCTTTTTCTAATATCTTGCATTTTAACAATCATATTATATTATTTCTTAAAATATAATGTAGTCTTATATACGCAGTCACCTGTCGTTAATGATTATATATATATAAATGTATATTAATAAGATAAAAACTTTAGTGGAGCTTTCGATTGCATATCATTTCATCAATGTATGATTTTTGTGTACTATTTTAAAAGAAAATATCCACGTAAAGTACTTTTTTTTCTCATGATGGTACTTAAAATAATATGAAATTAAAACTTAAATAAGAAATCTTTCAGTTCATTTCATTACTCAATAAATATTCATAAAATGACTCATTTTTATTCATGAATAAATTATGTTTTTTCTTCCAATTTTAATTCAAATAAAACAATCTTGAGTTATAAATAGTCACAAATAATATATTGAATTATATACTAAAAGTTTCTTTTTTTGGCTTGTCTATAAAATTTTAATATATACAGTAGTTTGCAAAAAAATATTTGACCTCATAATTTTGCTCACAGAATCCATTCGTTTCTAGTGGTTAGATTATGATCGGATAATCTATGGAAAATACTATATACTAGTGTAATTTGATATAATTTTCATTGATTTTCAGCAGAAGAACAACAAATATAAGTGCTAGAATCGTAAGTCTCAAAAACAATTACATGACGACATTATCACTATGCAATGAACTTATATTTCCAATTTTAATAACTATCAGGTTGTATCGAATTTCCTGCATGATATTCAAAACCCGAAATTAACCAAGCTTTTAGAATAGAGACGGAAATAGATAGAAATTATCAGAGAAACATTCGATCTGGTAAGAAATTGACTACTTGGCAATTCCACTAGAAAGCTAAGAGTGATTGTTCACACGGTTATTTTCATCTCGAAAAGTGTATTGAACTGTTTCTAAATTATGAGAAAGTTAAGAAAATAGAGAATTAAATCCTGAGAAAGCTGTAATTGATTTTGAAGCTTCCAATTGTAATACATATGTGTTGTTTTTTTACTCAAGGCTAGTGAAAATTATATCAAATTATACCAGCATATAGTGTTTCCCATAGAGTATCCGATTATACTCAAACCACTAGAAATGAATGGGTTCTTTGAGAAAAATGTGAAAAAGTTATGAGGTCAAGTATTTTTGCAAACTAGTGTATGTAATTTTATAGATACGATTACAAACTTAAATAGAATTGTTATCTAAACCAATACAGATAAATCCTATCTCATTTTGCTATAAAACAAATATTTGATTTCATGTATTATCTCAATAATACTAAGACGAATTGATAAAAACAAAAAAAATATATATAAAATTTAGAAGTATTTTTCTAATATTTCAAAAAGATTTTATCTAACTAAAAATCAGGATATAAGGCAAGATAAACTGATTGATCTGATAGTTTACGTAGATGTCAAATGATTGTAAAATCTACAATTATTCTAAACCTTCGATGTGATGATTGGAGTGGAAACGCCCTAAAAATAATTCTTTACTATTCATTAATGTGGAAAGTACAAACGTTCGATTTTTTTCTAATATTGCGTATATCGAGTTCTTCGACGAAGAAAACGACTAATAATAGTCGTTCCCACAGGACAGATTGGTTTTAATAATTTGTTTATCATGATATAATTTATGCTTGACTTATGATGGATTCTATAGGTCTGACCTCTCTTTTATACTAAATTAATCAGAAAATTCTAACACTTATTTTCACTATTAATAAAACTAACAAAATATTTGATTGTAATATTATATTTCGAAGATATATATACCGACCATTATTATATAACATCGATATCTTTGACGGCTTTGCTGATTAGTAAAACTGTGGAAAACATTAAAAACTCATAAACGTCAGAAAAAAACTCATTAATTCATCATCCTTTCGTCTATGCATCTTCATCTTAATTGTCTTGTAAGATAAATAGAATCCAAAAATAACAGATTTTCTATGTCGAAGTCGATGAATCCATTGACTATAAGCAGAAATAAGTATGACAGTACCAGCTAATTATATATACCAGATATGTATACCGCAATAAATAGTCGCTATTTACATCCGGAATTGAATTTTTTCGAGGGATATAGTTTAAGTATTAATATACTTTAATTTTTTATGAGTGATACTTTTTTTTATTTATAGAATATATTTAGTAAAATGTAAAGGAGATCATTGAGTTAAATAATTCTATGAGTTATTTGAATGTCATAGACCTAATTAATACTTGAATTCGGCAAAAACAAGTTTCTTTTTTTTTTTTGCTATAGAACTACTATTTCTACATTAATAATATACATTTCAATAAAATGTCAATGAGCTAAATATAATCTTTATAAAACTATTTTTATCGTTTATTATTATTAATTTATTTATTCAATATAGAATCTTTTTTTACCGAATATTGTGCCTCATTAATGAATAAGTATAAGAGAAATGATTTGATGATAGTTTTAAACAATAATCAAATGAGATAAGGTCAGAATCAGATGTATAATAATGAGACAAGAAATGATATTTTATGTTAAACATATGCCAAAAAAATGATTATACAATCCAATAAGTTTTAAAAGTTTACCAATGGATATAGATAAGAATGTTGATAAAAAAAACTAAGTAAAATATAAAAAAACATCTCATTTACAAAAAAAACAAGTGATTATACTTTAAATAACTTAATATGCTTAAGATGTCATAATTTTCTCCAGGATGTTTTTTCTTTCATCACTACAGTTATATGAAAAATAGTTCTGCGTACTATTGTGATAAAATCATTTAAGACTGACAAGTAGAAATCGACAAATTGTGTTGATAAGCTCGTTTTCTGCTTTCTTCAATAGGCATAAATATATATATCTTTTTTTTCCTATTCTATTATCTAACTTTGACATGAGAAAGGAAAGCAAATGAGTTCGGATTAAAGAAGGTGCTATTATGAAAGAGATCGATTTGTGTTGATTTGTCGAAAGGAGGTCGAGAAGATAGAGAAAGAATATGAAGATATTTGAAAAAATCTAATCAATCATGTCGAGAGAAATCATTGACATTATATTTCTTTGTATCGTATGGAATAAGACATATTGTCTTTCCGAACATATCTACAACAGAAAATTCAAGTGAGAAAATCGACTACTAATCACAGTTGATGATGAATGATCGAGAATAAATTCCAATAATGACATAATTTCTTATGTTTTATGATAAAGCAATATATTTTAATGGATTTTTACATGACATATTTTTTGTAATTTATTTGTTAATTTTTTTTTTCTCACACGATTTTTATCATTAAAATATTCTATATCAACTTATACTCATATACCATCTTTATTCAAATAATAATTATATAATTTATTATTTAAAGGTTAAATTTTCTGGTATTTTTCAATGAATTATTCAATTTTGCAGAATTATAAGTGGACCTTGTAATTAACTATAGTCTCTGCGGTAAGTGCGAATTTGCAATATATAAAAGAAAGAAATTTAGAAAATATGACCATCTGCCAAGCATCTGTCAGAATAGAAACGAACAATATTGTCAATTATTATTATCTCACATGCATACACACTACATTTACAAATCTTTTGAGAGTATAATTTTGATCTATTTGTAGAGAAAAATAACTTGTTATTATTTTGTCACTTTTCTATTTGGAAAATTAACAAATTTTCCCTTGTTTTTTTTTCTCTCTTTGCTAAAGACAAAAATGCGCTGTTTAATGCTAATAGTTTAGAGAGGAAGAGAAAAAGAGAAGAGAAGAAACAAGATAGAGAGAGAGAGAAAGAGAAGATAGAATGATAGCATAGACAAGAACTTTTTTTTTATATAAATGATATACTTATATGAGAAAAAACATAAAATAATAAAAATATCGAAGTTGAAATTAAGATCTATAGTTAGTATAATTGTCTTTCTCAACTGTCAATATAAATGAACTAAGCAGATGTTGTTAGTGACATTAATCATAGACGGAAAACAATATATATCTATATATAATTTTATTCGCAAATATTTATGTTTTTTTACCTTCTTTTTTTAAGAATTATTCGATTCTTTTGTGGTTTCATACCTCAATTGAACTGGAAATACAAAGCATGTCAATTTTATATCGTGCTGTAGCATTGACACTTTTTCTTCTTGTTTATATTATTGGTCTTGTTGGCAATGGTCTTTTAATATGTAAGTTTAAAAACCCTAAAGATCTTATTATTTCAATTAATATTTTTATTTTTAGTTATTGTATTTCGACAAAAAAATTTACGTACAGTACCAAATTTACTTGTTGTTAGTTTAGCACTTGGAGATTTTTTATTTGTTTTGTTTTGTGTACCATTTGGAGCTGTTGCTTATTCATTAGAATATTATCCATTTTCAACATTTTATTGTCGTTTTGAAAATTTTATTATTAATCTTTCACTTGGTGTTTCAATATTTTCTTTATTAGCATTAAGTGCTGATCGTTATAAAATTATTGTTAAACCATTTTCAAGTCATGCTAATGATCCTTCGATTAAACTTAAAACAGTTGTTATATCTATTTGGCTTTTATCAATGATTCTTGCATTACCAGAAACATTCTATAGTGGTAAGTTAGTTGAGTATAGAATAAAAACAGAAAATAAAAGATTGTTAACCGAATGAATGTATCGACAAGATTGCAATCATACTCTTGAGAAAAGAGATTTTTTTTTCTTCGAAAACGGGTTAAGTGGTATTCTTGAGTTGATTGAAAGAAATCAGAAATGTTCTTAGTCGTTTTCTTTTTGTTTTAGGTCTAATTATGGAAACTTATAACCAACCAAATAACAAAACAATTCAACTGATCTATTGTTGGAGTCCAAATGAAAGTGATCTACTAGCAAATCATAAATTTATGATTAGCCGACAAATTATGCGTGTTATTATTTATTATATAATGCCACTTATATTTGTTTCAGTATTTTATATTCTTATTGCAAAACATTTATTTCAAACAAAAAGTGTTATTATAACACAAAAAACAACGCAAACATTTGCTAATGAAGTAACAAATAATACTAAACGAGGACAAATTGCATTTAAATTATCAAAACGATCATCTCAAACTATACAATCATCAAATAGTAATAATCAAGAACAAGACCGACAAAATGAATTAAATAATAATTATAAGAAAAAAGTTCCAAATCGATCATTACCACTTGACAATGAAGATTTAAGAAATATACATAATTCTTCTGTCGCATTACAAAAAAAGCCTTCATCAGCATCATTAACAAGTAATATACGACGTCAACGAAATCATTCATTAGGAAGTTCATCTATAAATAACAGTACTAATAATAATATGACTATTCATGCATTATATAAAGATGTAAAAACGAGAAAACAGTTACGAGCACGACATAAAGTTGCTAAAACTGTACTTTTTTTATGTAGTGTCTTTTTTATATGTTGGTTACCCAAACAAATTCATGATTTATATTGGTAAGTTAATTTTTTCTCGAAAATATTGTCTTTTCATATTTAATTGTGCAATAGGTTTATCGGTGTTATTGTTTATTCAGCACGTTGGAATCATTTTTGGCAATTTAATAAAACATTAGCACTTATTTTTTCTTATACTTATTCATGTATCAATCCATTTGCACTTTATTTTCTTTCATCAACATTCCGTCATTTTTATAAACGTTATTTATTCTTTTGGACAAATACATCATGTTGTTCTTCGAAACGTCGTCTTGTTAATAATACCCAACGACGTCGTACTGGTGACATGGGTACAGTTAGTGATTTTCCACATCGTTCATCAACAAATAATATAACAACAATTTGTTATGTTTTAAATCGAGCAAAAAGTTCAAGTCTTTTTCAACAACAACCAAGTCCTATACGAATGCATCGATGTATGGCTCCAGATGCAATATCAACAGAAAGTGGAACACAAAATAATGTAACCATTGGTCAATCACCAGCAACAAGCGGAAGTTAAACAATTTTTTTCTATTGATTCTATGCCGGTGATCATATGAAACATCTGTTTTCGTTTATAATCATCATCCTATATATATATATAAATATACATATATTTATTTGTGTGTTTCTACGTGTATTTGTCTTGCTTTATTTTGTTGTCTATTGGTTAAGTGCTAGTATAAATTGAGTGCAATAGATGTAGAAATGAAACCCTGGTTGTCGTTATACTTTTTCTAATATGTCAATTATCAAGATAAAAATAATTCCGATCAGAACTTTTCAAATGGAATTATTTACATAATGGATTAACAAAAAACATGTGTAAATGGAAATAAGTATCTTTCATAACTATTATCAAATGATACTGTATATTAAAAATCATGTTTTGTTGTTTATAGTATTTATCTAATCTAATAAGGATAATTTATTAAATTAGATTAGATTATTTTTACTCATTTGAAGATAATTTATTTATAACACTCAAATGATTCCTATAAAAATATGTTTTGTTTTATGAAAGTGATATAAAAAACAAACACTGATAAAAGGTTCAGAGCAAAAGTGTTATAGTACATATACATTAAAGATAAAACGATGTAAAAACATAATTGATAGAGTCATTGAGTCTACTGGTATTATAGAATTATATTATCTTTGAAGAGCTAAGATTTGATTTATTTTGAGAAGGATAATAATTAAATTGAATACTTGTCTAACAAAATCTCTCAAGTACTTCATATATATGTACTACAAAAATGTCATATAAATGATGAATAGAGACATGACATGATCATCTTTTTTAGGAAATATTAGGATGTATTATACTTTAAAGCTTATTTTCTTTTTTTGTAAAGCATGAGACTGAGTCTTTCTATATTAGTCATTTTTTAATTTGTTTCAGAGTTTCTCTTTATTATCAATATTAAAATAGCATGAGGCGTAATTAACCGTTTTGTATATTATTGAATACTTTCTAAAGTTGAATTAGTAAAATTTATATTTAATAATAAATTTTTAATGATTTGATCTATTAATAAATGTTTTTTTCTCAACTGTTTTATCTCCTATTGATAAATGATAAAGATGACTACGTAATTATTCTATTCATCTCCAAGGAAATAATAATAATAAAAAAAAATATTACTTTAGGTAAATTTATTTTTAGACATAGTTGTACATTCTTCTTTTAATTCAATCTACTGATAAATTAATTGTCATTATATTTAATTACAAATTAATATTTCAATACATTGAAGTTTTTTGTTTTTACGAATAATTCATTTTTAATCAATATTTACTTTAACTACTGATGCTGGGTCATGTTCCTGAAATACAAAAAAATGCCTTAGGATAATGTCTGTACATGTATCTATTTTAATAGATTTATTTTTATCTTTTTTATTGAAAATCTTAAGACTGAGGCAAAGAAAAAAACAATTTATCAAACTGTACTTTTTCAATTATTGGGTACATAATCGTGCTCAAAAAAGTGGAAGAAAAATGTTTACCAGTTAAAAACATACCGACGTATAAGCTCTTTATAAAAGACACTTCATTTTAATGTAATTGAAAGGTTCGGAAGTGTTCTAGTTTTATGAAGTCGCCGTTAATATCGTGTTGCTCAGTAGGATCTATTCTAAGAGAATTTTGTACAATCTTATAATGTTCTTTGCGTGCATGAATTATATGCCTTTTGAACAATCTATTATAGAATGACATTTATTTTAACTATAACTAAATGAAATAGAAAGATCAATTTTTATTATATCTCCAAAAATAGAAAGTTATACTGGGTACCCTACGTACGAGTACTCGGTAACTCTTAGATTGATGGAAGAAAACAAATGTATGTTCAATGAGAATTAATAGGGCAAGTCTATTATATTATAACTATTATCGGCTCAAATTATATAGTAAAACTTAATACTAGTTACATAAATCATTAAAACATAAAAAACTACAAAATGCATCTATAGAAAATAATATGACAAAGAAGTAGTTTACTATATTTTATTTAAAATATACTCTGACTTAGTATTCAATAGATAAGATTGTCAGTTTTCTATTTTAAATGAGTACTACGCATAATCGGAAGCTTTTTAAAAAAAGATAACTGTTTTTACGCATGATTATGAACAAAAAGCTTTTTAATGAGTATCATGCCTGCGTCACTGTTGTGATATTTATAATCGAAAGAAAAAATTAAGCACTAAATGAGTTAATATGACATTGAAAATGTTCTTTATCATGGCGTATATCTAATTTAATATTTATTACGTATCGAAATCTATCATAAATAAGATTTTCTTCTATACATAATAGTAGATTTAAAAAAACAAATCTTTTTGAAAATTCGACCATATGTTTTCTTTCAACAAATGTATTTTATCATCATAAGTTAAAAACAGATTTTTTTAATATTTATATATATATCAATATTCAATGACAGCATTCGTTAGACATATTTTGATTTATTATCTGTCATATATTCAAAAGAAAACCAATCAGTTAGTAATCGGTAAAAAACGATACTTGAGACATATGTTGAGAAAAACAAAACTTATTTTGATTGTAAATATATATTTTTTAAAATACACTTTTTTATTCTTATAAAATCTGTCGAGGTTTTACTCTTAATGTCATCATTTTTCAAGTGCAATTTGATATTTATTGACCCATTTTCCCACGCACATTAATGGATTTTTATTTTTCTCAAAAACATGCTTAATTCACCTTGTCTTAGGACAAAATTAAGATTTTTATAATGGAATTGATAAAATTGCGTGTTTTCATGGTTAGAAACACTTCCGCTTGACAGCTTGAGTAGAATAGTGAACATTTAATGGATATTACACATTGAAAGCATCATTTAAAAATATCTATAATACTTCCATTTTTCGTCCTATCATCTTCTTTGTTATCTTTTAATATTAGATTTAGTTTTCATGAATTAATTCTAAGTGACAAGATAGGCTATTTTTCTATCATATTGTATTTGATCACTCAATTGTATTAATATAATTCTAGCGCCAAGAAAGAAGTTTAATATAATAATTAATAAATATAAATTTCAAGCACAACCTGTTTGTCATTGCTTTTATGAAACAAAATAAGTATTGAATCAAAATATCAATAGAGGGAATATAACCAGAGATATATTGTAAACATATTCTAGAAATTTAAGAATAGTATTTGATAAAAACAAATCGGACGAAACATGTACTAAAATATACTTTAACCCTTTCAGGACCGTGGTACAACATATGTATCACCTACTCTGGAGGGGGTTCAGGCTTCTTTTTTTGAGTCGTGTTTAAAAAGATAGTTTAAGAATAATACACTGATCGTGAAAGCAAAACCAGTCCTGAAAGGGTTAATGGAATCGTTGGTGATCGGGCAAAATATTTATGAGCATTTTATCTAAGTGCCTTTTTTAAAAATCTGATAGTATATGATTTTAATCGTTACGGTTAACTTTGTTAATATTCCATCAATAATATTGTTTATAGATTAAATTATATCTTCTTCAATCATTTCGATATCATCCTTATGGCATTCAAAAAGAAAAGAAAATGCTAATTGCATTATAGAGTTTTTATATACTAGCGAAACTGACATTTGTATATATAATGTATAATGACGTATTGATTGTAATGTCTTCTCTAAGGTATTCATGGTCATGTGGTATTTATCATTATTATCGCATAATAAATAACAATAGTTACTAATTGATTAAAATGAATTTAATTGAGATAATGATGAAAAATAAATTTTGAATTTTTGTTATATATACTAAAACCAAAACAATATTTGGTTTTTTGAGATATCGAATTATTTTCCGTATGTATGTTGATATATTAACTAATATATCATCAACTTTCGAAGGATATCAGTAAGACAATAATCATTCCTCGTAATTATTATCTTCGTATATCTGATGATAGATCTACTTTACAGCTAATGTAATAGACTTATTGTTACTCTTTGGTAAGATAAAAGGACTGTAAATTTCGTTATCCATCGGACTATAGTTATCATCTAATCATCGATCTATCAATCATGAAGATTTGAAATATAGTAGTCAGTACATATTTTAATTTCAACAAAGATATAATCTTGAAATACGATAGCGCCAAAAAGAATTATATAAAAATGTCTAAAAGTGATATAACTATGATAAATGATAATAGTGTTGATGGTTTAAAAGATCATTTAGCTGATAATGAAATATATAAAAATTTACGTCGACATTCTCCATTATTGGCATTTATTCTTTTAATATTTCTTCCTCTATTATTATTTTTCTTCAATATTACTTGTACATTAAGACATCCTATTGTAGAATCATTTCAACATGTCCATGATATGTTTATATTTGATGTCGATTGTTTAGCTATTGTACTCGGATGGTTACTCATTCAAGTTAGCATAAACTATTCATTATTTATTGATAAAATTCTTCTTTTAGTCCGCTTTTTTCTCATTGATTAGAAAACAATATTATCATCATAATGGAATAATAGCTTTTGTTTTTTCTCTTGGTGGTGTTTATATATTAAATTGGTTCGAAATTATTCATGCATCATATATCTATGATAATATTCATAAAATTCTTGTTGCTTCAATTATAGTTTCTTATTTTATTGGTCTTTTATTATTTATTAAAGGCAATGAAACACGTTATTTAAAACAAATAAATCCAATCGTTGCATTTTTCTATGGCACTGATATTAATTTAACTATAACTGGTATTGATTTGAAGTTATTTTTTGAATTACGAATAGGTTTAATTGGATGGGCATGTTTAAATCTTTGTTTTTTTCTTAAAACAATCGAATTATATACATATCGTCGACCACCTGCTTTTGTTCTTGTTGTTATTCAACAAATTTTACAAGCTTTGCAATTAATATGGTATGAAGATATTCGTCTTAGAAATAATAACACTAAAAAAGAAACAATCGGATTTATACATATATTCGGTTCTCTTTGTTGGTTTCCTTTTCTCTGGTATATCAACATAGTTTTTTTTCAAGTCTTATAGATACATTTCTTTTTTCTGGATATTTAATTAGGTGTTTACCATCGCAATATTTGATTCTTGTTAATTATCCGATCAAACGATTATATATAATTGTATCAGTTATACTTTTTTTACTTGGTATGTTTATCTCTCGTCGAAGTATTCATTATCAACAAGAAATATCTTCTAAGAAGAATACTAAATCATATGGATTGATTTCATTGATATCGAACTATTGGACTTTATGTCGACATCCATATTATCTTGGTATATGTTTACTTGAATATATATTTATGATGATTTCCTTTCTTTTATTTAGGAAATTTGCTAATACTTATTTCTTGGACAATACCTTGCGGCTTAATGCCTATTCCATGGATGTTACCTTTATATTATCTGCTAGTTATTTACAATAGGATGTGTCAGAAAGATCTTGTTTCTCATTGAGCAAGAAGATGTACTGTATATATTGAATAAAAATTATATTTTAATGAGACTTTTTTTCTCGGAGCCATTCTTTGTATTCATAAAGAAGTATGTCAAAAGGAAAAAAAATTGTTTCAAATTATCCTATATACATGTAGTTTTCTCAAGAGAGCGAAAGTCATCGATTTACGATAGTGTATTGTTCTCATTCTTGTATTGAGAATATTGTTTTGTGTTTCGAAACAAAGAAGAAAAACATTATGATTATCCTTCACATTGTTCCCTTTGGCATAATAGATTTCACTTGATGTGATTTCAACACATTTAGATTAGAAATATATGCATGCGTATACAGTGTATAATAGATGGTGCTAATATCATAGGAATGTATATTGTACAAAATGAAACAAAGACAAAAAATAATATATATAGATATATATTAATAACCGAGAGTTTTTGCATATGTATATTTGATATATCTATTTTTATCGTTTCTCTCTATGTGTAAGAAGTTTTCCCATGGAACAGTCGCATCGATAGATTATGATGTTCGATTTGTATATTTTCTTTTTGTTTATTTGTAATTCTTAAATGACAGTTCTGCCAAAAACACAAGGAAATCTTGTATATATTGTCAGTTGTTTTTTACAATCAACTATAGATTGACTATTGTATATATATACGCACAAACACTACAGGAAACAATATGAAATCATGACTGTCGAGAAAATTTCAAAGTATTGTATATTATTGTTTATCTAATCACTTAGTCTGTCATAAGTACTCTTTTATGTGAAACTTACATATGGTCTCTATCGATCTTCTGGACAGTCTAGAGTTTTTTCTTTCTTCATTTTTTTCTTCTCTTGTCGATATATTATTCTATGTTGAGAGCAAAAACGCTTTAGTGTAGAGAAAGAGAGAAAAAGAAAATATAATAATACAGAAAGACGAGAGACAACGACGAAAGAGAGACGAAGAAAAAGAAGAAGAAGGAGAAAAAAGAAGCAAATTCAATCTGGAAAAATCGCAAGAACGTGGACATATATCATCAAAGTTACTGCTACTGATAATGACAACGGTATTACGATAAAAGAGAAGTACATTTACTTGTTATATTTTGTTATTTTTATGTATTTCTATTAATATTAAGACAGAAAATAATAATAATGATATAAGTTCGTCATGATAGTGTGACATAGTCTATTTAATAGTGTTGAATCAAGTATATCTCTATCAATAATTTCGATTATATACGTATCTGGTGTTATTTTTCTGTCACAGACAACAATAAAGATCTGTCATCGGTCGCTTCTCTCTCATCTCTTCTTATATACCATTGCATATGTTGCAAAACACAGTTGAAATGACAGTAAATTCTCTTGTCATGAATTAATATCACCGAGTGTATGCATATATTCGTTTGGTTGTTGTTTTTCCGATCGAGGTAAAAAGAACTAAAATATCGTTTTCTATTCTATTTTTAAATTTTAATCTAACCACCGATTGAGATTATCAGGAAAAAAAACAACTTCTCAAATAGTCATTTATTATTAGTAAAAAAGAAAAACCATAATGTATATTCATCAGTGTCACATATAACCATGTGTAAGACTATTAAAAGAAAAATCATAATTTTTTTTGTTTTTGTTTTGAATTGAATTGAATTTTATATTTTATTATCAATGTAAGTCTATATACTTTCCATCAATTTTTTTAATGCTTTTCATTAGTTTCTTTACTTGCTTCGGTTAACACATTTACTACGTAAGAGGATACTAAAGTAGAAGAATTGTTTCAATCTCTAGAGATTTGTTTAACCTTTCACCCTAGTATATATATATATCGGTAAAGCTCATCAGTGCACTCTGTATAAGAATAGCGGTCATTATTCTCAAATTAATTAAACGAGATAGAAAAGAGAATAATAATGTCCACACGTTTTCCCTTCAATATGCTGACATTTATTCCTTCCAATAGTAACTATCGCTTTGTAGTCTATATTTATTGACGCTATACTTATGTCTGTCTTACCTAATGAGGCTTTTCTATATCTTGATTGATCTATACTATAGCGTATATTTGTAGAAATATAAAAGGACAAAATGACAACATCTTGTACATTAAAAGAATTTGAATTACTCGATGGTACATCAACACAAAAATTATTTATCCATCTAACACCAATAATAATTAGTGTTGGATTACTTGGAAATATTCTTACAATATGTGTTTTCATTATGACAGATCTTAAAAGACAATCTGTATCAATTTTAACTATTGCATTAGCTATTGTCGATTCATTAGTACTTCTTATACCTGTTTCACTTTTATGGCTTGAAACTCTATTAAAACGAGAATTAACAGATGCATCACCATTCTGGTGTCGAACACATGGTATTAACTAATTCTTCTTATTTAAATAATATATCTTTTCTTTTTTTTCTAGGTTTTTTTGACTTAGCTTTTACATGTTGTTCAAGTTGGCTTATGGTTTGTATTGCATTTGAACGATTTTGTGCTGTATGGTTACCACATCATAATAAAATATTATTTACCCATCGAAAAATCTTTTTTCTTGTACTTGGAATACTTTTTATATCGACAATCTTATCTACATGGTTTATATTTGTTGTTAAAATAGTTATTAAAACTCGAGCACCGAATTTAACATATACATCAACAATTAAAAATTCTTTAAAGTTTGTTAAATCGATTTTTTTGGTTAAAAAAAATTATTTTTCGTATTTATAGAAATACATCAGAAAATTTTCTTAGTTGGCAACCATTGCAAACATCTTCAGACAATCATACATTAATACATTATTCTAAATGTGGTGTTTATGATGATAGTCTTTATGATACAATGGGAATGGTATCAGTTGTAATAAATTATTTTCTTCCTTTCATTTTTGTATTATTATTAAATTCAACTGTTATTTATCGTTTATGTCAACGTGGTATTGTTGAATTAACATCATCAATAACAGTTACATTAACACTTGTTTGTCTTGTTCATTTACTGTGTACATTACCATTTCAATGTTGGTGGATTTATTATGAAGCACTCGATCAAACCGGTGATTGTCTATGGTTAAAAAATAAATTAACATGGCGTACAATAACATTTACAATACGAAATATAAATTATATGGCAAATTTTTTTCTTTATTCATGTTCATCAAAATTATTTCGTGATGAATTAAAAGGTTTAGTTTTTTTATGTTTATTACCACATGAAAAATATCAAAGTTATCATTATCGACGGCAATCATTATATGATAATATGCAACAACAAAACGTTTCAATCATGCGTCTTATTATGAGACGATTAAGTCGAACACCTGAATATACAAATGGTGGTGTTATTGTTAATCCGGTTGGTGCTGCAGTTGCCGATGAAAGTCCTGTTGCTAATCTTTAGAAATAGAAAAAGACAAGATCAATAGTTAAAACACTATATACATTCCTAATTGTATGCACATATTAATAAAAATAAATAAATAGATATATATATATATATTTTGAATAGGAAAAAAAAAGATTCTATGAGTTAATTATATTTTTGCTTCTGATCTGATCATTTAGTTGAATGATCTATTTTTATTTTTTTTGACTCACAATTATCTGAGGAATTATAATAGTGATCTATAACCTTAAGGGAATACAACGATAGAATGAGCAATTTACCAAGGAAATATAAAAACGGTTTTTGACCTTGAAAAACAGTATTGTTTTATAAATATTATTTGTTAAATAGAATCAATTAATTCAAGTGTAATTTTGTTATTCATCTCGGATATAATAAACATGTACTATTGTTACTTAAATAATCTATACATGATAAAACTAGCTATTAGTTAACTATTCGGAAGATCATTTTGATAGACGAGAATTAATTTCAATATTTTAGGATTATTATTACAAAAATAGAAACAATTCAACAAAGATTATAATCTATTGATAGAGGATAAATATATGTATCTACGCAATAAATAAAGCGTTCTAAAGGAAATATTTAAATTTCCTTCCGCAACAATGATTCGAGATAAAAGATACAATCTATGTATTCTTATTTTGTATTTAGACACTCATCTTTCATTTAAAAACATGATTTACATCACATTAAACAAATATTTTAACCGCCTACATATTTATTAATCTTCTTAGTAAAACGACCTCTTCGTTTGTTTGTTTTGTCGGTTGGTAAAAATAGAAACCACATATTCATATTTCTTTTATTAATACTTATATTTATATATATATATAATCTTTTTCTCAGTACAGATGTAGCATGATTAATTAATCTATGACAAACAAAGAAAAAAGTACAAGAATATTCAGTTTCTGATCATTGTAAACAAGTCCTTTGAACTTATTAACCGCATGAGCCTCCACCACAACCAGCTGCTTTCAATAATGTCGATTCCGATTCTTTAGTTACACCTAATACAGTAAATTCTTCTGCTGCAGTTGGATGAATACCAACGAGATCATCAAATTGTTGTTTTGTTGCACCCATCATAATAGCTAATGCAAAACCTTGTGTAACTTCACCAGCATTTGGTCCCATATAATGAAAACCAACCACTCGATCATTTTGACTTTTGTCACAAATTAATTTAGCTAAACAATTTGCTTTGTAAAATACTTCTCCTTTTTCTAATTCTTGTTCTTCTTGTAATTCTAATTGTTCACCAGTAACACCTTCAACAATGGTTTTTTCTTCATTCTGAATTTCAATATCATATGTTATTTTATTTTTTGCTTGTTCATTACGGTATTTCTTTATGACACGTGCAGCTGTACGTTTTTGGCCACCAATATCATCACTAAATAAAACATAATTCGAGTTTTCTAAATCATATGTTGCTTCAGGCCAATCAACATTATTTTTTAATGCATATTGTTGTGTCCAAGAATTTTTTCCAACGAAACAGTCACTACGTGTTGGTTTTATATGTGGATGTATGGGAGATATTTCAAGATTTCCATATCTTGACCAATAAACTCGAACATTCTCCTTACCAATACCTCCATCTAGAACAAGAAAATTATCATATTTAGAAAAAAAAAGAAACAAACCTTCTCGTGATTGCATTGCTTGTTCTTCATGAAGACCAACAAAACCATATTCAGATGGACTTGTAAATACAGTTGATGGAATACTTCGATAATTCATTAATTGATTCGAAAGATTCCATAGACGTCGTGCTAAATATTGACCAGCTTGAATAGCAACAGGTGTTAATTCAGGTCGTTCAATAGTTACTTGAGCTTGATGTTGTAAATCTTTACCATGTTTAATAACACCTAAAGAAATATTTAACTTATAAATAATTATACCATTGACAAATCTCTATATAGATAATATATGTTGATGATTATTAAAGGAAATGTCAAATTCCACTTAAATATGAAGAGTAAGAATTATCTTAATACTTATAATGACATGTCCTTGAAAGTCCTCAAAATATTATATTATTCTATATGGAATTTTAGAAAAATAAACTTTTCGTTCATTACCAGTGGCTACATCACCCAAAGCATAAATATGTGGTAAATTAGTTTGTTCTGTTTCATCAACAAGAACTTTTCCATTAACAACATGTACACCAATTTGATCAAGGCCAAGACCTGCAATATTAGCTGTTCGACCAATAGCCAATAAAACTTAAAAACATATAAATATAATATATTTTGTTACGTTTAATTTCAAAAATAATATTTACCTGTATCAAAACTTTCGGAATGAATTTTTCCTTTACGTTGATGATCAGCATATTCATATTTAACCTCAATTTCTCCTTTTGGCTGAATCCATGTTGTTTTTCCATCTGCATGTTTTACTTCAATAACACCAGATCCATGTAAATATTGTTCGTTTCCTTTAGCATCTTTTCCATGTTCCCAAACACCTGGTCGAATTTCTTTTGCATTCTCTAATTTCTCTGGCTTTTCTAAAGCACAAAATGAACGTGGATTAGCTGGCATTATAAATTTCACTCCATCACGTTCCATTAATTCACATATCATTTCACCACATTGATGATCCATTGTACGTAATGGTCTTGAACGTATCATGACAGTTACATCATTACCAATATGATGAAGAAATGATGCACATTCAAGGGCAATATAACCAGCACCAATAATAAGTGTTTTACCGGGATTTTTTTTTAACCAAAATATATCATCGGAGCTAATACATAATTCTCGACCGGGAAAATCACCATAAGTCGGTCGTCCACCAACTGCTATAATAGCTTTATCAAATGTTAAGCGACCACTTTTTGTTAAACTCTAACAGAAAAAAAAACATATGATTTCTTTAAAATTCTATATGATTTACCTTCCATTCAATAGTATGTTGATCAATAAAATGAGCTAAACCATCTAAATATGTAACATTTGCTGAGCGAAGTTGTACTTTATAGGAAAAATTAAGAGATTTGATATAATTTCCAATTAATGTTTGCATTGTTGCCCAATCATGTTTACCATTATCAAC
Organism: Adineta steineri; assembly: GCA_905250115.1. Classification (NCBI taxonomy): domain Eukaryota; kingdom Metazoa; phylum Rotifera; class Eurotatoria; order Adinetida; family Adinetidae; genus Adineta; species Adineta steineri. The sequence continues at coordinate 193,698 of CAJNOI010000058.1, read as the reverse complement.
ATTTTGCCAACCAAATTCAGCTGCATCACGATGAAGAATATTACCAATACCACCAGCATAATGCATTAATTTTTTTGGAACACACTTCAAGAAGATATATATTAGATGATATTCATTAATAAAATATCATACTTACACCAACATTTACACATGTACCTAAAAAGAGAAGAAAAAATAAAATAAAATTCTATAAAGAATTATTTACCACCAAGGCCCCATTTAGTTCCATGATATGTTGGAGTAACTAAATCAAAGCAAGCTACCTTAAAAGTAAAATCATAGATTATAAAATAAAATAATTAGTTTCTTATTTTGAAAATAAATTACTTTAGCTTTTTTATTTAGTTTTGCTGCTTCTTTAGCTGCTGCGAGGCCTAAATATTATAGAAAAAACGAATAAATATTATTTATTATTTGTTTGTTTTACCTCCAGAACCACCACCAACAACAACAAGATCATAATCATAAACCGGAAGATTTTGTGGAGCATATGATGCTTTATTGCTAGACGAAGGTCTTGTTGATGAAGGTTTGTTAATATTTTCAGCTGTTGTCTGCATAGTGGAAAAGTACGGTGCGGGTACAAATCTAACTTTAGTTCGAATAATACGAAGAGCGCGTAACATACAACAATTCAGTTAAAATACTTCTCTTTTTTTTTTATAATTACTTTTCTATAATCTAGAAAAAGGAAGAAAAATATTTAATAGTTAATATAAAACTTTTATCAGTGTCAATCAAAAACAGAAATTATAATGAAAAGTGATATGTCTGGGTTTTCTCATGATAACTTACTTTGAAAGATGACAAAATCATATTTTTAAGGAAAAATATTTTTTAACATCTTTCACTAACAGAAAAAAAAGCAATTACTCTTGCTAATCACCTAATATAAAAATAAGAAAATATTTTCTCTCAGGAAGCAAATAAATTCATCACCTGTTCCACATCACTATCTTTGCATGATCTATATATTCTTTCTTCCTTGCTCATTTACACACGTATATATATATAAAACGAACAAATAAAAAAATATGCTTAGTCATCATGAGTGTGACTGTGTTGTTTTATTCGACGTAGAAAAAAAGAACGGATGATGTAACAATAAAAATACGAATCACACAAGCACATTTCTATACGAACTCTTTTTTTATTGATCTTTTGGTTTAACAAATAAAGATTTATAACGTGCATCATTTTGAATACGTTCAACTTCACGGTCTAAATCAATTCTTGCTTGAGGACAATCTTTGAGATTAATAACCTTATATATTAAATAAAATAATGAATAAAAACCAAATAACATAATCCCAATAAATGGAATAACAACAATAATTTTATATAAAAATGTTGGTAAACTAATTGGAAATAGACCTAATACAATCAGCATCCATAAAATTAATACACCAAAACATATTGGTAAGAATGTTTTTGAATTCATCATCTGAAATAAGAAGGATTTGTATATTTGTTTTCCTTTTATTTACAACAAACAAGCGCATGTAACATTAATAAAGTTTGTTAATTTATTTGTTTTTTATTTTTATGAATAATAACAGGAAAAAGAACAGAAAAAAGAGAGAGAGATCTTTTGAAACATTCCAGAATTAATAACAAAGATAAACAGAAAGAGATGTGAACTAACAAACTGTTCTTTGGTTAAACGGAAAGGTAAGAAGAAGAAGAAGAAGAAAAAATAAAATAAATATAAATATTTTGGCACATTGTTATGTTTAAATCAACAGAATAAAATGAGAAGAAATAAACTTATTAAAGACATTTGTTTGTTTCCTATATCCATGATTCAACAAAATCTTCAAGTACACTTGTTTCAATTTCACTCATTGTTTCTTCTTTTATGGAATTCATTGTTGAAGATTCAGATTTTCTATATGATGATGTATGTATAAGAGATTTACTTTTCTTTTTTGATGAATCTTTTGTTTTAGATAATGAGATTTGTTTATTGAATGTATTTGTATGAGTGGGTAATGAATGTTGATAATGATGATGATCATATGTATGCATACGTGTTAAACAATTAAAAAATGGATATAATTCAATAATATTTGTTATTGTACGTAAACGAAGTAATGGACGTGTTGAAGTTTTTATTACAGGAAGACGATCACGCATCGATGCTGGTATTGTTTGTAATTTTCTCTCGAGAAGTTTACATAAACGTATTGAAAATGCAATAAATGTATCCATTGGAGGTTTACGATCATTAGTATCTTCATCAGTAACAAATGCAGAACGGAAACTAAAAAAAAAAGAAAATAAATTCTAAAAAAAATACTGAAAATAAATAATATTACAGTTGAAAATGATGTAATTCAGAATAAGGCATTGCTAATAAAACATCGAGTAATTTACATGCGTATAAATACATTTTTAATGCAGGATTTGAACTTGTAACATTTGTTGTAGCTAAATCATTAGTTACCATTCGTTGAACATGAGATCTATAAAACAAGAGATCAAATTATTTGTTTTTATATTCAAAAAATTAATAAAAACTTACTTTGTTTCACCTTCAAGATCAGATGAAAGATCTTGTTCAAGTTGTAATAAAACTTGTATAAGTTCCGCCATAAGTATAGGCCATAATGAAAGTAAATTTTTCGTTGAGATTCTTAATAATAATACACGTAAAAATAAAAACATTTGCGTATGTAATATTGGTGCTTGTGGTAATTTAAGTAAATCAGCAATACGTTCAAGTATTTCAGGTAATTGTCGATTATATTGATCTTTTTCTGATGCATATATAACAAATGCAAAACGTTTAACAAGCATTGCACGTTGTTCATATTCATGTTCTTTTGATACAAATAAACCGGTTTGTACAGTATTAATTTTTGTCATAACATCACGAAATGATGTTGGTCTTTCATTTGTTATCATATTATCAACAATTATTTTCCATGAACGTAATGCAATAATATCAAGTTGAAAAAATGCAACATCAAATAATTGTTCAAATGCTTCTTTTTTCCATGCTTTACGTGTATAAGAATATTGAGATATATTCATAAGTAAAGCTGACGCTGAACGATATGATGGAGCATTTGATGAAACATGTGTACGAACATATGGCATAACATTTGTTACAAGATTTTGTAGAAATGGTATTACAACACGATCTTTTTCATCAGTTCGATTATAAACAATATCCAGTAAAGTTGCAGCATGTTCAGCAAGTACAGATAATGCAAGAAAACTATAATTGCCATTGATTGTTAGATCTGATGTATTTATTGCTTGTGTTACACCTAATTAATATTTAAATTAAAATAGATTTTTTTTTATCATGAAAATATGTTAAAGCATAGTCTAGTATGAAATATTAGTTGTATAGGCACCCTTAATTGATCGTTACCTGTGATATTAATTATAAAATAGATTTTTCTAGTATAGGATAAGGAAATGCTAATAGATAATATGAGTAGTAGTCTTAGATACAAGACTTTTATACATAGATCTTGATGATTTTTCTATTAAAAATTCAAGCATAGTTTTAGTTTATATAAACTTCATGTTGAAAATATATTTAGTAATCAAAATCACTCATCCAATAGAAAACCATTGAATTCGTTATTCTGAAATATTTGCTAGTATATATTTCAAAATATATGATAGGATTAGTTTAATTAGTAGAAAGAAAAGCACGAATACCTCTTTGAGATACAATTTTAGATGAAAATTTGTCGAATATATTTACTACCGTCGTCAATGTATCACGTACTAAATATATGTCATGGGCTTCTATATGTGATTTTCTGTTAGGGTTTATTTATTTATTACTAACCATCAAAATCTGCAGGATCATCACCAGGAATCGTTTCAGGTCCATTTGATGAATTAGTACCTAGTGGTGTAGTTTGATTACTAGTTGATCCACTTTTAGTTGATTGATTATCTGGTTGTGCAACACGTACTTGTAAATTCTTTCTTAACCATGTTGTTTGTTCAAGTGATGAAGCAACTATAGTATTACAATTATCAAGTACTCGCATTGTTATATCCTATATGAAAACATACAGATTATTTTTTGATTTTAATTAAATTTATTTATACTTGTAAGTCTTTTAAATCTCTTCTTTCTACAAGCGATGATGATTGTTTGATATAGAAACTTAAAATTCTAAAACAGACAAAAAATCGAATTTAAAATAAAAGGTTTATTTTTATATAAAAACCTTATCATTAAAAATGTTGCTGGTGGTGATATTGATTGGGCTAAACATTCTTTAAACATAAATGCTAATGTTGGCCAACAATCAATAGATGCACATTTTTCATGTTGAAGATAAGCTAAGAGAAATTGAAGACACCATACATCATAATTTTGTTTTTTCTAAAATAAATTTATTCAAAATGAATTTCGATTTAATGAAAAAGCAAGAAAAAAAAGCTTATAAAGAATTAATTAGAAAACCAAGAAGATGATTTACATATGTATATATATAAGATTAGAGAATATACCCCTTGTCTATGAAAAACTTTCATATTATAAAGTGCCGATAACTGTAAGAACTAATCTAAACAAGATAAACTTTTTGAACATTCTTTTCTTAATATTTACCTTGTCTCTTGCTGTTAATTGATTACGTATAAGTTCATTCATATTTGGTATCATATCATTAATTGTATATCCATTTATATTCATAACAATATCAATTAAAGCTTGTGTTTCACCGAGATTATCTCTTGGCATTGTTAATATTGTTGTTCGTGATAATGTATCAACTGTTGATTGCGTAGGTGGAACTTTTTGTTGTGTACGTAATTGACGTTTACGTTCACCCCAACATTGTGCAACAGCACTAATAAATGAAACACCATTGGATTTCGTTAATGTTGAAAGAAAATTAAGAATTGTTTGACGAATTTGTCTAACATTATAAACTGGCCAAAGATGATTTGTTGATGAATGAATTGGTAATGTTGTTAGAATAGATTGATCAATTGTATTATCAAATAAGAATTGTTCTGATATTGTTTTCCAAATAAATAGAATACTTGAAAGTATAGATGGAAGTTGATTAAGAATCGATTGACGTGCATCAGATAAATCACGTTCATTAATTGTAATCTAAAATAAGGAAAAGTTCAATAAACAAAAAAGAAAAACAATCAAATCATTTTACAGTTTTCATCCAATGTTGCGGACTAAGTGTTTGTGTTGAAAATTGTTCATAACCAAGAGCATTACCGAGAATACAATAATTACATATATATGAAAGACGTTCAATTAAATGAACAATATATTCCATGACATCGAAATAAGGTAATTGTCTATAAATAAATATTTTTAGAAAGAAAGATTCTACGATTGTCTTTTAACAATAGTATCACATATTATTCATGAAATAGAAAATATATCAGGCGATGAATCTATTTTTATTCTAAGTAGTGCATCAAGTGCATTAGGAATCATTAGATAAATAATTTTATAGTGCTGATTTTTTGTAATAATCAAATCATAGTTTCGAAGTTCAAATAACTATTACTTTATCTACTTAATATAGCAAATATTTACTCGATTTAAATAATAAACTCAATATATCTAGTTTTCGTCAACAATATAACTTATATATGAAGATGACAAATCATTTCTAAACAAAAATAATGATGCCGACATCGCTTTCTACATTATCATTTGTAATAATTTCTTTTTTTTTAGTGGTTCAAATAATGATGATTTATTTTTAATTTCATGAAAAACATTATGATTTGTATCCTGTAAACGATGATTTTAATATTCATAGTCCGGTCTAATTATTACTTTATAACCGATAATATTCTACTATTACTATTATTAAAAGCAATAAAAATAGCTATATCATAGGTCTATTTAGATATAAGTGTGTGCTCTTGAATATATAATAACAACATGTCAAATGTTATGACCTTCTTAGAGGTAACAGAATTCCGATAGTCAAGGTTCTAGATTATATGACATTATGGAATTTCTTGTTATTGAATACATTAAAATTCCTGAATATTTTTTGCTTTCATTAGTCTAATTTCTTAATAGATTTAGCTTAATTTTATTCCAAAATTCTTACTTGAATCTAATTTTATTTCCTTGTTGTTGTTGTTGTTGTTGATTATGTGTTTGAACAACAAAACATAAATTTCGACAAATTTGTTCAATAACTAAACTACTTATTGATTTTAATGATGAACCACAATGTGGTAAAATTCGAACAACTAAACTTATAATATGACGATGATTTTCAATGAAATCAATTTGTTTTAAATATTGTAATATTGATGAAAGAAAAAGACTTTGATTGACAATTGGTTGATTATCAATATAACGTAATGGATTTGTTGTTGAATTCATTTGTGTATTTTTCGTTATTAAATTAATAAAATCAATATCTGAACTATGACGAAATTGAAACAATGATAAATTTGAATATTCAGTTGTTTTTAAATTAATATTATTTGATGTTATTGATGCAAGAATATTCGATGCAAATGTTTGTATTGGTGTTTGATTTGAATTTAAATCAGCACGATGTTGATAATATTGAAGAATATTTTCTAATAAAATAATTTCTTCTAATAATTCAACTAATTCTCTTAAATATTGTCGTGTTAATTCATTATATATTGGTTCAATATTATAATCATATATAGTCTTTGTTAATGTTTTACTTTTAATTAAACGTGTTTTATGATTAATTTTTTCAATAATCGTATTAAATAAATGTAGAATTGTTTTTTGAAATGATAATTTTTGAAATAAATCATATATATAATTAATTAATTGTAAATTTGTATGAATATTTTCCATACATATATATGATATATCATGACAAATACGTTTTAATAATGTTAATGAACGTATATGTACTTTACGATTTCCTTGCATATCATGTACATTTAAACGATGTTCAAATGATTTCGAATAATAACTACGTGTATAAATTAATAGAATATTTATTAATGTATATAAATAAGATTGATGTTGATTATTTAATAAATTATCAACATAGGAATAGAAATTTTTTCCTTCTATTGCACGACGATGTCTTAATGATAGTTCATGTAAACGAGTATTATGCATATTTATTGGTGATGATTGTTGATTTGTTGTTATTAATAATGTATGAATTAATTGTTGTGGGATTAAATCAATTAAACTTTCAATTATATTTAATGCAAATGTAACACGATTATAATCATAGGGTTGACTATATAATAGAAAATAAGCAAGATGTATATCAATTTTACGTGAACGATCAATTAAATCAGATTTTTTTGTTGAATTATTATTCATTGGGATTGTTTCAGATTCATTTAAAGATTTCAATGGACTTATAGATGGATCAGATATACCATCAAGTGTAACAGCATGTGGAATAGGACCCACTGAATGTGGACGACGAGTATTATTATTGATTGTTGAATTTATTGTTGTATTTATTAGTTGTGTATCAGTTAAAGAATCAGTTTCATTTGATGTTTCTTCATGAAGTGATGTATACATTCGTTGTATATTATTATTACTACTTTTTGTACTATTCGATTCTATTCCACTATTATTTCGACTAAAAACTGTTGGCATTGTTGGTGCACGTCGTTTAACTGATTTTGATAATGAAGATGTTGTTGTTATTGGTGATACAGATCGACTATTTGAAAGACTTGGTTGTGAAAGACTTAATGTTGTTGGAGGTTTTATTGTATTAGATTTCATTGGTTGAGGTGATGATTGTTTTAAATGATAAACAACTTCACCTGTATCAGTACAACTTATAGCACATATCTATTTACAAAAAAAATAAATTATTATTTAGAAAAAAAAAGAAAAGAAATTTACTCGTTTTTCTTCATCACTTTCTTCTTGTTCACCACCATCATCATCATCATAATCTCCATCATCATCGTCATCATCATCATTATCAACTTCATCTTCTCCACCACCACCACCATCATCGTCAATTAATACCGAAAATGTTATTTCATTTATGTCTCCAACACTCATATCATCTGTATCAGTACTAATTATACTTTCTTGTGCTTGATAATTTGTATTCATTGCTATTTGATCATTTGAATTTATTTGTCGATTAGAAAAATATTCTTTATGAACTATTGGATGAAGTTTTTGTATACTAATACGTGCTGTATCTGGACTTAATAATATTATAAGTATTATATCAAATATTCTGTACATATCTCCTAGAAAGAATAAAGAAATTATTTTATTTAAAAAAAAAAAAGTTTCATATATTTACTATGAATAAAACAATCACATGTCCATTGCTGTACAATTGATTTTAAACAATGATTATTTGATTCATTAAGAATACCTATAACAATAAGTAAACAACGTTCAAATGTTTTATTTACATGTCCATATGTAACAATTGATATATCACGTGTTGAATTCCATAATTTAAAAAAACGTTTATAAGCATCAATAATAATAAATTCATTTTCATATTGATGAGTATGTGTTGATGATAATTGATTACATATTAAATCTTCACAATCACAATTTGGTAACATTGAATGAAGCATTGATAATATACGTGCTGATTTTAAATTATATTGTCGTTCATATTTATCACTTAAATGTTCCCATAAATAAGCAGTTATATGTTGGAAAAAAAGTGTTTCATTAATAAGTAATGAAACTTGTTCTTGATTAAATGATGGAATTATTGATATGTTATCAGGTAAATTTAAACTTGTTCCAATTAATATTTCATTTGAAGTATTAGAAGATTTTGTATTACAAAGATATAATGTATAACCAAGTAATTCAATCAAGACAGATATAGCTGTTGTTTGAATATAGAAATGTCCACTTTCACAAACAGACAATACACATAAATCAATAGACCAATCATCAAATTCAGTTTTACCTAAAGAAGAAACGTTTTTTTATTTGTTTAGAACATGATCTATATATGTCACACAAATATAACCTTAACTAAAATCTTTGGATTTTTCTATAGAAGTTGAAAGGAGTTATAAAGTCTAGACATGTACATTCAGTCTAACATTCTTATGTACTCTGAAGAAAATTACAAATGACTTTCTTAATCATTAATCGAAGAATATATTTTTATTTTAAGACTTTTTGTATATTGCTTAGTGCCAATGTTAATCATATAATGGAATAATAATTTTAGTTTCAAATCCATTGAGAATCGAAATCAATAGGTTTTATAGATTAATTATATTTAAATGTTTTTTTATAAATTGATTTTAAGTTTTATGGATAATTTATTAATCTTAATGAAAGAAAGTCAAGACTTATCAATAAATTTAGCTTTTAATAATCACCCTTCCTTAGAAATTTTTTCTAATATAATAAATTGATTCTATTCATCTTCAAGTGTCATCTAGTAATCATTTTACTTTGATCGAAAATGACTATAAGATCTATATTTTTGCATTCATGATTTCTTTATTAAATAATTTTTTTGAGAACTATTAATTCTTATAGAAAAATAATATTCGCATATCAATTATACAAAACGTCTAATTGATTTATAATGTTCAAAGATTACTGAAGCATATAATTCAAGTGTTAGTCTAACATATACATGAAAAGACTAAAGAAGATAGTAATTACATGATGTAGTTACTGATTATTTTTTTTCATCTATTTCTATTCTTTTGTCAATCTCTAATTGAATACCTTTTGATAATTTTGATTGATCAGTTATAGATGATTGTCTTGGAAAACAACAAAATTCAATGAGTAATTTACAACAATCATCAAATGCACGTTTATAATGATCAACATTTTCATTTAATTTCAATTGAAGTTCATTTTGTTGATGATAATGATTAAAAAGTGCACGAATATTTTCATTTGTTTTCTTTTGTGTAATTGAATAAATATTTTGAAATTTTTCATTCATAGATATTTGATTCATGTCAATTAAAAATGTTATTATGAAACGATGAAAAAATATTTTATATAATGTTATTGATTTTTCCAAATGATTCATTGACTGTAACATTGTTTTTGTTAATATTGTTGTTGTTGTCGCTGGTGTTATTGTTGTATCAAGTTTCTTATTCTCATTATTTAGTTTATAGATTTGTTTTTCAACTTTACGTACCATATGACGAAGAAGACGTTCGATTTCATGTGTACTTTCTTGTTCATTAGTTATATCTGGATTTTGCAATTGCCCGGTACTATTCGTACGTGTTAATTTATTATATATATCAGTTGAATATTC
>CAJNOI010000058.1:147533-183462 GCA_905250115.1 Adineta steineri | reverse complement strand
TTTTATTAGAATAATACAAAAACAAAACTATATTTGCTTTTTAATATTAATCTTTTAGCTCCCGGCGACGTAAAGATACGTCTGAGTGCATTTATTAGATGAATATATCAGTAGTAGATTTTTAATAATAAATGTATCTCAATTAGAAGGAACATAATCGAAATAGTTTGTTATTAAATGAATATATGATAAACAAAAAGCATTTTAGTAATAAGAAGACAATCATGTATACAAAATGTCAAGTGGTAAAATACTTTGCGTACACTTCTTATTTTGAATATTGATCTACAGCTCTTAGATAAGTCTAAAAGAAAAAGCTTTGTCTTTTTTTTGTATTATTATTGATTATTTATTGAATAGCCTATAAAGACATTTGTTTTTGAAAAAGAAGAATATATAAATAAATTCTTTTCATTGTTGTCTATTCTCTTTCAACATATAGAAAATAACATATATATTTTCATTAGAAAATAGCATGCACTTATATTTAACAATATGATATAATATTTAAAAGATATATTCTAATCATCTTTGTTGATGTTAGTGAATAATACTTTTAATATAAAAATCCTTTGAGAATATTTTTATAACTGTTCTATTGTTAATTAAAATTCTATACATACCGATAATAATCAATACTCGAATTAATTTTGTTAATGTCCATGTTGATGGCATTGATTCTGAAATACTTGTTAATGAATTATTATTTTCATTTGGTGTTGTTGGTAATGATTTTATTATTGATATTGTATTTAAAGAAATTGTTTCTAATGCATGTAATAATGATTGAATTAAATTTTCTTGTGTATATTGAATAAAATAGGATGATGAATCAAATGGATCATTTGTTACCGCTAATGATGTTGTTGATGAATGTATTTCATTTGTCTGTTGTTGTTGTTGTTGACTTGTATTATCAGTCGGAGTTTGTTCAGTACCAAGAAACCATGCATATATACGTCGATTTAATGACATATCACGTTTTAATAATATATGTAATGAAACAGTTATAATTTTCATCATATCAATTTTTGTTAATTGTTTATTATGCATTGGTAAACAAACAAGAAGAAAATCAAGTATGGAACGTTGTACTAATGGTTGTTCACGATCTTGAAGACATGTACATACAGCAGATACCTTTAAAGAAAACAAAAGAGACCGATTTGAATTCAAATTATTTATTTCTTTACCATTGTTTCAACAGATGAACCCATTAGATAAAGTTGATCTTCCATACTTTTTCTTTTATCAAAATGATTCAATGTAAATGTTAATGCTGAATGACGTGCGGCTGCAACTAAATGTATAGCTGACCATATACAAGTATAAAAATAAAATTTATCAATTCGATTTGAAAGATTATCAAGTAATGCATGTATTCTATCATAATAATCTGCACCTTCTTCTAATGCAGGAAATAATCCAAGAAAAAAACCTGTTAATATTGGATTCAATGCTTCACCTAATGGTAGAAAATATGTTTCATATAATGTTAATAGAACAGGTTTAACAGGTAATGCTGCTGCTGGTAATAATGGAAATAATCCACATGAATATAGGATGATATCTCGTTGTAAATTACGTTTACCAATCATTCGAAATATTGTTTCATAGACTTCAAGAGTTTTTAAATGGACACCAGATGGTAATGCTGGATGAAGACATTGTGCAAGACGTTTGGATAGAGTTATACGTTTTGGTATTGATTGAAATTTTGGATAACTTTCAATGGCCTTAGAGAGAAAAGAAGAAGAATTTTTTTATTTGAACATAAGAGAAAAATAATAAATTTTCCTTACTTTTTTAACTTTGACTAGATTTGTTATCAGATCAGCCCATTCCGATGAATATTCAAATTGTTTAAGAACTTTTTCTAATGTTGCAATAAAACTTTTATATCGACCATCATTTAATAAAGCTACTTCGTCACTGGGCATTAAACTCATCTTTTATATTTTCTTTTCCAAATAATTTCTTCGTTTAAAATCTATCTAAATAATATATGTATGTATATATATATACTTTTTTAGAATTTTAATTATCACGTGTACTAATGAATCAATATTAGCGTCTGATAATGTAAACGAGTGCATACGCTTAGACATTTCATTTGCGATAAAGATAGGAGACTCGCGAATCGAACGATCGATGTGGATATAATAATGAATCATTTGTTGTTTAGAATATTCTATTGGTAAAATATTTTAACCAATCAATATTCAACATTAAACGTCACGTATATATCACGTTGATTTGACTCATTTTTTTCTGACATATAAAGATAAATAATTCTTTACTTTTTTTTTTCTTCTCTCAACTATTAAAATTCTCTTACTAATAAATTAAGCAAACAATGGTTATTACAGCAGTTCCGCCAATATGGTTTGTATTTTAATTGTCTTTGAAACAAAAGAAAAAAATATTTATTTATATAGGACTGATCGAGATTCTTGTTTTCGTTGTCGAACATCATTTACAGCATTCACACGTAAACATCATTGCCGTGCATGTGGGGAAACATTCTGCTCAAGCTGTTCGTATTTTTTAAACTATTTTTCGTAAAGATATGTATACGTATCTTAATAGGTTCATCAAAATCAAGTCCTTTACTTGAATTTGGTATTGAAGATGAAGTTCGTGTTTGTGAATCATGTTACGAACGTGTAACAACGTAATTTTTAATTAACAAAAACAAAATATTTATCTTTATTTTGTTTGTTTATTCTATTTAAAGAACGGGTAGTATACTTCCGCCAACAGCGGCAGCAGCACCAACAACACTGACAACAACTAAATCAAATGAAAAAAGTCAGGCTGAAATTGATGAAGAAGATGCACTTCAATTAGCAATATCTTTATCACAAAGTGAAGCTGATGAAAAAGAACGACAAAAAAAGTTACTTACTCAACAGTATGCATTGTCAAATATACAATCTCCTCCAACACCACTTAGCTCAGCGCCTATTGCGGATCAGGTATAAGAAATTGTCTTTATTCTAGAATAAACATTCGCGTATACCAAGGTTAAAATTTATTTAGACCATATGTTTGTCTAATAATAAAGGTCATAATTTCTCCTAACCTTTGTTTTTATTTTTATATAATAGAATGATAACGAACAAAAAACTGTCAGTGGTAATGGTGAATTAGCCAAATATTTAGATCGAAATTATTGGGAAGAACAAACAAACAAAACTCTTGGACCAACGACAACAACAACAACTCCTAATAAAGTAGATTTCCATTTGTTGAGCTAAACAAAATTAAAATAAATTATATCTAATATAGGATCCATTAGATAAATATGTTCGCGATGATGAAATCGATATATTTATTAATTCTGTTAATGAACATATAAATAATATTAAATTTCGTATGTTAAGTAATCAACAACGTGGTCGAAATATTGCTAATGATACAGCTGTACAATCAGTATTTTTTATTCTTCAACATATGTATCCTGAATTACATCGATTTATTAAATCACTTGATGATAAACAAGGTTTATTATTGATTTCATAAAAAATTAAATTAAATTAAATTATAAAATTTATTTTAGCTTATTATGAAAGTTTACAAGATAAATTATGTCAATTAAAAGATGCACGAGAAGCTTTGAATGCATTACGTGATGAACATGTTGAGAATAAAAAACGGCAAGCACTTGAACGTGAAAGACAACGTCAAATACAATTAGCTGTTAAACTTGATGATATGCGTCAAAAGAAACAAGTACAAAAACAAAAGATAAATAGTTTTTTTTATCTATATATTTAATTTTATAAGGCATATTTGGAATATCACCGACAAATCCATTTACAACGTCTTGCTGAACAAGAAGCTGAAATGCAAGCTCGACTTGATCAACAACGACGTTATGCTCAACAACGTGAACAACAAAACCAAGTTGATTATCGAATTAATCAAGTAAAAAAAAAAGATTTTTTTTTTATATTCATTTTATTTCATTCCTTCTCATTTAGATTCCATATGTGCAACCACCCTTATCATCTGTCGATTATTATCATCATCCTCAACAACAACAACAACAGCAACATCCTGTTTATCCATCTCAATTACCCGCACATTCATTTTCAATGGGACGTAAGTATAGATGAAAATGTCAAAGAATCTTTTTTTTTTGTTCTTCTCGATTGAATAACATTGACCTACTCTATTTTATTCAATATAGAATTGTCAGATGCTTTACCTCAACAATTTGTACAACCATTATCTCAAAATCAACAAATTTATTCTGCTCATCCTTCGATACAATCAAATGAACAAACATTAATCTCATTTGATTAACGAGAATATTATAAATAAACATTTTATTTCCTTTTTGTGCAATGTCGATTCTCATTTCTTTTTTCATGCTTTTTAATGTCTAATAATACACACAGTGAAGTATCTTATGTGTGGATTTATTCATGTAAATTTTCTTCTTTACAAATATATATGACAAATATAAATTGATTATAAAAAAGCAAAATTCTATAATGAGATTAAATATATGGTCTTAAAGATAATAAAAATTCGATTAGCTCTATTAAATCTGAAACTTAGATAATTATAATAATTTAAATTCCTATTCTATTCAAAAAATGACACCTTTTCTTTTCTTACCGGATATTTTTCTTATTTGTAATGTTAGTCATTTTTATCTCGAAAATTTATACAGATGATCATTAATCATAGTATTACGAAGTTAAGCATAGATAAAACATTGTTTTTGTCTTGTTTATCTACGGATAATTTAATGTAATACATACATATTTGAATTCTATTCAGCTTTTACAAATATTATTTTTAGTATTTCCTGTTTCTTTGTTTAATTCTATGCATAACGAACAATTCTATACTCAGATAGATAATTATAATGTCATGTTTTCTTTTTTCTTTCAGTTATTTTTGTATGGTGTTAAAAATACTTTTCTATTTATAAATTCTTTTGATTTTACTCTGTATGTTCTTCTGAGAATTCTATATATAATTGATCGTCTATAACTATTACCTTAGAATTTCAGTTTCATATCTATATATGATAAAGTTAATGTTTTTTTTATAGAATAATATTATTAGTACGTGAGAATATTTAATAGATAGGAATCTAGGTAAATTCATTTGATGTTGAATCGTGTTTTGAATAATTAATTAAAAATATTTATTTATGAAATATCGACCATATGGATATATTTAGAAATATTCTTCTACTTTGTTATTTAAAATTAATTAAGAATAATCTTTGAGATGATGATATTATTAAATTTAGATATACGAGACAACTGGTGTTTGTTTTGTGATTTGATTTGATATAAACTCAGTTCTTGGAAACTAGAGTTTTTCCTTTAATATCTGGATACATTGATTTCCAACAGAAAAAAAAATGAAGTTAAACGGTGCACATTTGAGAAAGTTGTTTTTGTTCTTAGTTTAGGCCTGGTAGAAACAAAGAAGACATATTTTACATATTATAATCAATATCTAACGAAACTATGGCTTCCCTAGATATGATATTAACTATAATATTTATGAAGAATTTCAATAATGATCTGTCTTTTCTTATTTTAATTATTTATAGATAGAAATATCGACCTCGAATATACATCATTCGCTTTTTTCGATTTAATTAAAACAAAAAGTTATGAAACGCCATTCTCTTTCAACAAATATAATACAGCTAAAAATAGCATTGATTCAAGGTTCTTTTAGTAATAAACATTGGAACATTTTCTTGTCGATTATGAAATAATGTGTCATTATTAGAATCAGAAAAGTTTATTTATTTTTGACGAAGTCTAAATTTCTCTATAATTAACATTTGAATAGTTTCACGCCGTATTCTACATACAAACTTGACTCATGTACCATTTAAATATTCCCACATTTTAATCAAATTAAATACTATATGTAATACGAAAAAACAATCCCAAACATCAAGAAGCCTTTTATCACACTACGGATTTATTTCTTCATTTTGAAACTGACAAAATACACATAACAAGAATATTGAATTATGGTTTTCAGAGACTGTATGTTTGTCAATTCTAAGAAATACTAATTACTTAAATCTGAATAATATTTTTTAAAACCATGCAGACTGAATTCGATGAATAGCTGTATAAGTATTTAAAAGTTTTTGTCGAAAGACATTTCGTCGACGAGAGATAATTGAGAGTGTGAGTGTGCTCTTAAATGAGGGAAGAGGTGAATTTTGACACCCACAGCTACTCTTAAGTTTCTTGATATGACTAATTTTTCGATGATTTGTTTTCGACAAAATGTTTATTCGACGAAATGATAAGCCGACGAAGCAGTTTGTCGATGAAATGTTTTGACTATAAAAATTTTTCGACGAGAAAATGTTCGATAAGAAATATAAGTACCTACTTTTTCGAAGTATATTACAAACATTTGTCAACAGTTATAAAGGCAATGTAACTGGCTTAAATTTTTCTTTTATATCAATAATCTTACATCATTATTTTGAAACCATAAAGTCTGGAAGAAGTGAAAAAAATGTGTCTCATAAGTAGATTTTGACTGCTATTAAAAATACTGATACATTGACAGTGGCATCATCTGTTAAATCCAAACATTTTATTCGATAAGTTCAGATATGATTCAAAAAACAGTAACTCGTATATATGTATGAGTATATATCACATTTTTCATATTTTCAAAAACTCAGATGAGCGACATCTCAATACATATTGATATTGATTGGTTGTTTGACTTGTATTTCGTTGATTAATTCTCTCCATAGATTATCATATTGACAGTTTTACTTGCTTTACTTTTAATAAATTCCACTTCCTGACGATACCATGTCTGCGATTCCAACAAATGAATTCATTCCGGATGAGTAAGATTAACTATATATAAAGAAATTTATTGTATTATCGAATATGTATTATTTTTAATTTTAGAATTCGACAGAATATTTCAGTACAAGGTCTTAAACGAAAATTTATTACTTCTTCTCAAGTAAAACCAGAGGATTGCACAATTAATGTATTGCAATGGAATATTCTTGCGCAAGGTATTTATTTTTAAGATAAAAATTCATATGATTTATTCATTTTTTTTGAAGCATTATCTTATCCCGAAGGTAACTTTGTTCGAGTTAAAAATGAAGTAGTTAAATATGAAACTCGTAAATGGCGAATACTGGAACAAATACTTATTTATCAACCGGATTTAATTTCATTAGAAGAAGTCGACATCTATGATTGTTTTCTTAAAGAACAATTATCAAAATATGGGTAAATAAAATAACTAAAAAATAGATAATAACTATATCTTTCTTTCTTATTTTAAGATATGTTTGTTTTTTTACACCAAAGCCAAATTCGAAATGTCTCTCATTTGCCGGCGACAGCGAGAACTTCAAAGGTCCTGACGGAGTTCTACTTTGTTATAAACAAAATCTATTTAAAGAGGTTAATCGAAGTAATGCTGATTTACCGAATGATGGTCGATTTGGACGACAAGTATATATTCAATTTTATTTCTTCTATATAAAAACAAAGCTTTTTTTTTCTGTTTAGGTATTTTCTATTCTTGAATTAGAATATATACCTTTATCATCCCCGATAGTATTTATGGGTACACATTTTAAAGCTAAAAAACAGTTTGAATCATCTCGTACAGGCCAGGCTAATGCCATGGTAAACTATTGTGAGCGAAAATATTCGAAAGATACAAATATTATTATCGCTGGAGATTTTAATGGTGAACCCGATGAACCTTGTTATAATGTACTAGTCAAATATGGTTTAAGTAGTGCATATTCTACATTAATGAATAATCATGAACCACCGTTTACAACTTGGAAATTTAAATCACGAGAGTCAAAGAATGAGAAAGAAGAGAGTCGAACAATTGATTATATTTTTTATCGACCTAAATATTTGACTCCTATTGCGTACTTAGACATTCCGGCTAAAAGAGATATTGGTCCTGATGGTCTTCCATCGGCTAATTATCCTTCCGATCATTTAGCGCTTCAATCAATATTCCTTATTCGAAAATAATTTTAAATTTTAATACTCATTTGTATACAGAGTGCCTTTAATTTTAAAATCACTGTACAAATGTATGAAAGAACATTATTCGTCAAAATTACTTTAAAAATATTTTTTTATTCTTAACCCCGAAGAGAAAAGTTTTATTTTTTTATTCTTAAAAATCCAATTTATTAATATTGTAAAGCAGAGATCGGCGGGACAACGCTTTTTCCGTCCCGGTCCATCCCGCGTTGATAACGAACTATCCCGTATCATCCTGCCTCCCGTCACGAAAATCTAATTGGAAAGAAGTTCAGTTCATAGAAAAATAACCGTTCAATAATATTGATCCCCAAACAATTCTGTATAAAGCTTTGTCTCGTTTCGCCCCGCAGTCAGTGGCGGATCTAGCCATTTGGCGGTCAGACCCCGAAAGTGATCATCGAATATTTGAATTACGATATAATTCCAATATTGCGTGATTAGTATGGGGGTCTTACCGTGATCGCTGGATCCGTCGCTGCCCGCAGTCATTGCCCTCTGTCCCATCCCATCCCGCGTATTTGGTATATTCATCCGGTCCCATCGCGTAGTCCAGCCGATCTCTGTTGCAGAGTAAATAGTACCTGCAGTAATAACATCAACGCTAAATTTTTTTTCATATTAGACTCGGTGTACATCATGATTTGTCATGAATTAGTCCTTTGAAATATTTTTAATGACAGATGACTTATAAAGTATGTTCATAAATTTATTTTTTACTAATTACAAACGCTCCATTTTCATATTACATTGAGTCAAGTATGATCATTATTGGACTTATATAGTATATTGATTATCATTTTTTGAGATACTTTGTATTTATATATATATGTCGTACTTTTTTTTTGTTGTTAAGTTCGTATGTATTCTCGCATTGACATGTACATGAAACAATGCGTTTTCTTTATAAATATACACTTTGTGACAACAAACAGGAGAGAAAAGAAAAAGAAGAAAACTCAAGTACAAGATACAACAAAAACAAAAGAAAAAGAAATAAGAATTTTGTCGAATATTAATTTTGTCAAATTTTTTTTAAACGTATTATTTTAATTTTCATCACAGTAAAACAAAAAAAAAACAAAACAAAACAGAAACATACAATTGGAATAATATATTCGCTTGGAAGCGATCTGAGAAAAGAAAGCAGGAACAAAATACAAGAACAACAATACACGAGAGAGAGAGAGAGAAAAAAAAGGAAAATGTTAGATGCACATCACCGGTTAAATGTAACAGAGTTTTACGAGATCTATCCTCGATTTTATTTTTTTTTTCAAATTTTATTTCTATTCTTTGTTGATATAAATAAATGTATCGAAGAAACCAATGTTAACCAAATTTTGTCAATCTCTCATTTCATTCTGAAGTTTGGAAATCGATTTATATAATTGATTTTATTTCGAAAAAATATCTTACGCATCGTGTTCATATTGTTTGGACATGTATTATAATCAATTATATGAATATAACGATTTTTTTCACATTGTCCACGTAATAAAGCACAATAATTTTTATATAAATGTCCATCATCACCACATGTTTGAATATTCTGACTGCATTCACCACTATGAGCAAAAAATCGTGGAGGATATTGACAACGAATGCAAACCGGGAGAGATTGAAGAGAATATACACAACGTTCATTTGATTGACATAAATTTGCTCGACATTTACTCTCTATTTTATTACAAAAAGAAAAAAGAATAAGATAAATAAATAAAAATTAATTTTCAAACTTCTTACCACAAGGACCTTTATGAGCCAATTCAGGCGTTCGACCTTCAGCATCTGGACTAAGACGCATCGAACATATATTGTCATAAGTAATACCATTAGTACCACAAACTGGTTCAGGATCGTTCGTTGGATTACAATGTTTTTTTGGATAACAGAAAGGTTCACCAGTATTTTTAACTAATAAGCAAACTGTTTCACGTGGACATTTTACATTTCGACAATCCTCTATTAGAAAAAAAAACACAATGAAAATTTTAATTTCAGTTTTATTTCTTACTTTGACATTCTCCATCATATTTTTTATACAATCCAGATTGTTGTTTCATACATTTCCAAGCTTCCATTAAACACTGAGAACTGAATGTCATATTATTCGATGCACATAATGGTTGTTGATTATATTTTGATGATGAAGAATCAGTTGAAAAACATGATTCTTCACTACATACACACATTTCTTCGCCATCGATCACTTGACACTCTTGACCAAGACCACAGTCGACATTACATCGTTTTGGTGTATCTATTATATAAAATATTTACTATCAGGCATGTTCTAATTATGTGTTCTAACTTACTATTTACTTCCCGACAATTTTCTGCATATGCATATCCATCAAGTTGTTTAAGAGTATCATCCGAATAATATAGACCTGAACATTGTTCTTCATTAACATCTGGTTCACTTAGATCATAACACATATCATTAATTCGATGATTAAAACAATTGCCAGCTAAACAACAGAAAAGAAAAACACATTATAATTACTTATATTTTGACCGTTAAAATATGAGTCAACCGTTGGATGACCTGTGCGTATGCGTATGTATGTCAACATTCTGGAAACAGGAAGAAATAGGTGCCCTGTTCTGTTTATTCATTCACATCTATTATTTCTTTTTATTCCAATCAGTAAGATATCGTTCTCATGTCTCCCACTTGATCTCATTTCCTCACGTTGCGCGCATTGTGTCCTTGACCGACTATATTCGTCCTCCCTTCATTGTACATTTAGTGACACATGTACATACTTATATACGTGTCATTCAATGGTCTTAAATATCATCAATCTATATGGATCTGCTGCATATCAATACGGATGAAAGATGAAAGGGGAGTTAAATAAATGAACATGACTCATTTCTCCTCAAACTAAAATCTTTTTAAATTTAAGCAAAAAAAAAAGTTCTGTTTTTTTTTATTTGTTTAAAGAAATTGAACAAAAACAAAAACTATTGTATACAATCATAATCATATAAATATACCTTGTGTAATGATAATACATTGATTAAAGAGTATCAGCAATGTGAAAATTGTAAAACATACGTCAGATATTGATGAAGACGTCATTATAATTAAATGAATTGATAGATATTATAAAATAAAATATTTTATTTCTCGAATGAATATTACAGATAATATATGGGATGTGCTCAAAAAGAATAATTTGTGCGTAAAACAGAGAGAGAGAAGGTATAAATAAATCAAAAATTGAGAAGAGAAAGAGAAGAGAGCATTAGAAAGTAAGATAGGGAGAAAAAGAGAGAGAGGTAGAGAGAGAGAGAGAAGCGGGAAAAGAGAGAGAGAAAAGGGGACACAGTATAATAGTGAACAGTAGAGACCGGATTATAATATATATATATATGAACATATAAAGAAAGCGATAAAATCTCTGATACAGAATAAAACAATATATAAAATTTGCTTATTAAATCGTATAAATGAAATAGTTAGTATCAACTGTATAGATCTTTTTTGCTTTCATTAGACATAATTGTTCTATTTTAAAAATTTCTTATAATAAAAAAGACAGACGAGACTTTTTTTTCCAAAAATATAAAAATTAGATTTTTCTCCGATTTCTATTCCGGTGAGCTCCCCCTACAACTCTCTCACCGACCGATATAAATGAGATCTGTGTGGGCGAAAATAAGTGTATTTCAATAGGTATTATTTCCGTTGTTAGGAAATTATAACATGATTCGTATAACTTCATCTTTTTTTTCTTCTTTATTTAGAAAGTTTTTCTGTGCAATAATAATATATATCGTAGGCGTCAGTGATATTCGATCAATCGAGTTTTTACTTTTTTTTTTCTTGCGTATATGGGTTAGGTATGAATATGAATGAAAGGTGTGTAACAAGCAGCTGTCCGGTTGCAAAATCATGTTTTTCGATCATATGGTCATTTTGAATCGTATGCGCTTCACATGTCTCTCGCCTTTTCGATGATATTATGTAAGATAAATGTAAAGAATAAGCGTCATCACCGTAAGAGACCAGTGATGATAATGGTGACGAAAGTGAGTTGTGTTATATTACAATTGAGACAGCGAGGGATGATGTCCGGAAGGTAACGCACTTCCGGTTTAAAAAATCATATTTCATTTTGTCTATCTGATCTAGTTGCATTCGTTTACATAAAAAGAAAAAGAAATTATACTGTCTACAATCAAAATCATTATATAAATGATAACGAGAAAAATAAGATATAGAGTACTAAAATTTCTTCATTTTCTTTTTTTTATTCTAATTTAAAAATATTTCGATAAAGTCGATTATAAAAGTATTTTTTCTATTACAATAAAGCAAAAAAATATGTTTTGTTATTATAATCTTGAGTTGTTCTTGTTGTTACTCTTGTCAACACTTTTACGGTCATTGCTTGTCATATAATCTTTGATGGAGACGTCCTTGGCTAGGACGAATATAAATATAGAAATAATAAATATATACATAAAGAAATTCTTTTAACAAGAAAAAAAAATTTGTTTTGACTCATAACTAGCATACATAACACGAAAAAAAACTGTTAGTTTTATTCAATGTCAATCGTTATTGACTAAATAGGTAATTTCTTCATGTTAACAAGTTATTTCTTTATAACTTGTTAGTTCTGTAAATAAAATTAACTTTTCTACTTTCTATTTTGATGATCTGTCTGAAAAATATTAATGATGACGTCAATGAAACATCTAATTTCTAATTAATATGAATTAGTGTATGCTGTCATCAACAACATCAGCTTATGTTTTACTAAAACGTGGCTTTGTCGCATTTCCTTTTTATTATTTTTATCGTTACTAAATTTTTCTTCTTTCTCATTTATTTGTTTGAACCAACTTTTTATAAAATTTAAAATTTAAAGTTACACTGATATATTACATAAGCGTATTTTGATAATAGAAAATTTTTCTCTAATCTGTTTCAGACTAGAAAAAATAATTATAATAATATTTATCAAAAAAAAAACATTTTTTTTCTCTCTCTTTATTTTCAAATATATTTCTCAAATTTTTATCATTCATTTGTGCATTATGTTGATGTTTAGTATAAATGATGCAATAATCTTTTGCTATGCAATTTGAACCATTTCTATGACCTCGAAACAAGCAATGCAAAGAGTGATCGATGTAAATGAATAGAGAATGATGAGGATCAAAGTTCAAGGTAAAATGATCAAAAGCATGAACAAAAAAGAATGTGAATAATCGATTTACATCCAAGGCTCAACTATTATGTTCATCTATACAAAATAGTGATTCACACATCTGTATGTTTTATCAGAGACCTTTATATACATACATACATGTTTCTGACATAGTTTTAAGCCACTTAAATAAGCATATTTTATATTAATAAAATTTTATATTTATAGACATCGTAATTTGCTCTGAATAATCTCGAATGACGTCAACAATAAATTAATTCAGTTAAAAATAAATTGTTAATTAAATGTAAAAAACCACATTAGTTAATTATTAGTAATAGATCAAATAAAGAATTTGAGCAACACGCAACTAATTGAAATGAATTTATCTTATTAACAATTATTACTAATATCCTTATTGAATAATACACAAAAGAAAAAATCAAAATAGTCAGATCAAATAAAAATTGGGACATTTGGTACTTCTTCTTTTTTTTGTCAAACTATGTTCAATATAAAAATGAACTTTCAGTTTTTATATAATATTCTACTTAATTATTTATATATTCATTAGTATAATATATATATACGACAGCTCATTACTCTCGTTTTATTAGTAATTTTATCCTACATTACGAAATGACGTCAAACAATAGAAATTAAATATACGCACGTCATCGTTTTTGAGCCAAAAAAACTATTCTACTTCGAATAAGCAGGAAAAAAATTATAATTTATTATTCAGTTAAATGAGTTGATATTGAATTAGAAAATTTTCTTTGCCGTAAATTAAATCAAAAGAACAGGAAATGTAAAAGTAAAAGAATAAGTTATTAAAAATACATTCTCAAGAATACAAAATCAAAAGTCTATTTCATAAATATTGGCAACAACAACAAAAAAAAATCATTTACATTATTTCTCTGCGTCATAATTATTTATAACTATCATGTAATAAGCTTTAATATTTTGCCATTGACAATGTCTTTAAAAGTACTCTGTGAACGAACGGGTACACAATTTGACAGATTCAAAAAAAGATTGTGCATTATTGTATTTGAAGTATCATATATCTTTTTTGTTAGATATTTCATTTATATATAATTGAAACTTCAATAAATTATCTTTGTGACAACATATGGCATTTGTCCTTAGATACTTAGATTTGTTGGTGAATTTCAATGTATTATTCATAACTACGCACATATTTTTCTGCTTTAATTGTTTTGAAATTACTAAGTAATTTTCTTTTCAAGCATGAACTTAGGAAAATAGACTATTCAGACGATAACATTAAGCTGAATGTTGATGATTTTATAGTCATTACGTCAACTTAAGTAGACAACCTACGTCATCGTTGTGCAATTAACTTCAGTGGTGAAGTGACACATATTAAATCCGATTAAAAGGGAAATCTCAAAAGACTGATTTTCTAGTTTATATACTTTTAATACTTTTATAATGACTTTTTTTGGGTTTAAAATAAATATAGAATTATTCAATTGATTGTTAGAACTTTGAAAATTATTATTAATATCAAAGATTTTTATATTATGATAATGAAAAAAAGTCGTAAAACTTTGAATAAATTACTCTTTAAAATTTAAATTAGATTAAAAGAGACATAATTCAAGAACATCATCAATAGAAAACATATTCGAACATCTTTTTCTTCAATTACATATAAAATGAATTCATCTCTGCAAAACATGTTATACAGATCGATCAATATTATTTCGATAAAAGGTTTCTCTTTGTGTCTTAGATGATGAAGTCTAGCAACTATGGTTTAAAATACAATTAAAATCATTATTTTCTCATAATCTAATAATGAGTAAATAACACTGTTACTGTATATGAACGATATGTATTATGTTTACATAATTAACAATGTAATTCATAAGTAGATCGATGTTCTCAAAAGAGGTTTGACACAAGAAATATGAGATAAAAGTAATAGAATATTCCTTAATATAGAATCGTCCTATTCGAACGAAAATTAAATATTAATGTAAAACAAAACATGTAATAGGATCTTAAAGCAGGTTGAAATTATTATATAAGAATAGATATGTGTAGAGTAAAAATAAAATAAAGCAATTAAATTCTACTCTATAGTAGAAATTAGCCTTACAATAAGCCAAATGAAGAGTAACGCTATGTAAAAAAATGATTTATTATCTTTCTATTTACGAAGATAATGTAATTAATTCTTTGACGACTGAGTATCATCTTCGATACTTAATAAGAAACTTCTTTATAATAAATAAAGAAGATGTAGTTTAATATAATATGACTTTATTTACATGAAATTTTATACAAAGTAAATGACATTCGATGGTGTAACCTTATTTTTGCAAAATAGAATCGATACGACATAATATAATATCTTATCTAATAACCTTTTTTTTCTTAACACAATTTTATTTATAGTACTCATCAATAATTCAAATATTGGGTACATGTTAATCTGGATATTCTTTAGTAGAAACTATACATGTATCTATTAGGAATTAATTCAACGATATTGAGGAAACTAAAAAAGTTCATAGAATATCCATTGATATAAATTGAAAATAAACATGTTTAATTAGATTTTAATACTGACTTATTTGATTAATTTCATTAAAAGTAAAAGAATTCGAATGTATCAAACAGATGCGGGACAAATCTTAGAATCAGACGAAACTAAAAACTAAAGACTGATGTTATATGATAATCGGATGAAAATAAACCGTTTTCAACAAACAAAAATTAAATGTAACATGACTTGTGCATTATCTTTGACTCTTTCATTTGAATAGGTAAATTGACATATGTTATTGAGTTCAGTTTCATAGAAATATTTGCGTATTATCACTGTGTTTCGAGATACTTCTTCGGTAGATTCTATAATAACAAAATCTTTGGTCTTAAAATTAATTCTAATTAACAGATTTGTATCAACAACTAATCAGATCTCTTATGAAAATAATGAATAATAAATCCCTATCTTCTTATATAGTTTTTTTTATAAAGATTATCTGGTTATCTATTCAATATATTCTTAAATAGTATTATTCAGTTTGTTTCCATGAACCTTATAATTATCATTTTGCACTCAGTTTTTTCCTGATAAAAATTTTCAATACAACAATGACTCATACTGACACCCAGGTTCACCAATTCACTACTCGGATCCGATCGGATCCTATGCCGAATTCTATCGGAATCCGACGATCCGATAAAATCCGATAGGATTTCTGGTGACGGATTCATTTCGGATTCCGTCGTGTTCGGATCCCATCGGATCCAACATCGGATCTCACAATTTCCAACAAACGGATCTAGACGGATCCGACAGGTGACCATAAGGCCATCATAGAAAATAGCTAAAAACGTCGCTCATCAAATTTGCAGCAAGTGACTAAAAACTTAATGACGGAATCCAATGCAAATCCGTCGCCAGGGATCCTATCGGATGATCGGATGTTATAGGAGCAGATCGGATCCAACTTTGGATTGGTTGACCTGGGCTTGTACATATTTTGAGATTAGAAAAGAAACATTATCGTTTTTAAATATTAAAAATAAAACGACATAGTTATAAGGCTTACTATCTCTTCGCCAATAGGTCATTCGTTATCGGCGAAATCGCAATGGACACTCTTCAACTATAATAACATAAGATTAGTATAAAATGCATGTGAAAACTTGACCTAATAAGCATACTTTAGTGCGAACTCTTTAATATAGTTACCAGGAACTATTTTCATACATGTGTAATCTCATAATGATACTGGCGAATTGTCCATAAATATGTTGGCGAAAGCGCACTGAACTTTCACTCATTGGCGAAAGTGTTAGTTGGCAAAAATCTAGAATCCCGAGTTATAAACCCTAACAAAGTAATCTAGTTGGCACATATCTTTCATAAATATTTGTTCAAAGTTCCGTAAACACAATATGTCTAGACACGCAGTTTTTAATTCAACAGATTAAATATAACAAGAAATTTCAAATGTATGTATACATACAACCCATAATTTTTATTTATTAAAAAAAGAAAAAAGCGAATCGAACAAAAAACCAAAGAAAAGAAAGATTATCAAAAAACGATACACACACGCGTACATACAGAGAAATTCTAAGCACAGTGAAAATCAAGAGAGAGAAAAAAATAAATAAATAACATTCAACCCTGAGTCTAGTTTTTCATCTATCAAAATGATTGATTTTTTTCAAATCAATGAATAATAATTATCAGACATCGAAGGTTTCAATACATTTAATTATACATTTCCAATGATTTTGCTTTTATTTAATTGAAATCACCGGTGAAAAATTAATTAAAATAAAAAAAAAGTTTCTTTTTTTATTTATGTTTTCATTTTAAACATAAAATTTGTTGGATCATCAATTATTTCGGGATAAATCAATGGATCATAACGATAAACAATTGTATAATTTGTTAAATAACCATTACTTATTAATTCATCAATTTCATTTTGTGACCAAGTATATAAATAATATAAACGAGCATTTTCCATCAAATATGTTCGTTCATATTGCCAAACATTAGTTATCATTTGTGATAAATTATATTCAATAAGTCGTTGATATTCTTCATCATATGTTGAACCAAATTTAATATGAAATATTGTTGTATTACTTATAATTAAATCCATATCAATAAGATTATCTTTTGTTGTTTGATATCTTATATTGATTTTAAATTGACGTAATAATGGTTGATTGAGATAAGATTTTAATTGTTGAAAATGTGTTAAATTTTGAAGAAAATATATATCATTTTGTTTACGATATGGAATTATATATGATTGATTAAACAGTCGAGAAAATACTTCATCATAAGATGTAAATGAAAAAAATTCAATTTGATTTGAAGAATTTTTCCTTGATAATGTACGATTTATCCAAAAATCATTTTCATTTTGCATATGAGCAATTGAATATGTAAATTGATTTGGATAAGATATTGAATAATAATCATTAAAATATGAGAAAAATGATGTGTATAAGAATGAATCTTTTTCAAATATATTATTTTGATTATTAACATATGATGATGATAGTATTGAATCAAATAAATTCGAAAAATCATAATTAAGATTTTGTAATTGATTAAGTATGTCTAAAAATATATAAAGATATTTTTATAAAGGAAAACTATTTACTATTATTAGCCAGGAACCTATTTTCGCTGGTATCTTATCTAGCGAATGAGCGGCGCCCACCCGAAACCTGAATAACACACTGACGAAATTCGACAACCTCTATATTTTCAATATGCTAATATTAATTCTTCTGAATATCTATGTCGTTCTTCTTCTGTTCAATTAAAAACCACAAAGAACAATGTAGTCTATATATAGAAAGTATTTTCACTTGAATGGTTATACTATGTGTGGTTTTAATATAGAGAGTACAGTGAAGTGAGAAAATGTCTAGGGATTGAACTTGAAAGGATTTTATTATTTTAACGTTAATACATTGAATCATTAGTGAACACTCAGACATAGATAAAATGAAGCTTTTAAGTTAGGAATAAAGACATTGAGCATTAATGTTGCGAATAATAAGTTCTCTCTTGATATAATGAAATATTCGACAAAGAAAATCTTTTTAATAGTTGATTGCTTCTTTGTAGAAACCATATCATTCATTATTCTGATTCTCAATATCAAAACTTTACGATTTCAATACCCACAGTGTCTTATCCAGTGGGTGGGCGTCGCCCATCCAAAGATTCGAATCGCCCATTCGAAAAATACAGTAGCTGTATACTTCGAGATAATCCTAGTGGGCGCTGGATAAATGCCGCCCATCCGAAACCTAGATAAAATACTGATTGCTCATGTCACACTATTAGAACAATACTTCAAGGAAGGGCATACTCTTGCCTATATTTCACTTAGGAGCCCTTTCTACATTCGCAAATAAAATCTTACCATTATGAGATAATCTTTGAAAAATAATTTCATTGACATTATAAATTTCGTCATTAATTTTATATAAATTCATATCATCTAATGGATTTTTAATAGTCGGTAAATATGTTTGTTTATTCATCCATGTTAAAGGAAAATTTGGTACTAAATATCTTCCAAGATTAATATCAAATAATTTTCCATTGGTTTTTTCAAATGCGCAATTTAAATCTTCATCAATTAATAATCCAGCATAACCAAATGGAAAGAATTTTTTTTCTTGATAATTTTTTTCAATTAAACTTCTTCCATATAAACCATAAAATTTTTCTTGTATTAATAATCCATTATCATCATAAATAAACAATGGTGAACCCATTTGATCAGTTAAAATAAAAAATTTCTTTTCATTTTGTTCAAAACCAATTAAATGATTTTTATTATCATAATAAATCGTTGTTAAAAATTTCAATTGTGAATTATATATATGTGTTATTAATCGATTCTCCTGTTGATTACCATAAATAAATTGTATGTAATAACCTGTTAATGGATAAGATTTAATAATTAAACGTTGTTCATTATCATAGATATAATTAATAATCAATTGATTTGATTTATATTTAATTAATAAACCTAATGAATTAAATAAATATAATTTATTATTTGATATTAAATGTAAAAATCCATTTTTATCATATTTATAATTTAATGTTTGATTATCATTGAGAATTATTTGTTGTATTTGATTCCATTGGTTATATTGAATCGATTGATACTGTTTTGTTGAATTTAAATTATTATTTAAATCATATTGATATATATCTAATATTATTCCATTCTTTTTTATATTTATTAATCGTTTTAAAGAATCATATTCATATGTATAAGTATATTTTTCCAGTTCGTTTAATGAGATTTTGATTTGTTCTAATATAAATTGTTTATTATTATAAATAAATTCAATAATTAAACGTTTTTGATTTTTTGAATTTAAATTGATTTCTTTTAAACGTTTATATTCATCAATATGTTTCGATATAGTCAAGGAATTTGAATAATCTTTAATAAAACATTCCGAATTTGTTGGATAGGTTAAACGTATAAATGAATTTGATTGTAAATATCCGAAATTTTCATGATAATTTAATGTATAATTTGATTGAATATTTGTTGAATAATTTTCAAGAAATTTTAAATGAAATTCTTTTGAAAATATTAAACGTAATTCAAATGAATGGATAGATAAATATTTAATATAGACAATTAGATAAGAATTTTTATCTTTATACGAACTAATATAATGTTTAAGAATTGAATTATTATTGTATTCATAGATTTGTTCATGAACTTGTCCACGTGGATATTCCATACGAATTTGTTTACTTAATTTCGAATATTCATATGATGTTTTACAACCATCAGAAAATGAATAGATTAAACGATTATATTCATCATATTTATATGTTAAAAGACGATGGAATGGAAAATAAATTCGTCGAAGATTTGATTGTGAATCATATTCCCAGATTTGTGTATGTAAACCAGAATAAATTAAACGATAACCATTGAAATATGTTCGATATTCAAGAGTATGTTCAGCTTGATTTGGCATTATTATACCAGTTATACTTCCTGTTGAATCTTTACGTAACATAACATTTGATTGAGAACCGTATGTAATACCAACAGGCTAAATAAATTGAGATAATATTATATAATTCAGTTAGTTTAGCGGAGTGCACGAAAATCGGAAATGTAAGTTCTAAGTTTTCCAGCTCCCCTCTCCTGTCCTTATTACAGGCCTTAGCAACTGCCAAGAAGTTTCAATGTTAAAAAATATATTTTCTATCAAAAATACGGGAAGGTCATCTGGTGCCTCTGATACGAACGTACGTAAGTTCCACATTTTTAGCCTCAACAGGGTTGTGCTGACAAGCGTTTTGTAAATCTTATGAAAATTCTAACATGATAATAACTGGTGTCCTATAGCCGCCTCCACTATCCGAGCGAATGTACCGGTAATACTTTCTCTCTAGTAGCGAAGGGTCGCGGAGCTCTAATTTTGTCCGATTGCCTTTTTTGAAACTGTTGAAATGATTATCAAAATCTATTTAAACTTACTTGTTCTCCATGTCCATAACTATATTTAATCGACGCTAATTCATTCGATCGTTGTATTTCAATTAAACGTCCTTTTGTATCATATAAAAATTCTTCATAATATGATCCGATTTTCCAACTTGATAATTTTTGATCATTATCTCTATATGTATAAATAATTGGTAGGAATCCGCGAGAATTTATTTGAATTAAACGGTATTTATCCGAATAAGTCATTGTTAATATTTCATTTTGTTTATAATCTTCAAGAGCAAATTTTCTTTCGAAATGATCGAATGATATTGTTAAAATCAAATTATTATTTATCTAAATAAATAATTAATTCATAAAATATTTGTATATATATAAATAAGAAAACAAATTACTTTCAAATGCCAAGAATTTATTTGTTCATTATTATAAATTAATGAATTCGAAAAATGATATGTAGAATTGAATTCAATTATTTGATGGCGATTTGTCATTGTTGAACTTGTAATTAATTTTAAAGATGGATTTAATTCTGACATTACTATTGAAGAATTTGATAGATCTTGACGGATTAATCGACGTTTATTATCTTAAAAGAAAGTAATTATAGAAAAAAAAGATTTTTATTGTTTTTGTTAATTTACTTTTTAATTGAATTCGTGTGGATTTATTTATTAAATATGTTCGATTACCATTTGGATTAAGAATGTCTATTCGATAGAATGAATTATTTGCAGATGGTATTAATTCATTAAAATAACCATCATCATGAATAATCTAATAAGAAATATTTTTGTTTAAAATTTTAATTTAAGAAAAAATTTTTACTTTTTGAATATGTCCAGCTTTATCATAAATAAAATGAAGTCTAATAAGATTATTTTTTATAATTGATATTAATAAACCATTATCATATTGAAATTGTGTCGATAAACCATTCATATCAACAATATTCGATAGAAATTTTTGTTTCGAAAAATCAATCTAAATTTAAATTCGAATTAAATAAGAAAAAACAAAATAAATAAATTTACTTTTAATTTATTTCCAATTGGCATTTGAATAATATCATTGATACGCATGGCATAATCATATTTAAGTAATAAACTTTTACCATTACGATAGTTTATCGATTCCAATTTACCATAAGCATTTTGTGGAGAATCATATGTAAAATTAAAAATTATTTCACCTATAAATAATAAAGAAAATACAGTATAATAGAAGAGAACAGAATCTGTTAATGAATGATTGACTATTTATGAGTTTATATAAATTTCGGCAGGGCCAGTGTTTCATCTAGCGGGTGGACGGCGCCCATCTGGAGTTTCCATTTC
Source organism: Adineta steineri (assembly GCA_905250115.1). Classification (NCBI taxonomy): domain Eukaryota; kingdom Metazoa; phylum Rotifera; class Eurotatoria; order Adinetida; family Adinetidae; genus Adineta; species Adineta steineri. The sequence continues at coordinate 160,876 of CAJNOI010000058.1, read as the reverse complement.
GCCCACCCAAAAAGCGAAACTTAAATTACGGACTGATAGGCGGTGCCCCCTCTCAGAATTTTCAGGGCGCCCACCTAAAAAGCGAGATTCAAATAAAGGGCTGGTAGGCGGCGCCCATCCGAACGAATGAATCGGGATAAAACATTGGCCAAGATACTGCTGGGTTTCTGCCAGTCAGCGAATATCCGTTGAACTCTCGCGAATACATCTCACGGACATTCGCCACTGCCAAAAGTCGAAAATCCTAGTATCTCGTAAAGTATATGAAAATCAATTGTTCTAACCTGTTAATGCATCAATAGTAGATCTATGTTGTCCTACACGATTGAAAACATATATTTCATTTTTATCCATTGATTGTATATTTAAACCATTTGTTTGTTCATCTTCATTAGTTAATGAAATTGATTTTAATTTAAAGATTTCTTTTGTAGCAGTATTTGCTAATATAATCGAACCATCTGGATAATTAATAATTGAAAAAAAGTTTAATTTTAAATTTTTCGAATTTAAATTTAAATTTTCTAGTTGATTATTTGATGAACGTAATACACGAATGAATGATTTGGATTTTTCTAATAGAAATAGATCTCCTTGATAATTAAATGAAAAATCAATTGGATTATTTAATTGAATAAAATTTTCTTGATTTAAACAATTCAATGATTGACCAAGAATAATTTCAATAAGATTTAAATTTATTCGTATACGATATAAATACATATCATCAAGAACATATAAATCACCATCAAGTGGATGAATATGTAATGTTGTTGGATTATAAAGTTTAAACTAAAAAACAAAAGAAGTAAATAAAACAAGATTTGGTTTTGTTTTTTGAAATTCAAACCTGATCGAGTGGATAAGTTCGATTACATGATAATTCTCTTTGATAATCAATTTGATATTCAAATGAACCAACAAGATTTGTAACACGACTATTATCAATACTTAATTTTCTTATACGTTGTCCATCAATAAAATAAATCGTTCCATAACGATCAATTGTTAAACCTTTTGGATATGATAATGAAACATCTTTTGCTAATTGTTCATCACCACATGTTATATTATGAATTAAATCTATTGTACAATATTGTCCATCACCAATAACAATTTCATAATTTTCTTTAAGATTTTCAATTGAATCAGTTTTTATCAAACGTATTATCTGTCGACGATAATAATCCGATATATACAAACGACCATCAACTGGATCCGTACTTAAATAATATTTATATGTATATTGTTCATTTAATTCAAGTACAGGTTTAACTAAACCAGTTGTTAATTGATACATCCAAATGATATTTAAATCACCAATATAAATTGTACCATCATTACTAACAGTTAAACTAGTTGGATTAAGTAATTTCGTTAATATTGCTTGATTTTCATGACATTGTTGACAATCAATTGAACGTGATTGATCACGAATACCCATTAATGTTGAAAATTGAAGAGGAGAATCTGTAAGTAACATATTTGTTCCATCACCTTTATGAAGAATACTTGTTTGTATGTTTAATTTATGATGAACATCAAATGTCCATCCACCAACATTTGCTGTTGGAATATCTTGTCCGGTCATTTTGACTGATTTTCTATACCAAACAATTTGAGTACAATTCATATATTCATATCCAATTGAAACTATTGCTTCAGCTAAACCATGTACATTCTGTTCATAAGCATTTCTTCTTGACCATTCATATTCATAGATTAAATTTGTTTGTGCAGAAAATTTCTTTCGAAAATAAATTCCTTCAATACTTATACTTAAATGTATTTCAATTAATTCATCATCAATTTCTTGATCAGTTAAAACAATTGTTAATATTGATTGATAACGTCGTGTACTTGATGAACTTAAATAAATAAATTTTATTGGTAAATCATATTTATCAATTGATATTGATTGTCGAATTATTTGTGAACCTAATGTATATGCATAATCATATTGATTATTATTTAGAAAAGTTCGATCAAGACTAGTATCCCATAATTTGGGTTGAATAGTATTCGACATATTTATATAACAATGATTATTATCAATAGTTTCATCGAGATAAATATAACCAATATGAAGAAATGTATTCCATGGTACAATAAATGCATATTGTTTAGTTTTGAAAGGTTGTCGAATAAATTGAATAAGTGTTGAACCTCCGCCATTGATTAATAAATTAAAACTAAAAAAGAAAATTTAAGATAGAGGAAAAAAGAAAATTTTCATTTACACTCCATCTTTATCTGATATTGTAAAACCTTGATTTGGATTATTAAATACTTGAACTTTAACACCATTGAGTGGAAGAGATTTTTTATAAAAAATTTGTCCACGAATAACTGATGCTCGTCTAGAAAAGAAAAAGATATATATGGAATTGAACTAGAATAGTTTTTTTGTGAAGAACATATTTTACAAGACAAAATTTAAAACAACAAAATCACCTCTTATCGAATGTCGATACTCTGAAAGTATTTATAAATCATAGAAAAACAGAAACAGAAATAAACTCGATTTAAATACCTTTCATTAAATGATGAGTAAATTGATGAAGTTTGAAGTCCATCTTCTTGAATTAAAAATTGCATACGTTCAAAAAATGAAGCTGATGGACTTGGTGCTTGACGTCGTAATAATCTACAGGAAAACATTTTTTTTGTTTAACTTAATTTATTCAAATTTTTTTTTTCATACATGTCTTTCGCATTTGTTCTTGAAATACATTCTTCTGTTGATTGACATAAACTTGATGAACAACAATCCGGATCAAGACAATCGATAAGACCATCTAAAGAAATATGGTTATCAACATATGTTGCTAATTTTTTTAATACATCTGGTTGATATCTCTAGTCTCTCTATGTTTTATAAGATAAGATAGATGAATTAATTCAATCTATATACAAGGCGAATGATTAAAATCTTCGAACTAATTTTGAAATTTTTTTATAGAAAAAAAAAATGAATTACGAACCATGATCATTATCCAATCGATCATTACAATTATTTTCAATTGTAAATTGACATTCCGATCCAAACCAATTTGTATGACAAATACATTTATTCATTTTACATTCACCATGTCCATTACAATTATTTGAACAAGCATCTAAAATCATGTCATTATAATAAGTAGGGTATTTTTTTTCCTTCTTCTTGAATTCAATGAACTAACCTATTTGACAATATCGACCACTAAATCCATTTTCACATAAACAAATTCCATTATCATCACAATTTTTACATAAATGTGAACATATTTTTTTCATACAATTTTCTCCTGTCCACCCGTTATCACATTGACATTGATCTTTATTATCATTTGTACATTTTCCATGAATACCGCAATCAATATTACATTTTACTATAAAACAAAAAAATATTAAAGATTTATTCTTATGAATATTAAATCTTACATTGAGAACAATTTTCTCCTGTCCAATTATTATCACATATACACATTGCTTTCGGATAATCAATATAACGTCCATGTCCTGAACATTGATTATCACATTGTAATTGTATTAATACTGAACAATCATCATCTGTATATCCATGAAAACAACGACATTTTCCTTCAATACATATTCCATGATTACTACAATTTGTATTTTGACATGATACTACATAAATAAAATGACTTTGAAGATTATCAAAACAATAGATTCGGTTTTTTTTACTTTGTTCACAAAATTTTCCTTGAAAACCATTTTGACAAATACATTTGCCAGCAACACAAGAACCTCGATTATTACAATTTGCTATTTCACATTGATTTAACATTAGCTGACATTCAGTTCCATGCCAGCCTTCTTGACAACGACATTGACCATGTTCAATAACACCATGTCCACTACATAAATCTGTACATTGTGCTACAAAAACAAGAAGAAGATCATCTTTAAACTCACAAAAAATATTCTTTTCTTTACCAATTGAACAATCCAATCCAGTATATGATGGATGACATATACAAACGCCTTGTTTACAAATACCATGATTATTACAATTATTTAAACATAGACGTTCATTTTTTTCATTAATTTGATCAATATATAATTGATAATCTTCTTTTGATAGACCATCATTTATTATTGTTATATACCAAAGTCCTGTTGTTAATAATTCATTGAATAACAAGGTTAATTGTTCATCATTTGAATTTGTTAAATAGTTTTGTGATGTATAATTTTGTAATGAACTTCGACGTACAAGATGATGTTGTTGAATATTACCATTGAATGGATGAAAAAAATCAAATTGTGTTAAACTTGGTGAACTTGATCGTTTACCATAAAAACCTAAGAAGAAGAAAATAATAATTTGATTTTAATAAACAACAAAAATTCTTTTCTCCTCTTACCAAATTTTGCTTCACGATTAGCTGTAAAATTAAATTGTATTGATATTGTTCGTTCAATATAAAACTGTAATTGTGCACTTGATTGTAAATCAATTGTTTCTTTTATTTTATCACCAATACGTATAAAACGTGTAGTTTTACCTGAAGAAATATATATATACAATTTAATTTACTTTTTTCAATTAATTTTTTACATACCATAAAATAAATTTTGTTGATGAGTTTTTGATTGTGTTAAATTAATCTCTCGAAATGTTGGATGATAATAACGCATGATTGACAAATAAATAGTTGATATTGAAAAACATAATGTTGTGAAAAGAAGAATAATGGCAATTATTTTCCATGAAAAGAATGTTCTTTCTTGATAATAATTTTCATCATTTTTACGTTTTTTAAATCGACATATGGAATTATTAAATAATGGACATGGTGAATGTGTTGATTGTCTTGTTGCTGATGTTGTTGTTGTTTGTTCATTATATGTTGTTGCTGAATCACAATTACAACGAATATGTGAATGGGAATGATGATGATGATGATCCAATGGATAAACATAACAATTATTTCGAAAGCTAGAAAAAAAAATACGAAATGAAATTATTCAATATCCTTGTCATGTCAATATATTATTTAAATTGTTAATCATATCAACGAGAAATAATATTATTAAGAAATTCAGGAAAAAGAATTTAGACATCTCTATTGTTCCTTAAATGATCACTCATCCGAATGTGGTTTACTTTTCAAGTTAATACATAATATAAAAGACTAATTCGATTTTTGTTGACAATTGCACCCTACTAGACACACACACACACACATCATCCCATTAATGCGAAGAGTAGTAGCTATTACGCAAGATTACTCTATTTGATATATTTATATATATATATATGTGAAGAAAAAAAAGAAAAAGAGGATCTAATTTGCATTGTGCAAACAAAAACTACTAGACGACGTATATATACGTACCAAGGCAATAATGGTGTATCAGGAAATATCTCATTCTTATTATCATTTGAATGAATAACATATTCACGATGACTAGAAAAAAAAAGATTGATATTAATACAGGCATACAAGTTGATTAGTCCTAAGGGAAGACATAACAATGATTATTAAAAGGTCTATACATGAACTTCTTTTTTTTTTGTTTCTTTCTTATATACGTAGACGCAGGTGAAAATATTTGTCTTTTATACATTAACCGCATTTTATCAATCAACGGGATACATAGTCAAGTGGCAAAACAGACCAAGCTAATGAACATAAGCCATATTCATGCCGGATGTACTACTAAAAGCTCACTTTCTTTCTTTTTTTTCTGTATATATCTCTAACTGTTTGATGATAATAAGCATAAATAACCTATATATAGTACTGTCTATATTTGTTCGAATAATGAACATCAAACATACTCAGTGGAAAAAAAACGGAAAGAAGTAACACTAACCTGTCGGCATCAATTGTCTGATAGACATTTGATGAATTTGAATTAGGTCGATCAATAGTTGACATTGTTGTTAGTTGGGTTGAATTTGGACATGAGTAGGCGGAAGATCGAAGCGGAAGTGTTCCATTATTAATATTATTACCATTTGAATCAATATTAGACGATGACATCAATGTTCCTATGAAAAAAATAATATATAGAAAATGACTGATCGAATGAAAAATATATGATGATATTGTGGCATTTAATGTATAATAATGGAGAAACTAGATAGACTAAACAAATTTCTCTGGTTTCATAATAACCTGCTCACCCTTAAGAATGAAAAATACCATTGAACTTATGTATATTTATATACACATATATGTATATGCACTCTATTATTATCTTCATCATCGTCATCATCATGCATCTCAATATAGTTGAATGTATCGTGTGACAGTAGATAAATGAGATGCAATACTATTTAGCAAGCTTTCATAATCTCGTAATGCAAATTCCCATACTTCTTTACACGTGTACATATGAGTTCATCATTAACATCATCAAACAGTGATGGTATGATGACAAAATGAAGGTCATTGATTAGAATGACTATTCGATATCTATACGTTATAACTGACCTGAAATCAATATATGTGTCTTGCATGAACTAGGATGCCGGATGGAAACTGAAGGGCGATAAGTCTTTTTTCTTCTTTCACATTCATCATCATCTTCCTTTCTTTCTTTCTTTTTTTTTTCTTCTTCTTCTTCTTCTTCTCTTTTCTCTGGTGTGTTCATCAGACTGTAGGCAAATTCAATCGACACTATACATATACATAGTAAAGCATCTATACACACGCGCAACTATCTGATAAGGCTCACAACTAATCGATCTCTGCTGGAATGATATCTTTGTGAATGTGTGTGCATGATTTTCTTTTTCTTGCTTCGTCATCATCGGTTGATTGCAGAAGCAACTCGAGCGCCGTGTCGAAGACAATTAGAACAAGAGTTTGTCACCGCCGCTGGATAGGAGAACACCAAAATCGAACCCGATGTGTTCGATCATAAGAGAGGGAGAGAGAGAGAGAAAAAAGAGTAAAACTCAGGGTCACACACGACATCCGCCAATAATCAGAACTCGACAATTGTAAGAATGTTCGCGAGCGCGCAATCAAACGATCGTTTAAATAGAGAGGTCAGCGAATGCACAATCAAGTCCTAATAGACCTTACTTCCTCTCTCTTATTCTTTCATATGCATACATCCGTATTCAAAACTAGTAATACATATTATGGTTAAAACAATAGAAAAAAATAGATCTATCCTAATCATTCTACTATACCTTGTGAATGTGGTATCAAGAGAGCATTGCCTGTTTGTGTTTGAATCATAAAAGCGGTACATGGTGTTGATGATGAAGGTACTGATGAACTAGCTCCATGTGAACCTGATGAATCAAAACCACTATCAGCCATATAGGAATTGGTTGTTGTTGAAATATTATCACCACATAAAAGAATTGAATTACGTGTTGCTGATTTTATTTGATGTAATAATGTTGTATGGTCAACAGGAATCATAGGAGGATGAGAAGATGGAAGTGGTGGTAGTGGTGGTGGCATTTGTGATGGTGGTGTGAGAAGCGGTGATAAAGCAGTTGAATCCATTACTGAGTGATCTCCTAGAAAAAATCAAAAAAAACATTGATTTATGAGTTTATTTATATAATTTGTTTAGTTGTATAAAAATAAAAAAAGTCTCTTTTCACAAGATAACGTTAGTCAATTGTCCTTCTTGCAGTTCGATGATCAAACGATGACTGGACACACTCTTAACCTTTTTTCTATTTCAACGTGTCCACGTCAATAGACACTTCATACAAATAGCCAGAAGCATTTTATTCAATTTTAAAAGAGAGAAAAAAAAACTACCAATATTTGATTAATCATTCATCGAAATAAACTTACATCGTATGAAGAAATCTAATGTTGCGTGTATTAAACTCGACATTGTTCTGATTGCTTACTAGTACCACTTGCATGTCATTTGGTGTTCATTATGATTTCTTTCTATTTTCTCTTTACGTTTATCGAAGGAAGAAAATGAGGAAAGGCGAGAAATATAAACTCCTCTATATAATGTGTAAATGCAGAGTAAAAAGGTGTCGACCACTAGTACTTTCTTTTTGATCGTTTCCTTGTCTTCTTTCTCTGTCTCGACTCATTCTTTGTAACACTTTTTTTTCTCTCTCCCTCTTCTCGCTCTCTCTCTTGTTCTGCTACTTCTTGCTCGTTACGCTTAGACGACAATCGTTTTAACTACAACATACGTTAAGTGATGACAGAAGAGAAAAAAAAAGAAGAATAAGTCACTTCAGACTTCTTCTTCTTCTTCTCTTGCCTCTGCCAATAAGATCTATATCTATTTTAAGTTTCACTTAAAATAAAACGAGAACAACTAGGGCGTGATAACACTCTTGTCTTCTATTGCTTAAAATTGTCTATTCTTGATACAGTCTATGTATATGTCTATGTGTCCTTTTTGATTAAATTCGATGACAAGTTGAACGAGAAAGATGCAATTAATTTGAAACGATCATCAATAATGTGTGTGTGTGTATGAATGTATGTGCAACAGTTTGTCGCCTATTGCACGTCGTCATCATCTTCTTGACCTGCATTTGTACGGGTTAGTTATTGTGACTGAACGAGTGAAAGGACAATACACAATACAATTGAATATAACAAGTGCTCCAAGAAGTGTTTATATATGTATATGAACATAGTTATAGTAAAAAAATGTAACAGTAACAGAAAATAAAACAAACATCATATATGATCATTGTCGTTATCGTCTCTTATGAACTATTTTAATTATAATCTTAAGGTAGACGAACAGAAGTGGTAGAGAGAAAGACAAAGACGACTACCAAGTGATTTTTAATGTTATTTATTCATGACAAGACTGATATGTAGTTACACTTAGTGTTTTTATCATTACTAGACAATCGATAATACACTAGTACATGAATAGATGGACGACAGTTAGATAGGATCATCAATCGGCACATTCGTTTGTTCACTAGAGATTAATAAATTTATTGTATATTGCGTGTTTCATTCGTTTACATTATGTACTAGATCGACTGGCGCGATCTAAAATATTCAATTTCTCGTCGTTGTCATCACCTCAACGAGTAAAAAATTGACATGCCATGCAATGTTACGTGACAATATAGACAAACTTTGTTGTATGAATAATGCAAAAAAGAAAAGAAAAGAAAAGAAGAAAAGAGAGAAGAATGTCGTCACTGTTCCGTGATCGTCAGACAATTAGATCGATTGGAATATAGGAAATAAGATTTTTAGAAAATCATAGTTTTCTTCTTCTTTTCTTGCTTGAATAAATCGATTGCTTGAGGATAACCTAGTGATAATCATTGTTATTAATAATTGCCATTCAAACAAAACACATATATACATATATATGTATATATATATATTCCCTCCTGCTATGCTTTGCATGGTGTCTTTATAAAGTATGAGTTAATTCAATTAGAAATGCCGTAAGGAAGAAGACTGATCAAGGAATGTTATTTCAATGTATAACGGAAAAAGAAAACATACTAAATGTAAAAATGAATTGTTTTTCTTCCTTATTAAACTGACCTGATTCATCATCATTGCTTGTTGATGTTGGTTGTGATATATTCGAATCATTGGAAAACGTATTTGAATGTTCACTATGATGTTCAGAAATCGGTTTCATATTTGTAATGGAAGGTGTATATCGATCAATCGGACAAAACATTGTCGCATTTGTTGTCATATTAGAATTATTGCTACCATTTATTTTATGTTGAAGATATGAATGATGGGTACATGAACATAAAATTATGTCTTTAGCAGTTTGATGTTGTCGTTTATGACATGATGATCTGTGAAATAAATTTGTCGAGGGTGGCGGTGGTATTAAAGATGGACAATAAGATGAAGATGGTTGACGAACACCTGTGCAACAAAAAAGAAAAGAAAATGAAAAGAGAGAGAGAAAAAATTAGCCTGTATCGATGATACACACACGCACACCACAAAACATAAATAATCGTTAGTTGAGACCATTAATGAACCACACATACATATACACACGCACTTAGACACTTTGGTCCTTCTGTTCGCGTGCCGCTCGGCAGGGAAACAACAGACTATTCTTTTCATCTTGATAGGTAAACAAGACTCACTCACCAGATTCTCCTCCTATGTTCTGGTGACCTTATCTTATCTGTACTTTTTTTGGAAAAAAAAAAAAAGAAAAATTGCTCCTTATATCATCGAAAGATCTGTATCAAGATACTTTTATAAACTAATGCTCGTAATTTGTTTGAGATATCTACAAACACACACAAATATATGTATATATACACAATATTATCCGCTTTATGTAACCCTTTCGATTGATCTTTTCGATTGTGAGTAAAAATCTATTGTGCATCATGGATTGATGAACATCTGTGTTTCGATATACACTCTCAGGACTTACATCATGTATGACAAAGAAAAAAAGAAAGAAAAGAAATGTCTTGCGTGTATATATATATAAACGTATTTGAATTGATCATGCAAAAGAAAACTATACGATTGTATTTCATTCAAAATATATCCGAGAATGACGACTTAATCATGCATGCCCATCATGGTCATTCTCAATTGGTATGCTATTACATAAGACCAGAACAGCAGAAACGTTCTATCTTGCTGTTTTAGAAAAGACAATTGGTTAGAACAAATACACCAGAGAGAAAAAAAGAAAAGGGAAGGGCCTAGAAATAAAGTACAAGGACACAAATGTCGCAAGAGGCTCAAAATCGAATTGTTATTGATGAAGCGATATTAAAAGATACGACAAGAAATAAGGGAAAACGTAAAATGATCACTAGAGGCAAGGACACCATGTACTAAATTCATCAAGATTATTATGTCCAACCGCTGTCAATATGAACATGAATATGTCACTTCGAAAAACTATCGATAAGTGATCGAACAAATATAATGAAAATGATTTCATTTAATCCTATATATATATATATATATAAATGAGCGATTTGTCATGATATTCAAGGATATAGTAAGTAGCTTTTTTTGATAGTTATCATCACGAAAAAAAAACGAATTGATGATATGTATATATATATATAGATATCTATATAAATACATATCATGATCAATCTTCATGAACTGAACAAAAACATATTGTTGTATGAAAATGTCAGGTCATGATCATTTATATTTTAATGTTTGCTTTTTTTCATCTTATAAAATTTTACCTTGTGATGATGTTTGTTTTTTTGTATTGAACATTGAAGAGGAGGAGTTATTGTATGAATCTGAATAATAACCACTTTCAACTTGCCATCCATGAGTTGATGATGATGGAGGACAATGAATATTAACTATTGATGTTCGTGTTGTCATAATCTAAAGTCAAATGAAAAGAATATGAAAAAAAAAAAGAAAGAATCAAACGAACAATATTTTTCTCTTTCTCACTAAGATCAAATTTCTCTTCTCTCATTCTCTTATTCTCTTATACTCTATCGTTCAGATATATATATATATATATACATATATGCATCATCTGTGATTAAAGAAAGAAAAGATGAATATCAACATATTTACTTCTCGACTTTGCTCACGTAATGTAATGAAAAATAAAAATAGAAAATGAAGAAGAAGAAGAAGAAGTAATTAGACAGATTCTGTTTCTCTCTTACAATCTAAACAGACAGGTATCGATATCGATGATAATGTTGCATCAGAAAAGAGACGTCTTTCATGCTACATATCATCATCAGACTATGAGGACTAGTCGCGTCTTATTACTTAATAATGACAGCTCAACTCAATCAATCTACATCATCAATATTGACTTTCTGGATCGGATCAGATAGCACATATTGCTCAAAGATTATTTGTGATTCAGTTTCTAATTATAGTCATTCATAGACAATTAATGATTGAAATAATAAAAGCTATATTTTTCTATTATCTATGATTATAATTTACATAATTTATTGGTTAAAATTGATTTGAAAAATGATTAAAAGAAAACACATAAGTCTATACACGAAAGTTATCATCCATCAACAAGGTCTTTAAAATTATATTATGCAGAAATGATCCACTTACTCAATGACTATATATATATATATATGCGTGTGATCTTGTTGACATTTGACTGAGCACATACACATGGCCGATCTGATTATGATATAGTAATAAAATCGGTGCCAATGTCATATACTTTGGAATACTCAACGCTTCTTATTTCTTTTTGAATAATTGACATCTGAACGTTAAATGTGTATCATCTCACATTATTTACATAGTGAAGGGCAATGGTTGAGCACTTCTCATATTCAATGTTTTTGTTCAATCGATAAAAACGACAAATAAATCTAATCTCGCACCATGCTGCACATTTTTTTCTCTCTCCTTTCGTATATACATATATACTTCTCTAATGATTTCGATTGAATGCAGCAAACATTAGGATATCACAAACCATCATTTGATTCATATCATCGAATGAATATGGTGAATAAATTAGAGCAAGCTGCGTCCGTATATGTGCCAAACATAATAACTGTCAATCAATGTATGCATATACAAAAGTGAAACATGTGCTGAACACCACAGGTGATTTCTATTCAGATGAGACAAAGAAAAACCAAGTGCTTTTCTACTTCTCTCTCAATTAGTGACCTAAGCTAATAGAACAACAAAAACATACAGACATTCTATATATATGTATATCTATATATATGTCGAGTAACGGTAAAATAAATCACTTAATTGTGAATTGAGTTGACTTTACTTTGAGCATTTCTATGCTTATCAGCACGCTTCATTTCGTCATGATTTCTTTCTTTTTGTGTGACTTCATAAGATAGAAGAAAAAAAAGAAGGGATGATGATTGTTTGAAACCTTATTCTTTGACTGGTATATATAAATGAAAATAAGATGCAATTCGAAATGAATATGAAACCTTACTATCAGACGACAAAATAGGTATTCGTATAGAGAGAGTCATTTCTTTCTTTCTTAAGGTGAGGTCAATGAATTAAAAGAAAAACAACAAATGAATAGATATCTTATCGATTTTTTTGAGACGCAATACTTACGACGACAAGTGTTCACACACACTTCACCTTAGAATATCTTTAAATAGACAAGAGAAGAAAATAAAATAAAAATTGATCTAACTTTTGCCTTAAGCGCATTTACTATTCTCATTTGATTCGGAGTCAATTATCAAAAAAGAAAAAAAAAACGAGCAAAATCTGAGTACTCATTGATATAGATATGTGAAAAAAGAAACCAGCCTTTGATCATTAACATATGTTCATTTCTCATATTTACTAGTTTGATTTAAGTACACCTGCCCAATTTTCACGGACGAGTACAGAAGAAAGAAGAAGTACAATATTAAAGATATATCTCTTCTCTTGAGTGCAACAAGAAAAAAA
>CAJNOI010000058.1:112036-147433 GCA_905250115.1 Adineta steineri | reverse complement strand
TTTTTTTTCTATTATATAAAGGTGCTTCGTTTAACGTTTTTTCTTTCTTTAATTTCTTTTTTCTTCTTCTTCTTCTTCGCTGTCTTTCTTATTCGCTCTTTAGATTTTTCGTTAATATTCTTCAAATAAACTGACATCGTGTACAGTCAAAGTGCCGATGATGGTGAAGAAAGAAAAAAATACAGAGCAAATAACCATTTGACACAGTCATATACTGGTATATAGTATCTCTATGCATAGGAATTTGCAATAAAATAACAATGAATAGCAAAAAGAAACCAATATGTATTGCATGCGCAGGCGAAATATATGTGTGCACCTTCAATCAATTGAGACATAAGATGAAAAAAGGAAAGAATCACATGCATATATATATATATATATATGGGAGGGGATGTTGACACATCTTGTCTTCAATCGGTCTGTCATAAATTAGTTTGTGCGAGTTATAAAGTAACGAAAGACTTCATCATAACAAATGACAGTTTTATGTTTGCGTATGTTTATAGCTCTTTTACAGAAGATCTATCATATAGTATTGTTATTCTGACGAAAACATTGCACTGTACATCTTAAAACAAAACAATGTACACATTTATATACGTATATATATGTATATGTATTATATTTAAGATAGAACAGCAAGGAATGATGAAATGATTCATAGACAAAACGTACGTAAAAGAATAAAAAAAAACGCACGTTCTAATTCGACGTATATGACTACGTAACATCACCGTTACACTTAGCATCTACTACGTTTGTTTGTCTCCTTGTACTCGAGGCTGTTATTGTTGAATCAATCGATTGACGTTTAGGTAATACTTATTAGATTTTTTTTATTCCATTAACAGTACATTTGAATCGAAAGCGTGTCAAATTTATTTTCTACCGTTACTGCCATTGATGTTTTTCAGGTGTCCCTTAAAATATGCATGTTTTTTCGTAAACAGGTATCGAAAATTTCCTTTTCTCAGTTCGTTTTTTTCTTATTCGTCCTTGCATGTTCCACCTTTAAACACATATGCATATGTGAAGTCACCAAATCACATTTGAATATTATGGAACGGCGAATCAGCAGTGTCAGCACGATTAGTAGTCATCGCAGTCAAGGCAGTTCCTATGTATATTTATTTGTTTTTAAATAATTTATTGTTCATTTTTTAAAATAAATTAAAATTTAATATGTTAATTATCAGGTCAGCTTTGACGGTTCAACATCAACACCAATATCCACAGCGATGGATAAAGGATTTTATCGGCAAGTACCATATCGATTTTTTACTAATGATTCCAATACAGATTCTTGTAAATTGGAAAGATTAACGAATTTATTTCCTGATATGAAAGCAACAATTGAATTAGGTATGATTATTTTATTATTGCATAAGAGGAAAAAAAAATATTTTCTTTTTTCTTTTAAAGAATTATTTAAAAGTAATAATTTATCACGTACAATCGATCGTCTTTCACGTATATATAGTGTTTTAACTGCACTTGATACACGTGATGATACATTACATTTATTTCTTGGCCCATATCATCTTTCATTAGGACCAGCATTATTTGCAGCTCTTCATTTTAAAAATGCTTCAGCAGCATTGCTCGTTGCTTCACATCCAACAACCGCCGGCGGTAGTGAAGCTCAACGACGTAAACGACGACGTGAAAATGTTCTTCGTCGATTTCGTCGTGCTGTAAGAAAACTTACTCTCGTTAAATCAATCGTTGATCAACTTCGACCTGCTTCAATACTTACACCATATAATCAATATGAATTACATACACATGGAATTTATGACCTTGTTTTAGCAGGACGTGCACAAACTTCTGATTCAATGTTTACAGATGATGATTTTCTTGATCAACTAGAAAGTATTGATCACTCGACTAATGTAGGAGAACGTAGTCCATTATTAGCTTCTAATTATGTTAAAATAAACAATCTACTTAATTTACTTTCATCACCTCAACAACAACAACAACAACAGCAGCAACATCAACAACAACAACAACATCAATATCACTATCCACAACCATTAGAAGATACTACGACAGCGGCTGGAAAAATCATGCGATTCAAATCAAATGAATCAATTGCAAGTACAACGAATAATAAGGATACTGAATCTTTCTTTCATACTGAATCATCATGTTGTTCACAACATCGTCCACAATCACCTTTTATTATGTATCCTGTTAATCAAACACCTAGCCCTCAACCTAGTCAACTTCTATCAATAAAACCTCGTTCAAGAGCGAACAGTAATTCAAATTTACTTAAGACTCCATCTATTTCAAGACAAAGCACGGTATGTTACATACATAAATAAACATCTGAATATAAGTATATAGGTATAAGTAAAGAACGTAGAAATTTCATCATACAAACATACACAAAAGATACAAACGAATACTTTGAGCCTCATCTATGAGTGATTAAAATTATATTTGTGTCTAGCATACAAATACATATGACATTCATAGATTTTTCTTCTTTTTTTTTCTGTCATACATGTACATTTGAACAGAGATAAATGATACCTTTTGTCAATTAGTTTTTTCTTTCATATATCCCGTTCCGTTGTAATACAATTGCGTAATGTTGGAAAAAAAAGCTTCATCAAACAGGCGATAGTTTTCTTTTTCCGTTCTTTACAATAGATCAATAGTTTGCCTGATTCCGTTACTGGTGACGTTTCCAATTCAGATCAACCATCATCAACGTCAGTGTTTATATCATCACAATCAAATTCTGCCGATATTGATTTAGATACACCCACAAATATTATTGTACCACATCCTTTTCTGTCATCTTCTTTATCTTCAACATCACCGATTACTAATGATGACGATGCACTCATTAATCGAATTTCATCTTTGCTAGCAACACATTTGTTATCTCGTCAATCAACAGTAACAACATCGATAATATCGAATACTGCTCATGAACACGAAACAAATTCAAATTTAAGCGATAGCGCTATATCTCTTTCAACTACTGGTACAACAGGAGCAGTAAATAGTACTGTCATATCCAATCAATCATCACCAACAACAATTGTCGCCAACGAATTTGATAAACTTTTACAACGTATTAAGACAGCGGTCGATAACAGATTATCAATTGAAATTAGTAGTAATAATCGAATGCGTCCACCACAGAACATTTATCATGATTTGTCATATAATCCCACAAGATCACCAACAATTAATCGACGTCAGCAATTGCTTGCATTACATGCTGTATCATGTCAAGAAGGACATACAAATGAATACGATATAGAACATTCAACATTATCCAATACTAAAGAAAAACTAGATCGATTATCCAAATCACAATCATTCGATACGGTCAACTTGAGTAAGTATTATCATAGAAGCTTAACATCTATTACATATAAATTTATAATCTTATACTAATAAGAATATGACTATGCACATCGCTTGAGTATATATATATGTATAAGCCTTTTGTTGACTATATACTTGTATGTTTTAAGCTCAATAAGGGTGTTGGTTGTTATTGCATGAATTAAATGATAGACTAATGATGATAGACAATAAAAAAACAACGTATAGAAAATAACCAACATAATTATTTTACTAATTCATATCTATATCCATTTATTTAGTTGTATCGTCATCAAAAAGTACGTCGAAGTATAAGCCAACAAAACCCGCATCTATCCAATAAATTTTTTTCTTACATAATAATTTCCTCTTTTTTTTATTTTTAATATATATATTCTTTTTTTTGCTCGTACTTTATTCATTCATTCAATCATTCATAAACGTTCTACTAGTCAATTGACAATAGTAACCTTGACTAGTACCAGTATTTGATAAAATCGATAACAGAAAAAGAGTGCAACACATTGTCAATATGAATATATTTATCAATGCGACACCATCGGTTCTCCTTCGATTCGGTTCTCGTTATAAATAAACCTATGTAATCATACAATAACCATAGTACTAATTTCTTCCTCGCCTTTCTTTTCTTTTTTTTTCAAAACTATAGTACAGCAGCAACAGTATTCATACATAGACAGTCAGAAAGAGAGACAAAAGGAGAGAGAGAGAGAGTGTGTGTGTGTGTGTGTATGTATACGAAAGAGAAAGAACAAGGCGTCAAAACGCCTATATAGGCTAATTGCACCATCATATAAGGTAAGAACTCGTTTTATTAGCGATGTATGCATGAGATCAATTTTGATCAATGGATTGAAAAGTTTGATCCATTGATTTTAAATACATTTTACAATTACACAACCATCATCTACTTGACGACAAAAGATGTATGAAGAAGACATATACATATGACATATTCGTCATCAGTCTGTCGATGAAAGGTTTCATCTCATACATATACATACATATATATGTATATATGCGTTTATACATAAAAATAAATAAGTACACCTTCTGAAAATTAATATCATTTGTAAAATAAATAATTCATTTCTTTTTTTTCTTCGTCTTCTTCTTTTTGTTTAATATTATTTCCTCATTGTTCATATTGACCTTGTCTACCGTTTAGGTAGATCATATGTGAATAAGTATCGTGACATGCAAATATATACGTATATATTTCTTTTTTATTCGTAGAATAATCATAAGCTAGTTATTATTTCGAGTTCTGTTTTTTTTTCTCTATATGTCAGCAAACACTTACATTGGCGAGGGTGTACATTAGTCAATGCCTTGTTGCTCCATGACATGCATGTATGTGATCTCTCAGGTAGTGAAAAATCTATGTGCAAAACAAAGAAAAAACGTGAGCATTGTAACACGCACACATCAAGAGCAGGGCGTTATTACATATTACACTGTCATTGATCAACATTTTTCACTTTGTGTCCAACATAAAAAAAAGAAAAGAAAATGAGCGACAGGATAAAAGAATGAATAAAGTGAAGAAAAAAAAATGATTATTTTCTTTATTTATTATAGATAATCGTGATGACACAGTAACAACAACTACCAAAGATAATAGTGACAACAGTTATCAAATGGTAAAAATTTTAACATTTATTTTGTTTTCAAGAGAGATAAATTTGTTTTTCTTTGTAATATAATTATTTAGACGAATTTTCAATCGAATGAAAAAGGTGTTCAAACAGATCCTCGAATTCGACATGCTCGTGCAGTAAATAGAGTTTTCTTATCATTATTAATGAAAAATAATTTGTTATTTTATTCTCTAGCGATTATTAGACACATTACAAGCATATATAACTGCAGTGGCTCGTTATCGTCAACATTTATTAAAACAATATACGCAGTCAAATACTCATTATGATCAACATTATAGTAATATGCCTGAATTACAACAATACGAATATCGTGATTTAATTAATGTACGAAAAGAAATTCTTAATCGTTTCGAATGGGTTATCAATGAACTTGAACAAACTATCGAAAATTTACAAACACGTCGATTATCAGTTGCCGATGCACAAGAACGTATTGACCGACCATTAGTTAAAGAAGTATGTTTTATATAATTATTTTTCTAGTAGAAAACTTATTCGCATATGATTTCATAGAGAATAAAAAAAAATGATTTTAAATATAAAATCAAATAAAAATTTTTTTTCTTTTTCTTCTTCTAATATTTTTTATAATATTAGGTAATCGAATCATCTATCAATGCCGACTTACCACCTGTTGATGAACATCAAATAAGTTTAAATGATCGACAACGATCAATGCCAACTGAAGATGAATGGCGAATGTATGCACGTGACTTACAAGATACGAAAGAAGATTTATATTTTATTGATTCACTTGTTCATCGAGGAATCTCCAAGGTTAATATATTTTTAAATATAATCATTAAAATTTATTTTTATTTAATTTAATTTTAGATTGATCGATTGGTAACATTTACAAATCTCTATACATAATGTATGATCATTGATTGATCTGATTGAATAGAATATTTCTTTTGTTTATTACTATTTTGTACATTTACTTCTTTTAGTCAGTTTAGTTCTTCTTGCCCACATACGGTGATATATTTTTGTTTTTATTTGTGCCTATTCTTGGTTTTATTCTTTTTCTTGTGTGTGCGTGTGTGTGTGTGTATTTGCCTCTATTCACATTTTCATTTCAGGAAAAAAAATATCTTTTACTAACAAATGGAAAAGAATATGTGTATCTTTTATAATAATCGTGACTGATATCAGTTACACATTTTAACACGTACGAATTATGTGCAATAAGAGAGAGAAATATGAAAGGCACTATTGAATAATCTATTCAGACAGATAATATGGGTACTGCAGAATCGAAAGGTGGTCATCGGCATAGATCAAATAAGCATCCTCGTCGTAATAATGAAATAGCAATAACACCTAAATGTCGTCATAAAACGAAAGAATCGGACATATTGAATGTAGGCAATAAAAATTCATTAAGAAGAAAAAATGAAACAATTGGTAGGTATCATTTTCTTTTAGAAAATATTTCAAATATGATATTCTTTTTTTTTAACGATTAGTACCACTTATAACTTCGTCTCCATTGAATCCGAATTTAAACGGTTCAATATTAAATCATTCATTTCCTATACAACGTTCTTTTTCAGAAGTTCAACTACCTTGTTACGAACAATCACATGATGAAAGCATAGAGTAACAAAAAAATCGTTTTATTTATTAATTAATTTTCTTCTTTTCGAATAATAGTAATCTACATCAATTTGATTATGGTTCATTTGAACTACCAAAAGGTGTACATGATTATCGAAAACATATGCAACGTGTTGATGAAGCAAATCGTCCTGTATTAGAAGGACTTTGTCCTGATAAAATGTATGTTTCAACAAATGATCTTCGAATATGCGATACCCAACGTTTACCACCACCATTGCAATGTAAAACTACTCAAGGTTTTTTTCGATCAATTCCTCAACAACAATTTTATAAGAAGAAAAATACTTTAAATGCATCATTTCTTTGATAATTCTTGTTTTTATTTGTTTTAAAATAAAACTAACATTTCAAACGGTTAATTCGTGCTTTTTTTTATTTATTTTTATTCAATTGAGTTATCATTTCATCACGTGTTACTCGTAACGCATGCCATCCTTCTTTTTCGGTAAAATCAATAGCACCTTTAGATTTATAAAAATCTAATGCAACTGTATTCCAATCAAGTACATTGAAATTTAGTCGAGCACAGTTTGTATCAATAGCGATCTATATAGTTCGAATATAAAAGTGAAAAAAAAGGAAATATAGTAGAATTCTACTTGATATGTTGTAGAGAAAAATGCTTTTCCAATGCCTCGTTGACGATAATCTATTTCAACATAGAGATCTTCGAGATGTAAAGATTTTCCTTCCCATGTTGAATAAACATTAAACATTAGACACATTCCAACAACACGTGATGGTGAACATCTTGGATCTAGAAAAAAAACTAAATAATATTAAATATTATTTATTTAAATTACCTTCTGCAACTAAACAACTATATAATGGATGTTCACCAAAACCATCTCGTTTCAGAGCTAATATAAAATAAAAAATATTCTTTATCATATATATATGTATCTTACTTTCACTATTAATTCGAACTTGTTCAGGACTTTTTTCAAATATTGCTAATTCCTAAAATATATTATAAATGAAAAAAAAAGATTTATTAAAAATTTTAAATTAAATTTACATTGATTAATCTCATAATATCATCACAATCTGTCTCAACAGCATTACGAATTATTATCTTTGATTCAAGTACTATCGGTTGTTTTAACATGATTTAGAAAATATAGATAGAATACTTGCTATAGTACTAATAACACCTATGAAAATGTATAGAACAAAACAAAAATCCTTTTGTCTTATTCTATTCGATGGCTAGTAGTTAGATAAAAGATCAAAGATGACGCTAAATGACTTTTAACATGTGATTTTTTATAATATTTCTTAAGAATGATTGATTAATCAGCATAAGACATCTACAATTAAAAATTAAATTTCTTATTTTTTTTTCTTTCAAATATTTCATGTCGCATTTTATTATTTAGTCATTGACATACACAACATTGATCATGATAAGGTGAAAAATATTCATATTCAAATTAAAGTATACGAAAGTCAAATTTTTTTTAACATAAATTACTCTATGATATCTTGATATCAAATATAATTGCTTTTTTAAAATACAAAGAGAACTATCGCAATATTTTATAGTTAAATTTATGTGATAAGAAAATGAACAAAATAAATTTCATTGATTTTCGAGTGGACATTTTTTTCTTTAAGCTAAAATTTCTATCGGTAATATACAACTTTTCTTTTCTTTTTTCGTCTATTCTGTAATCATTGATTGTAAATTACATACAACTTTCGACATTTTTATTTCGTGTCACTATTCATCGATTTGATGTTTTATTTGCACTTATTGAGAAAGGAGAAAAAATAAAAATAAATCTTATATTTAGTTCTTTTTTGAAACTATGACTGTATAAAAAAAAGAAAGAATTAATAATTGCTCTTCGTTTTTATCCTTTAAAATTTATAAAATAAGTTGGTGAATGTATATGAGTTGAAAAGAAAGAGAGAGAGAGAGAAGAAGAAAAAAAAGAAATTTGATATATAAAGTGAAAATAGTAAAGGAGAGAATTTTTTCTATCCGTTCTCGATCTATAAACGATAGAAAGAGTATGTACATGAGTAATATATATAAATGTATGAGTATATACAGAAGAAAAAGAGAGTTATGTATATATGTTGATTCAACTATTTTGCGTCATTATTTGAATATACTATTGTAGATAAATTTACGAATATATTATAATAATTCACCCATTTTTTGGTTAAACGCGATGGCTATTACCAAAAAACAACAAATTCGTGGTACAAGAATATTATTAACGGTTTTTTATGGATTTCTTCTATCAAGTATATTATTTCGTTATATTGTCCATGGAATTGTTGAGACAATTCGACGACCGACAAACCCATATGCTATTACAATGATCGTTCTGGGTACTCTTATTCTCATTTCAATTGGTTTAGCAATTTATGCTACATGGTAAACAATTCAATTTGTTTGTCTTATAAAAATTCTTTTCATTCTAGGTTTGAGAATACAATAATAATGTTAGTTTCAGGTATTGTTCTTATATGTGTATTCGTTTTAACACTTGTTTTTGGTGTTATACGTATTGTTAATATGGCACCTCATCGCGTAATTACAGCAACGCTTTCACCAACTGTAGATGGATCATCAAATTCTATTGGAGAATCAAACAAAATCACAACTACTAAGGATACTTATGCTCTTGCCGAAGATGTTACAGAATTAATTATTGAATTAGTTTTCATTCTCTTTGCTATTCTTGCTACTTTTGTTCTCTATCGTTATGTTAAAGCAAAATATACTCCTGTATCAACAACTGAAACAAAACCAACATAAGATAAACATATATAATAATTGACTTTTCTTTTTTTGCTGAGCTTTTATTAGTGTGTTTTTCTTTTAGTATGATCTCATATAAAAAAATTGACAAGTTTTGCTTTTTTATTTACAATACATTTTGACAATTAATATTTTGTTTTCGATTCTATTGAAAAAAATTTTTATATAAAATAAAATATGATTAAGTTTACTAATGGATTGTATCATTGTATGAAAATGTGTAGTACTCTATTTTGCTAATGTAAATAATAACATTGCAGAAATTCTATGTGAATCAATAAGAGTATATATGACCGTCACTTTTCGTTTTGAGATCATTAAGTACAATACATTCAATGAAAATATACAAAAGTTTCTGTTATTTTTAGTACGAATATTAGCTACTAAATAGTTTTCTCCTTTATAATTACGAAAACAAGACGAATATTATTCTATAATTAATTGAGTATCTCATAGGTTGATAATTATTCTTTTTAAATATGCATAACATAATGTATATTATAGATTTAATTTTGATAATTACTTTATATTTATATTCATGAAACAACCTAATTGAAAAATATTATATCGATTTATATGACTACTAAGAAAGACCATTCGAAGCATTATTTTGTTTTTCTCTTAGAAATCAAGGTATAGTCACAATTCAACGATTAGGTACATTGATATTTGTAATAATAGTTGTACACATATAATATAAAGACTCAATGATAGATTATCGAGCAACAACAATAATTCTATTCGTGATGAATATTTTTAGAGTGACAAAAAAATGCGCTTATCTAAATGGAATGGAATGTCGCATTGTCAGTGCTATTATGTCTCTATTGCTATTTTTTTGTAATATTCTCTCTATGGAATGCTCTGTATTCCTTCTTAATGTCGCTTTTACTGCTTTCTATAGTCATAGATCACAATTATTCATACAAAATCTATATGATCAAGGAAAATCATTTTAATCATAATATTTTTTCAAAAAAGAAAATTTTCATTTCTAATATGATAAAAATCTATTATTAATGAAACACTCGTGCCTAAATAAACGAAAATCAATGAATCGTTATCAAAACTAGCCAAAAAAAAGAAAGACCTTTGTTTTGGCTTCTTTCTCTCTCTCTATCTCCAATAATCTTTTTATTATTCATTTCGTCCCAACTAAACAAATTTATTTATGTTTAGACGTATATATATATATATGTATATATCAAAAAAGAAAAACAACGGCTGTAATACACACAGTTAAACGAAAAAAACAAAACGAAGCATAAAGAGAACTGAGTAGAAAAAAAGAACAAAGACACGGTCGTAGTTTGTCAATTTTAAACGAACAATATCGGGAAAAAAAATACCAAACAAAAGTTGAACAAAAAAAAAGCAAAAAAAAAGAAAAACCGAGCAAAAGAAAGAATAAACAAAATCTGTTAATATTTTTTGTTTTCTTTTTTTTTTAATAATAATAATAATCTGTAATCTATCTACACTTATATGTATATATATAAAACAAGAAGAAGAAGAAGAAAAAAACTAAACGAATGAACAAATAGAGATGTGACGATATTTATTATCTTTCTTTCTTTTTTTTTATTTTATATCGTAAACAAAATAGAATAATATGCAAAGTATGACTTCGTTTCTTTTTCTGCAAATAGTTTAAATCATATTTGTTGTTGAATCATTCTCTTTAAATCTTAATAAAAAGAAAAATAGAATTGAAATAAATCAATAACATTAATACATACGTGCAAATTGAACAGAACATGCATGTAAACTATCACGTGCTAAATCAAGTTGTTTTTGTAATAAAATAGATGTTGTTTGTAAATGTTGATTAAGAAAATTCATTTCATTACCCATCATTTGTAATACTTTTGAAAGCTAAGAAGAAAAAAAAACAAATTTGACATAAAAAAAACATTAGATTTATTTTTACTTACATCATCCGAACTTTCATCAATATTTTGTAAAGTAACAGCTTGTTGTAATTGTTGCTGCTGTTGTTGTTGTTGTTGTTGCTGAGGGAAGATCCCAGATGCTGCAGTTTTTATAATAGTTTGATTTGATTGTAGTTGTTGTTGTTGTTGGTCTTGTTTATTTCGATTTTTTTTACTTGATTTATTTGATGATGATTGTATTGTTTGAGATAATTTTGTACCATCAATCATACCTATTCGAGATTTTTTATGTGGTGATAATATTTCATTTGTTGTATGTTCTAAATGTTCATCTAAACTACGTTCACGTTTTATTGATGATGTATAATGAGCAATAGAATTTGTTAATTGTTGATTAAGTAAAATATTTTCTGGTATTGTTACAGAAAATTGTTGATTTGGTAAAGTATTTGGATCATGTTCATGTTTAAAAAGTAAATTTTCTATTTCATTTGTATTTGTATGTTGTGATGATGATAGACCATTAACAACAAGTGTTGATGATAATGATGGATGTGATGTTTTTAAAAGTGTTGTAGTTGTTGTTGAAGGCGACGAATGATTTGCGGATTCAGCCATACGACGTTTTTCAAGACGTGCCATACGTAATAATGGTTTTCGATCAACTGGTGATGCTATCCGATGCGTTTTTCGTAGATGATCACTTAGATTAACTACCCATGTTTCGCAATTTGGACACCTGGAAGAGAAAAAAAAAAGTTTATTTTAGAAAAATAAATATTGATTTTTTTTTTGTAACCTTAAACGAGTTTCATAATCATTCGTATGTGTTTGATGATTTGGATTTGAATTTCCATCATCATTTGATGATGATGATTGATGTTGTTGTTGTTGTTGTAGTTGTTGTTGTTGTTGATTTGATAGTGATGAATTTAATTGAGATTGAGAGGATGATGGAAGAGATTGTTGTTGTTGGTGTTGTTGTTCTAAAATTTGTTGTTCATCCATTTGATTATTTGGATGAAATGTAAATGTTGTCGGTAATGATGTTGCCAATGGAATATCAGGTAAGATTGATTGAGAAAAATGTACCATTTTTTTTTTTTATATTTTTAATAATATTAAATATCCATGTATATCTGAAATTTAGGAAAAAAATTAATTAATAAAAAAATTATTATTTACAACGAATAATTCCATCAGACTCATTACATCAGATGTGAATCATTACAAAAAATATGTTCAACATCAAAAAAAAAATTTTCCATCATCGGAATATTATCGTTGTAAATAGGAAGGAAAGAAAAATAAAGATTTTGATATTTTATTATTAATAAAAACAGGTTTCTTTTTTTTTATCAATGAATGTTTGAGAAATTAATTAAATTTTTTTGCTTGAATAGACAAATAAAAATGTACAGAAATATTTTTAGCGAATAGCTAACGTCGTTCGACAAATCACTGCCACTCAGTGAAAAAATAGAAATCTTTTTTTCTCTCTATATCTGCCATTAATATATACCTCTTCAGTAAAGAGAAAGCACTTTTTCTTTTGTTTTATCTATTTTAATTCTATATATGAAAAAGTTTTTATTTTAGTCATGGAATTCGAAGAAAATGAGAAATAATATCATGAAGTCTTTATTAATATAGATGTCGCTATTTGACTGTTGGTTTATAAATATATATATATATATCACATGCATTGAAAGCATGTTCTTCCGGTATGTCAACAACAGATTACCATCGTTATAAAACCCTCGTATCTATAGTGTTTCATATAATAAATTATCTAATATATCTTGTAAATTCATGTTTTACAGATTAGTTTTATTATGATGAGATAGCTGTATTTTTAATTGTAAAGTCATTATTTAATGCATCATATATGATAGTATCAATGATTAATACTCTATCATCATGACATATCGAATTATGGATTATAAACATCTTTATTCTATAATCAATATGTGTAACATTTATATAATCGTCAGACAATTCTATTATTATAAAATTTTACATTTTCATAACAATTGATGAGTTATATATTGAAAGGATTCTCTTTTTCACAAATAATTCTTATGTCATGATGTCATTCATTCAATTACTATTTACAATCATTATATCTATAGACTAATCTATATTTTATAAAGACAAGATATTTCAATTTTGAAAACATTCATTTGTTTCATATTTTTATTTACACACACATACAAACATATTGGAAAAAGTCCAATAATTTCGTAGTATTTTTTTGTATATAGGGGAAGAAAAGGGTTTCAATTAAGAGAACGAAAAAAAACAGTGTACAAAAAAAAAAAAGATCACTCATTAGAAGAAAATTATGACACATAATGAAATCATTTTTAATTAAAATAAAATCCTCGTTCTTTACATGCAGTCATGAGACGAACTTTGAGAATGTCTTCATTTGAATAATCAGGTAATTTGAGATAATGATAACATGTATTTACTGATGGATAGGAATTATCATCAGCTTCAACTTTACGTGCAACAGCTAAACGAGGTCGAAGATTAGCAAGACCTAAAGAAATATTTCTATTTATATATTTTCAAATAAAAAATTTTCTACCTCCAGGTGGTAACGATGAACAACCGGTAATAAATTGAACAACAGATTTTCTTTCAACACCATCAAGTTCCATCATAACATTAAGAAATTTTATAAAACCAGGACTAAGAAAATAGAATTTTTATTTAAAAGAAAAAAACAAATCAATATTCAAACCTTTCTCGTGTAAAACCATGACTTGGTTCAATATAATTAAGTAAATCATCAAGTGTCCATGATGGCCATTGATTTCCACATAGAAGAAGTTTTAATTCATGTGGATTAAAACATCTTAAATGTTCAATGGAAAATACTTGATTAAAACCATCTAAAAGAAAATTATTTTCAAAATATACATATAGAACTCGAAATATATATATCTTACCTCGAAAAGCATCCATTTGACGTCGAATACCATCACGAAATATTAAGTCAAGAGATAATTTTACATATTGATCAACATTATCGATAGTAACATCCTAAAATAAGTAAAAATCAAAACTAGACTCATTTATATAATTAGTAATCTTGGTCTTACAATATGTGATCCATTTGGTATTAATTCAATTGATTGATAATCATAAGTATTCGATGGAGGCGAAAAAACAAAAGTCAAGCTAAAAATAAAAATAAAAATAACAGAATTATGATTGATTAGATCCCAACGCAAGTTTCGGATTGACATTTACTGCTGAGATTACATACCAATTAGTACTCAGCCCATTATACAGGATTTATCTATCCAGCGCTATCGCGAACATTTTAGGTTTGAGGAGGGGAGAGGATCACGACAGCCCTGAATCTCTTAAATGCATGTATTCCTCATACTTTCATTGCCGTTTATGTATCCTACACTTATCTCTGATTATATGAAATGAAACTTTAGTTGTACCAAATCTTCTCATAAACTCACATCAATTCAGCAGTCATTAGTTTAATTAGAAGTAATATTCTGTCTAACGGAGTCATTTTTTTCTCCTTATTGTTAAATCATCAAACTATGCTTGTCGAATTCTAACAGAAAATAAAAATAACAAACCATAAATGTTCAAGATCGACTGGTTCATGATGATCATTTTCAATTTTTAATTGTGAACATAAAACTCTTTTTTCTTCATTTGTTTTATTAATATCATTCATTATTTTATTCTTCTTTTCAATTAATTCATAAAGTTTTTGAAAAAATTTTCCACGTGATGGTTCAATATCAATAAGATCATTAATATCTAATATACCATCATACCATATATCTGAATTCATATTATATTTTGATTTCATACATAAAAGTTTAAGAAATGATATTGATAATGGCATATCAATTAAATATTTATCCAATAAACATTTAGCAAAATAAATTCCCATTAATGAAAAATAATTACAAATTATCTCTAATTTATCATATGTTTGATCATATGGAATAGGAAAAAGACCTTCTAATTTTCTAACATAAACTATTTGTTGATGTTCATAATCATCATGATTCCACCATAAACCAAGAGAATAATGTTGTAATTCATTAGCAATTAATGCATAAAATTCTAATGTTGGTCCATCACCCGTACCTTCTTCATTTAAAAATTGTATTTCTAATTTTGCTTTTGATTTCGCATGATAATGAAATAAATTCATTGCATCACGTAATACATATTCACGATCAATCGGTGTTGCACGATCAATTTTTAAACGACCTAAACGAAATTCTGGTACAAACATATTTGATGTTGATGAAGAATTTTCATTTGGATTCGATGTAACACGAAATGATGAAAATGTTGTTGTTGATGTTGTTGTTGAACCACCTAATGGACGTAATAACCCGCCAGTACGTGCTGTACGTATTAATTCATCACGACGTTCTTGTAACCATACAATTGAACGTGATGTACCAAAACTTGTTGTACGAAAATATAATTGACGTGTTTCACATGGATATAAAAATTTATATGAATGTGTTAACCATTCTGTCCATGTGGGTAAACTTGATGATGCAATTATAATTGAATCTTGTATTTGTTGTAATAATTTATTATTTAATTTTTTTGAATAAAAATAATTTTCAAATGAAATTATATCATCAGAATGATATGGATGAGGATTTATTTGTATATAGGTATTTATTAAATAATATAATTGACGAAGTAATTGAAGTATATCTTCAATTGTACAGATATCTTTTGGATCAATAGAAGAATAGGATTGAGAAATATTTTCATTTATTGTATCAAGATCAATTGGATATGATGTTGATGATTGAATTGTCTAGAGAAAAGATAATTTGAAATATATATTCTTTTTATTAAGTATGAGAAACTTACATTTGACTGTTCATTTGATTTTTCAGTATAAACAATACTAAACGAAAAAAAAATTGTTTTAATGGGAAAAAAGATTTATTGTTATACGAACGTATATGTTGATTCAAAAATTCGTTTAATACGTTCAGATTTTTGTGATGATGGAAATGGTTTAATTAATTGTTGAATATATTTAAAAATTGTTGCATCATTATCATCCATTTCAATATCAATTTCTTTTAACTAAATCAAGCATTAAATTAATAAAACTAGATATAATTTAATTGAAATACGAACTCCGGAGATTTGTGGTGATGGACCACGAATATATAATGTCATATTAGTAGCAGCTAATGTATCTGCAGTTGAAATTTGATTAGGTAAAGTAGCTAAAATATAAATTAGATTTGCAAAATCTTATTAAATATTATCTTACCTTCTTTTGGTGTCATTGTTGTTGGTACTGGAATATCTTGTGTTGCATTAACATTTGTTCGGCCTGGTCGTCCATCAAATGCCGGAAGTAAAACTATGATAAAAGATAGATTTTTTGTTTCGTTTCATTTAAATTCAACATACCTGAAAATTGTCTTTTTAATACAAAATCATCATCCCAATTTCGACGTGTAACTGATTGTTGTTCTTCATGCATTTGTTCATCATAATCTTCTTCATCCTATTCAGAAATTAAAATATATTATCAATAAAAAAACAAAAATTCGATTCTATATTATTTATTTTAGTCTAAAAACTCTACGAAACTAATTAAATCACCTGTTCAGGAAACATAGGAGAATTCTGTAAAGATTAATTTAATTTTAATCGATCTAACAAAATTCAAACAACTTACTTCATCTTGTTCAGGTTCTTCTTCATCTGCTTCTTCATCTTCATCTTCATCTTCTTCTATATAAAATGAAAAATAAAAATTATAATAAAAATAAAATTTTTGTTTTACCTGTATGATCAGTCGCTGGTTGAAGTTGTTGATTATTTGGTTTAATACGTTTTAATTGACATTGTTCTTCATCATCCATATCTTCATCATCACTTGTTTCATCCGTTTGTTTTTGTTGTTGATCAGATAATGGTATTTCTGATAAACTACGTGATTCATCAATTGGCATTGATTCATCATCAATTATCGTTACACAAGCAACATTTATTGTTGATGGTGTTGTTAAATTTGGAGAACTTTGAGCAGTTGTTAATAGATTTGATAATGAAACATTATCTGAAGTTGTTGTAGAAAGATTTGGTACACTTGCATTCATATCATTTTCCAATCTAGTATTTAAAATCGATTTTTTTTTCTCGAAAATATTTCTAAATATACATACAATATGATACGTTGTTCAGTAGAGTCAGCAGTAGCATTCTTTTTATTGTTTTCTTCAGTGACAGCATACATTGATTCAACTAAAAAGTTTATTTAATTAACATGCGATATTAATTGAAGAATTTCTACCTGATTCTGTAGTACTACTAATCGATTGTCGTGAATGAGTTGTTGTTGTAATTGGTGTTGTTTGTGCAGAGGGAAAGAGTCGTGTTCCACCACCACTATTAGTATTCTCATTTGTTGGATTAGGTAAGACATTTTCATGTTTATCTTTTGTTTCATCTAATAAAAATTAAAATTCGTACAAAGAAAAAATATAAACTAAATTAAAAAATCTAACCTTTTACTCCAAGAAGAGTTTCTTCATTATATTCTCCTAATTCAAGCCAATTACCAGTATTAGATGTATCTGTATGAATTGGTGTTAGAAAATCTTCTGTTGAAGATGAAAGCCAAAGTGATGCACTTGGTTCTTCAATAGTTGGCTCAAGTTGTGTTTGAGCAATAAGTGCATCATATTGTCGTGCTATTCGATCACGAAAACCTTGCATAAGCTATTCAAAAAAATAATTAAATTAATAAACAAAAAAAAAACAAACAAGTTTTACATCAATCGTATGATCTGTAGTTCGAGATGATGAAACAAGACTTTCAGCACTTGATGCTTGTTCAGTTGATGAAACAGAAAATATTGGTTCACCATTACTTATATTTGGTGTCGAAACACTTTTACGTTGTGAAATTAAATTTAATAAATTCTAAAAAAAGATTACGAATTATATTTTTTTTTATAGAATTAAACATTTACAGTATTATCATTTAATGTTGTATCACCAGTTAAACGTGAAAGAGTCTCTTGAATAACTATACGTAATCGTTCTGGATCATCTAATTCAAGAGCTTAAAT
This sequence comes from Adineta steineri, assembly GCA_905250115.1. NCBI lineage: Eukaryota > Metazoa > Rotifera > Eurotatoria > Adinetida > Adinetidae > Adineta > Adineta steineri. The sequence continues at coordinate 128,988 of CAJNOI010000058.1, read as the reverse complement.
AAAAACAAAATAATTTCTTGCTGCTTTGTTTTCCTTCTAAATTTATACCTGTTGATAAATCAATCGGAATTGATGAAAGATCAATCATTTGATCAAATAAAATTCGATCAATTGTTGATAAAGTCGTACCATTATTATTTAATGTATTCGTATTTCCAGTTGATGATGGTGTTGCTGCTGCACCAGTTGTACGCATACTTGCTAAACGTCTTAGAATATGTGATTGCATTTTATTTGTACGACTATGAGTTGTAGTTGATGTTGAGTGATGAAAAGGAGGATTTTGTCGAGATGTTGTTGAATGATTTCGATTATCATCACGAATTGATCGACAACGATTTAATTCAGATTCTACAAAAAAAAAGAAAAGGAAATATGAATCATTGATTAAAGTTTTCATCCTACTAGAACGAATATCAATTGCTGAAATAACTTGTCCATAAATTTCAAAACCAGCAATAGAAATAGGATGTCGACCACATTTTTGATGAATACGTATATATCTAAAACCTGTTGAATTTTCATTTAAAGTTGATTTAATATTCCATGTTGCTGTTGATGAATTTGTATCATTAATTAATACAATATCACATGATATAAAATGTATTCCATCTTTTGATAATTGAAATAAAAATGTTTTTGTCCAATGTGGAAAACCACCTGTACTATGTCGTATTGTGAAATGTGTTGGAATAATAAATAAACCTAAATCAATTATAACCCAATTGAAACCATGATTTGCATCAGGATTATTTTCATCATCATCATCTGAACGTGGCGTACGTGAGAGTATTTCTGATAATTGTTGTGATGTACAATTATTATCGGAACATGTAACTAAAAAGAAAATAATTCTAGATATAAATCAAATTTTTTAAAGTAGTTAATTAAATTTCGAAAATCATGATTTCATTAAACTCAATAAATAAAATCCTAGAATTTCGAATTATATAAAATCGATTAAAAAACATGGAATGATGTGTTCATAAACTAAACTACATTTTTATTCAAATGTATACCGGCATATTAAGCAAGAGAGCAGCATCCTAAATTTTATCATTCAAAATGACATTAGAAACTATAGCATTTTGCTCAGCGAATTATATTATATTAAGAAACTACATCTTCTTACGTTAGTACGTATTTAAAATAAGTGTAAATTATCTCAAAAGACCACACCGATATTTTTTTTTCGGAAACGAGCATAGCAAACTGTTTAGCATTATACCATCTTGTTGATCGCAATGCAATGTACTAGTCATTTACGTAAGAACTAGACACAAACCAATGAACTTTTTCCATTCGATTTGAACACGTAATTTCTTTTAAATACCTGAAACAAGTCCAGCTAAATTTGGATTTGTATAATCAGATATTGTTCCAGCATTTGTACCAATCCAATATAAAATTCCATTTTGATCAAAATCGTTTGTATAAATAAATGGTTGTCGATTATCAGATTTTAAACGTTTAACAAATTCTAAATGTCCATGAGGATGATCATACCATTGTTTTGAAACCTATAAAAATTATTTCGTTGTTTAAGACAAAAATGAAAAAATTCTTTACCATTGATGCAAGAAATGTTTTTAATTGTCCAACTGTTGTTAATGGTTCAATTTTTAATGATTTCCCAGTTCGATCAGTAAATAATTGTTGTTGATTTTGATATTGAAGTTGTAAACGAAAACGTTTTGAAAATATTTGTAAACCATAATTTGATGGTGTATCATATAAAAATAATGGTAATTTTTCAATAGATTCTAAAATTGATATTAATTTCCGTATAAGTATATGAAATGCTTGTAGTTGATCATCAGATAGAAAAACTGAACAAAATAATTTTGCTCGTTCATTCGCAAGATTGATTTCATTCGATGTTTGATTAAGTAAACCATGAAAAATCTTTAATAAACTACCGACAAGACCTGATGATGATAATTCATATAATGATAAACTTGCTTTTTCAAGTAGAAAATTTTTTAATTTTTCAAATGATTTCAAATTTAAATCGTTATTTAAATCATCAACAATTGATTTAAGTTCATTTAATATTGAACGTGTATAATTTGTTGGTGTAACATTTTTTAAATATTCATTATAAATAAATAATGCTAATTCTGTTGTACGATGTTTAATTTGTTCTTGTTTTGTTTTACCAACAGGAGCTGATGCTGTTTTAATTAATGAAATATTTGATGATGGATCAATAGGATTCGATAATGATGATGATGAATTTAATGTTTCAATTGTTGACCATGGTATAGTGAATTCATTTGCTAATGGTATTTGAGCATGATACGTATGACGAGTACCACGATTAGATTCGAAAATAAAACCTGGTTGACCATGTTCAAGAATTGTTACCTAGAAATAAAATGATGAATAAATAAATAAATTTTCGTGAATTATTTACTTGTTCTCCTTCGACATTATGAATTCGAAGTTGTGTGGGTCCATTACATTCAAATGTCCAATTTCCAACAGTTATTGTTCTTTCATTATTTATATCTGATGTAAATATCGTTCGTGCAATCATAATCTGTTGTTGTTGTCCATCAGTTGATTTAATATCTTCTTCATTTTTTTCTTGTCCTATACCATCAAGTACTTGTTGTTTTAATCGTTGAAGTTTATCAATAAAATCATGACGATTTTCACTGGTATCTACATTTGTTTCTGGACTTCCTGATGAATACATAGTTGATAAAGAATTATCAGCAAAAAATCTAAACCATCCATTTGAACCCATTGATAATTCAATAGCAATTAAACCATTCCATATATATAAACATTCTCGATTTCTTAATAAATTAAATTCATTCCAAACATAGGGTCGATGACAAAGAATTTCTTTTGCATCAATCGAAAGAATATTGATTGATAATGACGATTGCTGTTGTTGTTGTTCTGAATTAATTATTGTTGATGTTGATGGTGTTATTGGATGTGATAATGCTAATGATGTTATTTTCCATATTAAACCTAAATATTGAAATTGTTCAAGAAATAAATGTTGATCTTTTTCAAATAAATTTTTAATAATTAATAAAACAAGATTTGATGTATCATCATCATCTTCATTTGTATCTAATATTGAATTTAATAATTCAAATAATATTGTTAAAATATTGATTTCTTCTTTCATTAAATATTCACGTATCTGTTCAACTGTTGCATAATGTAATAATTTTGATATTAAACGTAATGTACTACGTTTTATTGTTAATATCATTGTATTTTGATATAATTGACAAAATATTGATAATAAACGTTGTAAATAAATTGGTTGCATTTCAATATCACCTTTGATTTCATTTGTTATTGTTTGATCAAGATTTTTTGTAGATAAATTTGAATTGATTTGTCCTGTTGAATCTTGTCGTCGTACATCTGTCCATTCATGAGCTGATTGAAGAATTTCAACAACTTCTTGATGACCTTCATCTTGTCGTTCACGTGCTTTATCTAAAGCTGTTCGACCATCTTCATCACGTAAATCAACATTACCACCATATTTTAATAATAGACGAACAATTGATGGACGTCCAAAACATGCAGCATAATGTAATGATGATGAACGTTGACCACGATTAACATCAGCACCACGTCGACATAAATATTCAATCATTTCACGTGTACCAAATGCAGCAACCCAATTAAGCATTGTTTGACCAACATTATCAGTATAATTAACATCAATATTACTTTGTTCAATATGATTAATAAAACCTTGTACATCACGTGAACGAATATATTCAATAATTTGTTGTTGAGAACGATCAGATGGTATTATACAAGTATTTGCTGTTGTTGGTATTGATGTAGTTAATGATGGACGTCGTGTTGGATCAGTAGATGTAGTTATAATTGATATTGAAGGATTTGTTGTAGTTGTTGTAATATTTGGTGTAATTGATGCACGTACTGTACCAACTGGACGTGGAAGAGCTTGACGTCCTAAATAAATTATCGAAAGAAAAAAAAGTAGATTAGTTTTAATCAAAAAAAAAATCTTACCTTCAAAAAGTAAAACTAGTAGTAGATCAAGAAATCTCATTGTATCAAGTACACATCGTTCATCACCACCACATAATGCTGATTCAAGTGCATCAGGTAGATCAGTACGTAGAAGATCATGTGTTACTTTTGCACTTCCACGACAAAGAGTCGATAATAGACCAGTTACAACTGATAAATTCGTTGTAACACCTCGTGTGTTTAATGATAGATTATGTGTTCCTGCTGTATCTGTTGTTGATGAAGATGAAACTGGTGTTAATGTATTACCATTTGCTTTTGATACATAATGTAATGAACGAAGTAAAACATCTTTTAAACAATAACGCATTAATGGTTCAGGATCCACATTTTTTCTTGCAAATCTATCAGCTAATGTTGCAAAACATCTTAATGCATTATCAGATACAAATGTATCATCATGTAAAAGTAAATTTGATAATGATTTTATTGTTTGATCAAGTGTTGGAGAATTTTGTGGATCAATTTTACCAATTAATTTAACCACAACATTTAATGCTGATTGTAATGAATCTTTATGTATAACTGAATACCAATTATTAATAAAATCAAGTACACAACGTAAACCATCTTGTTCATATATACTTGATGCTTCTCGTGAACATAAACGTTCAAAAACTTTGATAATTTGTTCAGCTAAATCTTTATTTGTACGATCTTCAATATCAACAACTTGTAAACAAGCACACATTGAACGTATAGCTGTTGAATGTTGTGTAATTTTTTTTGCACAATCAACAGATACATCAAGAAAATATGTTAATGCACGTGCTGTAACTTCAAGTACACGAGTGGGAGCTAATGGATCACTGAATATATCACAAAGAGCTTAAATAAAAATACATATTTTAGAGCAAATTTTCAAAAAAAATTATATTTACCAGGAAGGAAAAGTCGAGGTTGATACCTAAAAAAACAAGTACATTGAAAAGAATTATTTTAATTATAAGAAAAACAAAACTTACTGTTCGAAACATCGATCAATATTATCGCACATTAATACAAGCATACCTAAATAAAATCTATATTATTTTAAAGGTTAAAATAAATCTAACTTACAAAGTTGCTCAAGTGCAGATATTTGTAGATCACGTTCGCCACCTCCATCTCCCTTAAGCCATGCTAATAGTTCATCTGGATCAGCTTCCATTCTATTAGTCTACTGTTACTTGTTTAATAAAAAAAGGAAATTACTTTTAACGCATAGACATATATCTAAAATTTATAATGAATAAGCCCATTCTTATATGTATATATATGAAAAAAGTCATTCTACAATAATAAATGTATGTATAAATAAATGTCAACATCTGACAAATAATATATCAAACCCTGAGATTAAAAAAAGAATTGCTTAATGTTTTTTTACAATATCTGGCATTCAAAAAAAAATGGAATGAATGTTTTTAAAAACAATTATTGATCTGAATTTCCTGAGATCGATGTGGACTATAACTACTTGTTGATGAACATCTTGATAATCCTGTTCTCCATAAATATTCTACAGGATCAAAATCATTATTAACATCATAATAACGATATGTATTATTATTATTTAATACAACAGATAATTTTGTTTGATTAAAATTTTGTTTAAAACGATAATAATGAAGTGAAATTTTATCATCATCTATATAAAAATCTTTTAAATCACAACGAATTATATTATAATTAATATCTCCAAGTAAATAATAAAAATCCGGTTGTTTAAATTGAAATTTAATTGTATAATTTATTAATTTATTTGTTAATTGTTGATCATATGAAGAAATAGTTGTATCATTCAATTCTTTAAAACATGTTTGATTAAATTGTTTAATACAAAAAATATTTTCATTTTCATTTTTACTATAAATAAATGTTCGAGAATGTTGTTCAATTATATTATCAATATCAGTTAAATAAATATATTTATCTGATGAACGAAGAAATATTCCGACATTATTAAAATATTTTTGATGTGCAAACTTAAATTCTTGAAAATCAGATGGTTTTTCAAGATAAAGACGTCCAAAATTATCAATGGGTAAACTTGCGATTATATTTATTGATATGGAAATTATAAAAACAATTATAATACCAATTGTTGATGTTGTATTAAAAAATTTGGATAATTTATCTTTACGTTGATAATCATGACGTATTAACCATTTATTTAAAAGTATAGACAAAAATCTTATTAATGCAGCTATTATACCAATAATTGCTTTTGTTAAACTAATATATGTAACTTCACCATCACGACAAATAACAATAAGAAGATTAAGTGTTAATAATGGAACATCTTCAAACCATAATGTTAAACAATTTGTTATTTGACCAAATAATGATGTTAAACGATTTTGATATGCATCGCGAATTACTTGGATTATTTCAAGTAAACTTGTAAATGTTGATATAATACAAAATATGAATATTGCTAGTAGAGTATTACGTGGTGGTGGACCAAATACTAAACCCTAGAGAAGAAGAAGAAGTAAGAAATTAAATAGATGTTTTTTGAACAATATACTTTTTGTATTGTTGCTTTTGACATAAAAAAATACCAATCGACAAGTAGATCAACAATATTAAGGACAAAAACAATTATAAATACAGATATTTTATATGATCGTCGATTAATTAATCGATGGAGCCATGGATGTTCAATATATTGTTGTTCATTATCAGTTGTATTACTCATCGGACGGGTATTTTTCGTCATCTAGAATAAAGAAGATATCGTTTTTTCTTAGGTTAAGGTATAACTAGTAATCAGCTGTTGTCCATCTATCGTCATTCTAGATGATATCAATCCTCTATATGACTTTTAAACAAGATCATGATATATATTGAGATAAGTGACATCTGTAGACAAATAAAAGATTTATTTATGATTAATAATTTGAATCAATATAAAAATAATTATCGCGTATATTTAATAATTCAAGATTATATAAATAATTTTAGTTTTCTTGTTTAATAGTTTTTTGTTAAAAACGATTTCCAAACCATACAAAAAATTCTTGTTTATCGTTCATATGAACAAAATCTAAAGCTGTAGAATCTGTTGATTGTTTTTGAAGCCACTCTAATACAGTAAAATTTCGTGACCATCGAATACGTAAACTACGTAATTGTCTCATGCGTCTTAATATCGAACGAACAGTATTTGGCTTTGCCATTATACCTAATGATAAATGTTCACATTTTGATGATAAAATACGAGCAAGTGAAGAAAGTGCATCTATACTAACATAACCTAGATTTGATTCATTGTAATTATAGTCAGAATCAGTTATAGTTAATGACTTAATTCGTTCTGATAAATATTGACAAACAATTTTATGTTGAAAATCATCTGTGAATTTTTTTAATTTTTCAGTCGAAATGACCAATGATTGAAGATTAGGTGTATGTTCCAGTAATTGTGCAAAATCATTTGATGACATATATGGACCATGTTGAATATCTAAATAATGTAATTCTTTTAATAAATAAAACCAATTTTTTGAAAGTGTAGCATTGACAGTCAGATAAATAATATTCGATGGAAGCAAGTAAATAGGTGGTTCTTCACGTGGTTCATTAAGTATTAATGTATTTATTTTCGTATAATAATTACTTTTAATATCATTAATATCAATAGCAGGTAGTGTAGAAATACTTGTTTTACATGCCGGTGTATCTATTAGTAGTTCTGGAAAAGCGAAAGGTAAAGAATAAAGAAATTCTTTGTAAGAATATTTTGCACCTCGATCACATCGAACAAACCAACGTTTTTCTAATAAATAAAATGGAGTAGAAAATGACTCTATCATTGTATTCAAATCATCTAATGAATTAGAATATCGACTATATGGAAAATAGAATTGAAAAGTTTTTAATAATGGTAACGATGATTTAATTAGTTCTTCCCAAATTTTACCATTTGGCATTGGACTATAAATTGATTTATTAAATAAAGCAAGTATTTTTAAGTTTGACATTTGACGTAGTAGTTTCCGAAAATTTTTTCCATCTGAATATTCATTATAATATATTTTAAGTCGTGTTAACGTTTTTGGAAACACCAATTTATGTTCGTGAGGACAATTTTGTGCAATTGTGTACTCAAAACTCTTTAAAGATGAACAATTCTACAATAAGAAATTTAGTTACAATAATTAAGTTTATATATCACATCTATTTATTCACATACCATTAACCAACTTGTATATTTACATGAAGTAAGAGTCAATCGTTGTAATGTTGGTAAGTTTATTGATTGAATACTAACTCCACAAACGTTCTCAATAGATAGTGAAACAAGATTATTGAATGATGAAATTTTCAATAAGAATTTCTCTGTATCTTTATCTTGTGCATTTAAAATAGTTAATGATTGTAATTGATGAATATAATTAATAGACGGAATTAACTGACAAAATAGTTTTATTTGTCCTGGTGTATCATCATTATTCGAAAGACATAACGATCGCCATTGTTGTATATTATGATGATGTTGAATAACAAAATCAAACTTCTTTTTACTTATAGATTTGAAATTAAAAATATCGACATAATTGTTTATTAAAGATTGAAAACGAAGATTAAGTGATGAAAAAGCATAGACAGTATCGACACCATTTAAATAACTGAAGATTTCAACACAAATTTCATTAGGTAAATATTCAAATGTTGTCGATTCACGTTTAAAACGTTTCGACTTCGACATTGAAAATAATAAATGTAAAATAAACGCAATATAGTCAGTTTATCGACAATGAAAAAATACACGTATATATAACAATTACTTTTCAAATCTCTTCATTTTCCCATTTTGTATTTCGAGCAGTAAACTTATGAATCATTATAACGTGTAGAATACAAAGTCCATTTTTCGAAAAAACGAAAGTATAGAACGAAACTTGGAAATTTCCAAATCATATTAATACTATTTTTCTGTTGAGCATCTTTTTAATTAAACAATAAAATATCGGTAACAAAAATATAATCGATCAGCGTCATGTCATACCAATAATTTTGATCAATATCATCGTTACAAACAAAAAAAACCATCTTGAGGGTGTGGGTGTCAGTAGTGTATTCCTATCCTACACCCACACCCACACCGTCAAGATTTTATAATTCAAGATTATATAAATAATTTTAGTTTTCTTGTTTAATAATGTTTTGTTAAAAATGATTTCCAAACCATATAAAAAATTCTTGTTTATCTTTTATATGAACAAAATCTAAAGCTGTAGAATCTGTTGATTGTTCTTGAAACCAATCTGATACGGTGAATTCTCGTGCCCATTGAATATGTAAACTACGTAATTGTGTCATGCGTTGTAATATTGGACGAACACTATTTGGATTCGCCTTTATAGCTAATGATAAATGTTCACATTTTGATGATAAAATACGAGTAAGCAAAGAAAGTGCACGTATAGTAACATGACCTGAATCTGGTCTACATAAACTATAGTCAGAACTAGTTATAGTTAATGATTTAATTCGTTCTGATAGATATTCACAAGCAATTTTATGTTTTAATTTATTGGTTAGTTTTTCTAATTCTTCAATCGAAATTGTCAATGATTGAAGATTAGGTGTATGTTCAAGTAATTGTACAAAATCATTTGATGACATATTTGCACGGTCTTCAATATGTAAATAACGTAATTCTTTTAATAAATAAAGCCAACTTTTTGAAAGTTTATCATTGAGTGTAAGACAAATGATATTCGATGGAAGCAAGTAAATAGGTGGTTCTTCACGTACTCCATTCACTATTAATGTATTTACTTTTGCATAATGATTATTTTTAATTTGGTTAATATCATCAACAGGTGATGTAGAAATACTTGTTTTATATGCCGATGCATTCATTAGTAGTTGTGTAAAAGCGAAAGGTAAAGAATAAAGAAATCCGTAACAAGTTCTTTCTGGATCTCGATGACATCGAACAAACCAACGTTTTTCTAATAAATAAAATGGTGTAGAAAATGTCTCTATCATTGCATTTAAATCATTTAGTAAAACAGGATATTGTTTAAATGAAAAATAGAATTGAAAAGATTTTAATAATGGCAAACATGATGTAATAAGTACTTCCCAAATTTTACCATTTGGCAATAGATGATAACCTGAATTATCAAATAACGCAAGTATTGTTAAATTTGGCATTTGACGTAATAATCCTCGAATATCTTTTCCATCTGAATATTCATTATAATATATTTTAAGTCGTGTTATTGTTTTTGGAAACACTAGTTTATCTCTGTGTGAACAATTCTTTTTTCTAATTGTATATTCAAGACTCTTTAGAGATGAACAATTCTACAATAAGAAATTTAGTTACAATAATTAAGTTTATATATCAAATATTTATTTATTCACATACCATTAACCAACTTGTATATTTACATGAAGTAAGAGTTAATCGTTGTAATTTTGGCAAGTTAATTGTTTGAATACTAACTCCACAAACGTTCTCAATAGATAGTGAAACAAGATTATTGAATAATGGAACTTGTAATAAAAATCTCTCTGTGTCGGTACGTTGTGTATTCAAAATAGTTAATGATTGTAATTGATGAATATATTTTGTAGATGGAAATAACTGACAAAATAGTTTTATTTGTCCTGGTGTATCATCGTTATTCGAAAGACATAATGATCGCCATCGTTTTATATTACGATGTTGAATAACAAAACAAAATTTCTTTTTACTTACAGATTTAAAATTAAAAATATCGACATAATTGTTTATTAAAGATTGAAAACGGAGCTTAAGTGATGAAAAAGCATAGACAGTATCGACACCATTTAAGTAACCGAAAACTTCAACACAAACTTCATTGGGCAAATATTCAAATGTTATAGATTCACGTTTAAAACGTTTTGACTCCGACATTGCAAAAAATAAATGTAAAATAAATCCAATATAGTTAATTCATCGACAATGAAAAAAATACACACATATGTATAATAGTTACTTATCGAACCTCTTTTTTTCTCTATTTTCTATTTCGAATAGCAAAACTTATGAATCATTATAACGTGTAGAATACAGAATCTACCTGTTTGAAAAAAAGAAAGTACAGAACGAAACTTGGAAATTTCCAAATCATATTGATAGTATTTTTCTGTTGAGCATCTTTTTAATTAAACAACAAAATATTAGTACTAAATATAATCTATCAGCATCACGTCATACCAATAATTTCGATCCATATCATCGTTACAAAAAAAAAAAAGAAAGGTTAGCTATTACGTATTGATGTTTGATCTGACAGTTATACATATCGATCAAACGTCATTATGAATACATTAGAAATACTTTTTTCTTTTTGTTTTATTTTCTTATTTCTATGAGACTTCTATCATAGAAATATATTCATTGGTATTGAATCTCTATTTAAAAAATTTACCTTTATGTTAATACGATCGATTGAATAAATATAATCAATTATGTTGTAATGTATTTAAATTATATCATTTTTAATTTTGTCGAAGTAATTGTTATTCATAGTTCAATTCAATGCTTAAAAATATTCTTTATAAGAAAAAAAAAGAAAATATTTGAATAAGAAGTTACATACTCGTTTGAGTTCATAGAGAAGGCAACTTAATCGAGAAGATATAAGAGTAAGCGAACATATGCAAATTCATACGTTTAATTGAGATTAAAAACGTAGTACGTACCATCGATATATGATGATAAACTAAGAGAGAGAAAAGGAAGAAATGTACATACATATATATATCAAGAATAAAATAGAACAAGTTTGTACTTCACTTAATCTTGATAACTTAAATTACTACAACAAACAATGATTTTAATGATCAAGATATGAAAATAGAAAGAACAAGTGTAGTTACTGTATCCTTATCATTTTTTTAATTATAATAAATTTTTACATCACTTCATATTATAAGAATTTACAATTCTCAATTTCTTTCGATCAATAGTAAAGTTTATATTTATTGTTCTTCAAACTATATCGTCGTCATAGCAATTATATCGAAACATGTAAGTAACGTAATTATCGTATACATTTTAAAAGAAGTAGCATTGAAAATAAATGTTAATAGTTTGCGATCAAATTTTTACATGTAATTGAAAGAAAAAAAAAGCCAGTAATTTATCTATATATATGTACGCTTGATTGAATAATAATATTAGATTTAATCTTATTTATAAATCACGAAGATAAATATTAAAACAAAACAAAAAATGATGATAAACTAAATATCTAATAGAAAAAGTATTTTTGTTAAAAATTTCATTCATATACTTTTCAATTGACATATTCGTATTAATGTCGATTATTAAACCAAAAAGTATATTCATTATTGTTTACATTTATAAAACAATCGAATGTTATATTTTGTGTTTTTAACCATTCTTTGTTAATTTTTAAATCATCATGTTCTTTCAAATAAACTTTTAAACTATGTAAATGTTTCATAGTTCGAAGTATCAAACCAGCGACAACATTTCGGTTATATACAGATACTGTTAGATGTTGACATCGTTTACCAAAAACACGAACAATAGAAAGAACTTCATAGACATTAACATAATTTTGAGTATGAGGTGATAAATATTCATCGAAACATAAATTTAATGATAGAATCTTGCACGATAATAGACGACAAATTACTTTATTCTGCCAATCAGTTGTTAAATAATTTAGTGTATGATACGATGCGTTCAATGATTGTAGATACGGTGTATTTTTTAGTAAACAAGCAAATTCTTTCGATGACATATCTATTTGACTACCTAATGATAATTGACGTATTTGAGTCATTGAAAATATCCATTTATTAAGTGAATCAGAATATTTTAAAACTAAATGTTGAATATTTCCATTTAATAAATTTTCATTAAGATTTTCACAATTTACATTGACTATTAATGTATTGACATTAGCGTATAGATTTATATTCTTTTTATAATCATCATTTACCGTTGAAATACTTTGATCAAATGAATGTGTAACAATTTCAAAACGTTCAAAAGCAAATGGTAATGAATAAAGAAGAGCAACACTAAATTGTTGATGATGAGAATCACATTGAATAAACCATCGTTTTTCTTTCAAATAAAATGGTGTTGAAAATGTTGATACAATTCGATTCATGTCTCCAATAAAACTAGAATCTTTCCAAAATTTAAAACAAAATTGAAATTCATTTAAACATGTTAATGATGACGTAATAAGTTTTTCCCATTTTTGACCATCTGGTGGTAGACTAGAACATATATTATCATCCAACGTAAGACTTTCTAATTGTGATAAATGACAAAGTGAAGCATAGACAATTTCGCCATCACCTTGTTGTGTATAGGAGACTTTTAATTGTTTCAATGATATTGGCCATATTAAATTATGATCATGTATACAATCATATTCAATCGTATGTTCAAGTTTTTCGAGTTGATTGAAATTCTATAAGATAAAATTTACTTGAAAAATTATAATTCTTATATATATAAATATCTTACCTTCATCCATTTCGTTATTTTACATGAAGTAAGAACAAGATATTTAAGTGATGGTAATTCTAATGATGATATAGTTTTACCACATATATTTCCAATTGTTAATGATACTAAATATGTAAATGTTTTAAGTTGTGGTATTAATTCTTGCGCATCAATGGGTTTCATATTCGTAAGAGATAAATTTTTTAATTGAGGTAAACATGTCTTAAATGGGGATTGTCGAAAAAAGTATATTATTTGTCCAGGTGTTTCAGTTTCATTTGAAAGACGTAAATATCGCCATCGTTCTGGTTGATGTTGTCGAATAATACATTTGAATTTTGTTGAATTTATTGATTTAAAATCAAATGTATGACAATGGTTAAGAATTAAATTTTGAAAACGATTATTGAGTTGTGAAAATGCATATACAATATCTACATGAAGTAGATAACTAAATATTTCAATATGAATCTCATTAGGTAATCGTTCAAATATCGTTGGTTGATGTTTAAAACGTTTTTGTAATAAATCTCTATGAGTATTTGTCACAGAAAGTGTAGTATGCTGTCGTTTGCTCGCCATTAAACCATATGAATAGACGGTTACTGCTGTTGTTTTAGTGCAACCACGTGACTTTATAAAATTCCGAGAAATTATTCATGATTCATCGTATATACAGAACTGAGAGAAAGAAAAAGGTATATTTTAAAAGTGCGACTGATGTTTGGTATATGCGCAATTTATTCAAATAAATCAGTCGGCGAAAAAATAGAATAATAGTTGTTATTTCTTTTTTTCTGGTTTATAAACGAATAACAGACTCTAGATAGATTACAAAAATAAAGCACATACTTACAATTCATTTAAAGATTTATACTCATTTGATTATTGTATGAGAATTGAATTGATATGTGACTAACGAATAAATAAATGATTATCTTCAATCTTCCAGTTTTTTCTTTTCTTTTGTCTGATTATTTCTTAGATACAGACAACCTTCAATTGAATTCATTCATTGGCAACATTAGTTAGATTTATTAACATATATCTTAGCTGAAGAGTACTCAAACTTATTTGATTTACAAAGAAAATATATATATGTAAATAAATGTATGAATAAATAAAACTAAGACATTACTAATTGAACACAAAAAGGATCTTTTTATGATAGGAAAGTTTCTTTTTAATTGAATTCAATCATCATAACAATAAACAAGTAAAATACTATTGAATATACTTAGAAAAAAAATGTCAATAGCAGACGTAATACTTCACAAGATTATTATTGCTATTATTTACTGTCCTTGATCAGTCGTCTGAAGGTCTTGTAGATGAAATAAAAATGTATGACATTGTAGACAATATGGTGCAAGTAAATGCAAAGAACAATTTTATTATTTCAATGAGAATTGTTTCATTTATTTTCTTTTCATATACATGAGAATTTTATAATCTTATATGAAGGTCAAACTAGTTGTTAGATGGTATTTAAAAATGAACATATTTTTCTTTCTAAAGATATCAATTTGAATATGAATAAAGTATTGAGTTGAGCAGAAATCATTGTATATCAATAGATCTTTCGATAGAAAATATTAACAAAATAATTCATTACGGTTTTTTTTTAATTTTATTTTGCTTTTTTTTCTTCTTGTTTTCAGCTCAAAAAAGATTGTTTAACAGTGATGAATAATTAACAATAAAAAATGAGCTGATATCGATATTGTGTGCATATGCCGATGACAAGTGTACAGAGTAGGAGAAATGCTCGAATTTCAGAAAAATAAAAGGGAACACGAACAGAAAAATAACTTTTATATATATATAAAATAAAAACGTTGACAAGATCTTCACCAGAGTAACTTTTCTATAAAAGCTGTTCAGATATATATAACTGTTCGCGAAAAAAATAACAAAATATGGATATTCTTGAATTTATAACTTGTCATAAAAATCATCAAGTGATGGGATACCTTCTTTCAAACCTTTGCGTTTACGAATATCATTAACAATTTGACGAATCTTGGATGAATCATCAAATGGATCTTGATTCATAACTTGCCAATGATCAAAGACACATTGTGGAAAAGCTTGACCACCTGTATTTGAACGGAGATCAGCAGTGAAACCTAATAATTAGAAATAATGTTTTTTTTTATTATTTTTCATTAATATATTATATTATAAAGCTTACCGAAGGATTCATTGACAGGTAAATAAGCTTTAACAATGAACATAGGTGTTCCAGTTACTTGATGTTCATCAAAAACGTGACCACGACGACGATTCAATACACCATAAATACCACCAACAGCAACTTCAGGGCACTAGAAAAGAAAAAATTCTATTAACTAAAAATATTTTATTTCGATAACGTACTTGAACTTCACAGAGATAGACTGGTTCATAGAGACGTGGTTTAGCTGTAAGCATACCAGCATAAAGAACACGACGAGCAGTTGGAATAATTTGACCACCACCACGATGGATAGCATCAGCGTGTAATGTAACATCATGAATATCAAAACGAACACCACGAACATTTTCTTCACAAAGGACACCTTCTTTGGTAGCCCATTGAAAACCAGCAATACAACTGTCTTTAATTTCATTCAAATATTGAACACCTTTAGTACAATCCATAAGAAGATTTGGGCCAGTTCCTTCAGGTCCAAAACACCAGATTTTACGGGCTTCATTTACATCATAGTCATATTTTTCATTCAAATAACGAGCACGTGCTTTAAATTCTTGACGTGGTGTAACTTCACCTTTATCGATATCTTCGGCTAAACCATCTGGCATTGGTCGAGCTTTCAAGAAAATACGATTATGTTTGTTTGGTGATTTTGATAAACACATAATGTCAGATTCTTCAGATACAGTTTCACGATATGATACGACTGGATCAGAAACCTTGATTGGGATACAAGCATGATCTTCTTCAAGATCTTTTAAGCAAATTTCCAAATGTAATTCACCGGCACCAGCAACAATATGTTCACCAGATTCTTCAATGATACACTATACAGAGAAGAAATTTTTTTATATAAATCTCTGATTTAATCGAAATTCTAAACTTACTTGAACCATAGGATCTGATTTAGCTAAACGTTTTAAACCTTCGACTAATTTTGGTAAATCAGCTGGATTTTTTGGTTCAACAGCAACACGTACGACTGGACTGACACTGAATTTCATGACCTAAAAATATTTCAAAATACATATATTAATCTACGAAATGTTTAATTGAATTTAAAAAAAAACTTACACGAAGATTGTGTGCATTTTCAAAGGTTGTAATTGTACCAGTTTTAATCAAATATTGATCAACACCAACGAGACCACAGATGTTACCGCATGGTACATCTTCAATTGGTTCAGTATAACGACCCATCATAAGAATGGTTCTAAACAAAATAAGAATAAAAACCATGAATATTAA
>CAJNOI010000058.1:69148-111066 GCA_905250115.1 Adineta steineri | reverse complement strand
TTGCTCGTATGTATTACGATAGAAATCGAACTACATCTTGATTTATGAGGTATATGTTTAATGTTGGCGAAGTTGAACCACCGTATGCGTATTAAAACACACATTTGGTTGGCCTATGAACTTGCCATTAACAAAATATTCAATCTTCTATTCACAAAGTCAGAAATGAATTCTAGAAATTTCTTCTCCACATCCTCAAGATTATAACTTAATTTCAGAAGTAAATTCTTACTTGTAATTCACCCATTGGACCATTGTCATCACCATATGTGGCAATGATGACGTTGACGTTTTCAACAATACGTTGAAATGTTTGAAAAAGATCTTCTTGTTGAAGTTGTAATTCAAGTAAAGCACGATCCATTTTATTCATGAATAAAATTGGTTTGATACGTTCGGCAATAGCTTGACGAAGTACTGTTTCAGTTTGTACGCAGACACCTAAATTTAACAAAAAAAACATTCATTTAAAATCTAATATATAATACAAATATCTATATACCTGAGACGCAATCGACGACGACGAGAGCACCATCAGTAACACGTAAAGCAGCAGTAACTTCTGATGAAAAATCAACGTGGCCTGGTGAATCGATAAGATTGATTAAGAAATGTGTTACGTCAGGTTCACGTTCTTGTTTGATAAAAACGAAATCTTTAGCAGGTAATTCATAATAAAGTGAAATAGCTCTAGAAACGAAAAAATAATTAACTTATGAAAAACAAATAATTCATTGAAATAAAAAAACATACGTTGATTTAATTGTAATACATCGTTCTTGTTCGTCCTTACGTGTATCTGTAAATCGCATTTCACCGGCCTTTTGTGAAGCAATGATACCAGCTTTGCACACAAGTGAGTCGGTTAATGTTGATTTTCCGTGATCAACATGAGCAATGACGGACATGTTACGAATGTTTCGTCTCTTGTCCATCAAGGCTCGAATTTCATCGACAGTAAAGTTAACCTAATATAAGCATATTAATAAATTTTATTTAATACAAGTATTATTTTTTATTCTTACCATGGTCGGGTTTTTTTATAAAATAATAAAATATTTAAACGAGATAGTATTTATTGCCCGACGAGAAGGATGTTTTCTAAAATAAGAAAAGTACAATTAATTGAACGACGAAATATAAATAGTTATTGCTATTTATAGAGAAGCAATGGAAGTCTTGCACAATTACTGAAATATACGGGCAAAGTCGAAAGGGGTAACTGAAAAGAGGGCGAGAGAGGACTGAAGTATTCGAGTCATCATATAAAATATGGTATCTGCTCGCTAGGTCGGCCGAGAAAGAATAAATCAGAAGGATCGAGAACGTAAAGGTTAAAATGGTTGACGATAATGATGATATTTTTGTTTTCTTTGCTGATGTTTTATCAGATGAGGGTCGAAAAAATTAGAAGCGTGTAATCGATTAAAAATAGTTCGTAAAATTAATTTTTTTCATAATTATATTATATTCTTACATTAAATAATTTATATTTTATAATATGATCTACTATAACACATTAATGCATTAAGAACGTTGCATTGATGAGTCAGAAGCCATTGCTTAGTAATAGACATTAGTAATGGTGATTCAACTGTTATCTGATATAGATTATCATAGATTGGATTAGCGTATGATACTTATCGTTTTAAATGTAATTAAATTGATAAAGAAAAAGGTTATTCCATATTAGTTTCTTATTTATAATATAAATAAAAAGAAAATTATTTAAAATATAAATTGCAAATGAATGAATTTAACGAGTTTTATGAAAATTTTCACCCAAATATGTAAAAAAGATAGTATATGTAAATATGGTTAAAGAACCAGTGTTGAAAGTGCTCAACCAGCACATATTATTCATGTATAAATACAAGATATGAATAGTGCTATATATTATTAACGCCACATTGATAAAAGAGTGTAGTCAAGCTGTATTAATAGTACTACCAATACAAGCTATTTCAGAACAAATCGAACGCGAGACGTTGTTTGAAGCTACATTTACTATATACATAAAGAGCCGTTCTAAATCACAATAATGTATTTCACTTACTTTACCATCATGATAAAGTGTATGATTATATTTACATACTATACTATGTAATAGAAATTGATTCTCTATCTATAAACACATTAAAATAACATACAATTCTATTGTAATATAGTTAAGGATTATTATTCGGTGATCATCTATTGCTAATAGTATATATTCCAAGTGGGGAAACCAGAGGCGCAACGCCTCCTTCTTTGTAAAAATTTTTGTTTTTTTAAACAGAAAAAACATTTTTTCGTGCTAAATTTGTGCTGCGCTCCTCCCTGCCCTCGACACCTCGGTACGCCATTGGGGAAAACAAAAAAATACTTTTACTCAGATTAGATTCATTATAAGATGATTAAAAACTATTTTTTGAATCGAAGATTATTCGTTAAAAGCACAACGTAATTAACATATGATAATATTTATTGATCGAACATTTCGTATGAATATATAATCAATGTATAAGTTTGACATATAAAATAGAAAATATTATATCATATATCTCTATTCAATATAATTATCTCATTTCTATTTGATGATCAATAAAAATATTAACAAAGCAATTATTATATAGTTCTTCAATACTTGGAATTATATGATGTAATCTCTTCAAATATTTCCTACAATATTTTTATGATACTATCTATGAACATAAACTCTAATAGATATGTGAGAGGATAAGAGAGAATATAATGTTTGACAATCGAAAAGAGAAAGAGAAGGAGAAGGAGAGAAAGAAAGAGAGAGCGAAAATTGTCTTTTTCTTCTGTCAATATATTCATCAAACATTTTGATTATAAAATTCAATTTGTATTTCATTTTTGTTCGTATTTCTATTCTTCTTTTCTTTTTCGATCTGCCGATAATTAGAAATTCTTTAGCATAATAAATGAATCAACAATGCATAATAATAATGTGCATTTTGTAGTGCTCAATCAGTAAATATCATTATTCATTTAATGATATCGAATACGATTCATATGTCAATAATGTTTCGATTCTTTTTTATATACACTTTGGAGACATGTAGACAAAATTTGCTGTAAAGAAGGATGGTCATTTACAACAGAAAAAGTATGCAATGTAATACAAAAAAAAAGAATGAAGATGAGACAACATTGAGGCGGAGGCGGAGGACGAACGAACGAACGAAATAGAGAATGAATCGAAGACACGTTCGAATGATGACTACGGATTAACACACACACATTCAGCTATATACACATATAAGCAGAAGGGTAATTAGTAATTGACCATTGACTGACGATGACACGTTCATTATTCAAGCTTTTCTAGTCTCCGAGAAGATAAAAAATAATTCTTATATATATTTTTCTTCTGAACTATTTTATTGGTAATAGTCAATTATTTATTATCAGTAAAGAAAAAGAGATAAAATCTTTATAAAAGTAAGTAATATCTTAAATTTTATTTATAACAATAAAAGTTATTGCAAATAAACTAGGAAATATAAATCTTTACAATTCCTATCAAAACGAATCGAAGAGGTCATAATAATTTTATCACTATAGTTAAAATACTATTATTTCTTGCGAGACAAATAATAAGACGGTATGCATCAAAAAAAAGAAACATCGAAAGACAAGCTGACATTAAGTCAAATAAGCAATTAACCTATTTCTATTGATGATAGGGGGATCCTTCTTTTGTTATGTTAACTTCATTCAGTTAATCCTTTATCGTATAGAACTAGAGAAGGAATGAACAATGTTTAAAGAATGGTAAACTGAAGTAAAAATTCTATATCTTAATTACATCGACGATTCATTCTCGACAGTTTTTTTTTGAAATATATATTATATATTTGTTCGTATGTATCTAATAGAACAGAAAAAAAAATATTTACAATGATATTATTGATATATTTTATTTTATTTTATTTATAGACTTATTCATTGATCATTATACAATATATAATAGTTAAATGACAATGGAATGTTTCGAACGGGTAAGTTCTTCTAAAATTGAAAGAATTCTAATCCATATTTTCCATACTCATAAGTTGTGCGTATGTGAATTGTTCGTCCGGACCTATATCTGTTAATGAAGGACTCTCTCGAATTTCAACTACATATCGAGGTGAAACACCTCTTGATACTTTTGATGGTGCTGGAGGTGGTAGTTTACGTGATACTATAGTTGGTGATCTTTGTAGTATCGGAGATGGTGTTCTTTGTTGTACAGGAGGAGGAGGTGGTGGTGGTGGTGGTGGTTTTTGTGGTGCCGGTTTTTGTTGCGTTGGAACTGCTGGTTTTAATGGTATTATAGGTGGTGGTTTAAAGGATGCTAGAGGAGGTTGTTTTTGTTGTACTGGTGGTGGATGTTTTTGTTGTACTGGAAGTGGTTGTTTTTGTGGTATTTGTGTATTAACTGGTTGTTGTTTAGGAGTAGTTGCTGGTAGAGTAACACTTTTTTCATTAGCATTGGCTGGACGACGTTGAACATCCATGTCTGACTTTTGTTTAGTAGTTGAATAGACAGAACGTGCAGAAGTTGGAGCAACAGGAGTTGGAATAGGTCGACGTTGTGTTCTAGTTATTATTGGTTTTTTCACAGGACTTGCTCGATCAATAATCGATGGACGTGCATGATCATTTTGATGAGCAAACGAACCTGTTGGTTCATGTCTTATTGATTCATTCGGTTCATATGGTTGATGTATTTGAACAACAGGAGTAGGTGAACGAGATTGTTGTGACCTTGATGATGCAGGTAAAATTCGTAGTGTTGGTGAAGCAAGTCGTTGTTTAACCGGATTATCATATAATTTCGTCAATGTACGAAGACTTTCTGATGGTATTGGTGGTCCTGAAAAAACATCAGGCAAATATGTTGTATGTAAAGGTTCTAAACGTTCTATTCGATGTTCATATAATTCAGGTACTAAATCAACATATTGAGTTTTAAATGTTCGCCATTTATCTGTATGTTTAATTTTTTCTGCATGACGATTAATTATACGTATACATGCTGATTTAAGTGCTTCCGAACCAGCTTCATGTGCACAAATAAGCATTTCAATAGCATTTTCAACTGTAAGACGAGATAAAAGAAAATCACCAACTTGTTTTCTTAATTTTTCAAGTTCAAAACGTTTAGCTGCAACTAATAAATCTGGTGCATTTTTTAAACTAATTAAACAACGATTTGTATATATAAAATTTAATATTTCATTTAAAACATCAGATTTAACATCATCAATACTTATTTGTAAAACATAATCATCTTGTCCATCTGAATCATGATATTCATTTAGAAGATGTCGAAACCAAGATGAACGACCACCTATACAAGAAGAAAACAAATTCTATAAAAAAAATCTAATCATTGTTCTTACCAAGAATACATCGATGTACTTGTAATTTAACATCATCTTGACATTGAATAATTGTATCATAATAAAGACCATTTCTTAATACATTAAATAAATCTCCTTCTAAATCATTTAATGCATATAGACGTTTTTCATTTTCATTTTGTAAATCTCTTGAACTTGGTAAACCACTTTGATCATATAAAATAGTTGATGGTGCTGGAAGATAAATTGAACCACTTAATGTTGATGAATCATTTAAACTTTCAGTTACTGAACTATTTTTTCGATGATGTTTTTCACTATATAATTCATAATTATTTCTATTTTGACTTTCAGCAATTGATTTATATGTCGTTTGTTCATTTTCACTATAATTTTGAATACGTAAATGATAATAAATTCGTTCACGTTTACAATAATAACGTAAAACATAAGTTGAACTATTACAAAATGGACATAAGGCTCGAAAACGAATACGACCAGTTGTAAATCTTTGTTGTCGTTGACTTGGTTTTTTATATGGTACAAGCGCATCAGATGGATTTTTACTACCTTGTATAGCTTTCATATTACTTCCATTGAGCATATTATTTGTTGTAGCAGGATCAACGAGAGATTCATCACTAACTTGATATGGTATCAATGAACGACATCGATCACAATGAATGGATTCAAATAGAAGATATCCATGACATCCACATACAGTTTGAAGTGATAAATACATTATTTTGATATTTATTTTAAATCGAATTAGTGATTGTATCTGTCGTCAAGTATGAGTTGTGTTATGAATAACAAAAAACAAGTGAATTGAAGTAGAAGAGTGAAACAACTAAAATTTAGTTTTTTTATACATGATTATTTTTTTTTCGCTCGTATGTAAATTTTGAAAAAAAAAGAGTAGAAGTTCTATTTTTAAGGTCTCTTTTTATTTCATTTCAATTTCAGTCAAATTATTAATATTGATCTTATATGTCTTGTTAGAATAAGCAACTAAAAAATGAAACCAAATAAATATATAAAATAGAAAAACCTATTATATTCTATTTCTAGGGTAAACCAGTATGGTTCGATTCAGGGGCTGGCTATCCAATAGCTGGTGAAGTGATCGATGTAACACGTAGTCGTATATCGATTAAATCACTTCTCAATGGAAAAACATTTGTTTTTGGAATTGATGAAACAGCTCGAGTTGTATCACGTATACCATTGCCACCAGAAGGTGTTAATGATATGATAACAATGAGTGATTTAAGTGAAGCTTCAATTCTTTGGAATATTAAAGTGCGATATGACAATCGACAATTTTATGTATGATCTAAATGATAAAATATAATTTTTATTCCTTTTTTTCTCGAAATTCTTAGACATATATTGGTAGTATTCTTGTTGCTGTCAATCCGTATCATATGTATCATGAAATGTATTCAACAAATTATGTACAAAAATATGAAAATGCTTTAGTTCTTAATGCATTACCTGCGTATGTATCGAATATTTTCTATTCTTAATATTTTATTTCTATTTTAGACATATTTTTGCTACTGCATCATTAGCACATAGTAAAATGTTTACAGATAAAATAAATCAATGCGTTGTAATCAGGTACTTAATATTTTCTCTTATATACAAGACACATCTATGATAAAATTTTCCTCATATATCTATTTATTTCAAATTATTTTTTAGCGGTGAAAGTGGTGGTGGAAAAACACAAAGTACAAAATTAATTATGAATTATTTAGCATCGGTAAATTGTCAATTAATTCTATGAATATAATTTATAATAATAGATATTTTAAATTTGCAGGTTAATCCAGGTAAAAATAAATTAATTACTGAACAAATTCTTGAAGCATCACCATTACTTGAATCATTTGGTAATGCGAAGACAGTTCGTAATGATAATTCATCACGATTTGGAAAATATATTGAAATTTATTATTCACAGTAAGAAAAGATTTTTCTTTTAGAAAAAAAATTTATTTTATTTTTTTGAAAGAAAATCTATTGTTGGTGCTAAATTATCAGATTTTCTTTTGGAAAAAAGTCGTATTGTAACACATTCAATTGATGAACGTAATTATCATGTTTTCTATGAATTACTTGAAGGATTTGATACTGAAGAAAAACGTAAATATGGTTTAACAATACCAGAAAAATATTTTTATCTTAATCAAGTATGTGTTCCTATTTAAAAGCAAACGATATTTATAGAGATGATTTTTTTTAAATAAAGGGTGCTTCAATGGCAATAGCAAGTAAATCAGATGCACATGATTTTCAATCATTATTAACAGCAATGAAAATTCTTAATTTTACTAAGAATGAACAAGAAACAATATTTAAAATTCTTGCAGCTATTTTACATCTTGGAAATATTTATTTTTCACGTACAATTGATGATGCTAATCATGATTTAATACAAATAAGTTCTAAAACTGAAATTGAATGGTGTTCACATTTACTTGGACTTAATGATCAAGGTCTTTTACAAAAATTAACACATAAAGTAACTGAAGCTCGTGATGAACGTCTTTTATCACCATTTAATCTTGAACAAGCACTTGATTCACGGTAGCGTTCTTGTTTTTGTTCAAAAATAAAACATTAATTATATATTTTTTAGTGATGCAATTGCAAAAGCACTTTATTCAACATTATTTAGTTGGCTTGTAGCACGTATTAATCAAATCGTTCGTGTAAATAATAGTGTTGATAATAGTATTGCTATTTTGGATATATTTGGTTTTGAAAATTTTTCAACAAATAGTTTTGAACAATTATGTATTAATTATGCAAATGAAGCATTACAATTTCATTTTAATCGACATGTATTTAAATTAGAACAAGTTAGTTTTAATAACATAAATAATCATTTTTTGGATGTTTAATTTCTTTTCTAATAGGAAGAATATGCAAAAGAAAAACTTGCATGGAAAAAAATTGATTTTTCGGATAATACTGATTGTCTTGATTTAATTGGTAAAAAACCAAATGGAATTCTACAAATACTTGATGATGAAAGTAATTTTCCAAAGGTAATAGCATTTCACTAGTTGATCAAATGAATAAAAATTAAAATATTGTAGAGTTTTCAGTGTTTTATTCAGCGAATGGGCGGGGTGCCTATTTGACATTTCGATTCACACACCCAAAAAAAGAAACCTGACTAAAACACTGAGAATTTTTCAATTTCATATCTATTGATTTGTTAGGGTAGGAGTATTGAAAACATAAAAAATGAATACATAGTCCATTCGTACTTTTTTGCTTACAAAATCTATAGAAACTCAGTAAATAAATATCTAATATATTTTGAGAAGCCTGTCTTATGTTAATAAATTTATATATTGTCATTGTAATCTTGTGTTAACATAAATCAAATTAATAGTATTTAAAAAATCAACAAAGAAAACGTCTAATCTAGATTTAGAGTTATGAGTCCTACATGAAAAACTCATAGACTACTTTATCACATTATGTGCCAGTTTAAGATATAATCAGAGTAGAATTTAGTAATACAATACCATGTAGACAATATTTTATCTCAATCTAGCGTCTTATAATACATTGTGGATGACATTCGATTGCTGAATTAGTTAGAGTCCTGTGATTGTCACTATTCTTTCGAATAGTGAAGGCCGTAGGAAGTGTAATTCATGATCAAAATATTAAATATTTATTTAATTAATTAAGGCAACTGATCAATCATTTCTACATAAATGCCATCGGCTTCATGAATCGAATCGTTTATATGGTAAACCACGTTTATTAAAAACTACATTTAGTATACGACATTATGCAGGTGATGTTGAATATGATGTAAGTTATATGAAATTTCATACATATCTATATCAATATATATATAAAGGTTCGTGGATTTCTTGATAAAAATCGTGATTTATTACGTAGTGATGTTATTGATCTATTTTCATCCAGTCGAAATGAAATTTTAGCTAATATGTTTCGTGATATACGTGATGTATATGAATCACATCGTGGATTTCATTTTAAAACAGGTCGTTTTATAACAATGAAAGCTAAAACACCAACTGTATCAGCAAAATTTTCTGATAGTTTATCACATTTAATTGATACAATGACACGTTGTCAACCAACATTTATTCGTTGTATTAAACCAAATAATGATAAAACACCAAATAAATTAGAATTATCTGTTGTATTAGAACAATTACGTAATACAGGCATGCTTGAAACTGTTCGTATAAGAAAATTAGGTTTTCCACGTCGTTATTTATTTGAACAATTTGCTAAACGGTTTGTATTCTTTATTTAAATCGATTTAAATAATAATAAAGAAAGTTCTTTATTTTTATCAGATATCGATGTTTAATAACAAATTCTTTTGATAACAGTGATTCAAAAGAAATTACAATACATATATTAAATAATTTACCAACAAAATTTACTTTAAAATATCAAATAGGAATAACAAAAGTAAAGATAAATAAATATTTCTATGAAAAAATTCTTATTGTTATTTAATTAGATATTTATGCGTGAATCATTAGAGTATCATCTTGAAAAAGAACGTTCATATTTATTAAATAAAGCAGCAACAACAATTCAACGTACAATTAAAGGTTATATTCAACGAAAAAATTTCGAAAAACAACGTCATGCAATTCTTATACTTCAAAAACAATATCGTCGTTGGATTGATAAGAAAAAGTAAGTCAATTCTAAATATTTACACTATTCAACGATAATAAACATAATTACAAATCGATCATAATCATTTAACTAAATGTCAGACAGGGATTACTTGATTGAATGAATGAATGAGACAATAGGAAATCAAAAACAAAAATCATAAGTTTTTCTTATATCAATTAATCGTTTGATTTCATAAATGAAAGTAACAAGTTCACCCACAATAGGTCGATTTCAACGTCGACCAAGTTTAGGAACATCTATAGCTCGAGCTATGATATCAATGAGTCCTGATGTTACTTTCGATGTAACAAGTGAAAAATCGACAAGTCTTAGTATCAGATTATGTGAATCAGCTGAAACATCTACTTCTGCTACATCTTGTTTTTCACTTTCGACAGCTATTAGTCATATAACAGGAAGTAGTTCAACATTACATTCATCATCCGAGTATAAAAACACGTTCGTTTTTTTTGTAATTTAATCTTTTTTTTATTATTTAGACAAACGACAACGTCGAAGTCTCAAGAATATTCGGTAGAATTTTATAGATAAAATGAAATTATTTATAATTATTATTTTTAGTCAACACATTTTAATCTACTTGAAATACCAAATGAATTGAATTTAGTATTCAATCGTTTAGATAGTATTTATAAATTTTTAATATTTTCGTTTTGTTTCAATTAATTGATTTTTCTTTAGCTTGGCAAGAACCACATAATGAACAACATATTATTGAAATTTCACGAGCTACAAATGTTATTCCAAGTGGACAACATTTATTTCCATCACATAATATAGAAACATTATCGTTCATAAAATACATTCAAGAGAATACCAGAGTAAGTAACCCTATCTATTTTCTGGTTCTGATGCGTTGTCTATTAAATAATTTCTTCTAGTTTGGAACAAAATGGGATCGTTTCTTAATTCCAATTCAAGAACCATTTACAAATAATATTTCTAATCAACAACATATTCAATTAGCATTATCTTTATTTAAATTAGTAGGAGAAAATAAAAACAAGATTTTATAATATTTAAATAATTTAGATTCTGCGTTTTGTTAATACATCAGAACATGATATTAAACGAGATCGTGCATTAGCTGATTATATCGTTCAAATGGTATGTTGAATAACGGAGAAAAATAATAACAACTTAAATTATTTATTTAAGGGTTTAATGAATGAAATTTTACGTGATGAAATTATAATTCAAATCATAAATCAGATATGGAATAATATTGATTTAATTAAATTAAATAAAGCGTGGCTTTTAATGCTTAATTGTATAAGTTGTTTTTCACCATCATCAAAATTTTATAAATATTTATATCAGTAATTTATTTCAAATTTTTGTATATTTATTTCTTTGTTTTTTTTGTTTCATAGATTTATATCTGAAGAAAAACAAATAAATAATGATTTGACTAAACGAAAATTATTAGCAGCAGGTATTGCTGATGCACCAAGAACATATCCACCTACACAATTAGAATGGTCGGCAAATAAACGTTCAATGTCGATGGCACTTCAAGCAAAATTTTCTGATGGTAATAAAAATTATTTTTAATATAAGTTTTTTAAAACATCAACATAGTCCCAAGAATTGTAATGATTATCTTAATTTTTTTTCAATTAGATTATGAAGCTATGGGAGAAGTTGAATCATGGATGACAGGTGAACAATATGCATATGAATTAATATCATCACGTGGTATATTAAAAGATTATTGTTCTGGATGGACTGTATCATTAGAAGATGATGAAAATGAAATTGAATTAATGGGACATGATTATGTACTTGATTTAGTCGGTGAATTAGAAATTCCACCATGTTCACCTGTTTGCAAATCATTTTTTCTTATTCATGATGGTCGTGATCGATCATCTAAAACTTCACGACGACGTAATCATCGTACTACAGCCAGGTAGGTTTCTTTTCATAGCAAAAATAAGAAATACGAAATAAAATAATCATAATAATTTTACAAAAAAATCAAATATCTCAAACTTAATAGATCGAAAGAATGGTTTTTAAAAATCGATAATTCACGTCCAAGTCGTTTATCAAAAACTAGTCGTCGAACATCATCATCAAATCGTTCATCACCCTACAAATATCCGAAACATTTTAGTAGTGATGATCAACAACAAATCGAAAGAAAATATATTAAACGTCATTCACCACTCTATCATGATGTACCTACTATAACGAAAAAAAAATCTCATTCATCATTATCATCAATAGAAATATCTGATGATCATTTATCATTTCCACCACCACCATCCGTAACAAGAGATTTATTAAAAACTGATGCAACTAGTGCATATTCAATAACAGATGATCAACAAGACGAAATTTCTATTCGAAAAATTGATAGTATAGATATACCATTTCATCAAGAGACACCACCACTACCACCAGTACGATCATCAACTAGATCAAGTAAAGAACATTTAATAAAGAATGAGAATGATTCAATAAAACCTTCTGAAAAACGTACACAATCTACAATAAATCGAACAATACTAAAATCATCTCAATTACCAATTATTGACCATAATGAATCAATACGTAAAACAAATACATTTACATCATCATCTCATTCAATGGTTGATCCAGGATGTGGTGGACATATTCTATCTAAAATACCTGCACTTCGCTGTTTTCGTCCACATAAACAACATCATACACAAAAATTTCATAAAGCATCGCCATTGCCACCACCGCCACTTGTTGTTAGGTAGAAACATTCAATATTGTATATACAATGCTTGTTTTCTGATGCATGAAATCAGATTTGCATGAAATACTTTGCTTGATTTTATTCTTTGTTATGAATGATATTAATTAGTATTCGAAATAATTTATATGTATATATAATAATTTTTGTTCTAATTTTGTTTTCTAGTGATTATAGTGGTGTAGATAATCCGAATTCATTCTATGGAGAATTTTCTGTATGTTCAGATGGTCCAATAATTCCGAATCAATATGAAAAAATCGGTAAGATAAATTTCATATTAAATTTCAATAAAATATTAAAATCAATTTTTTTAGGTTCATCAATACATCATACAGCCAAATTTGTATGATTAAATTATGAATTATATTTTGTTTTTATAAAGGAATATTTTTTAGAATGATCATAATGAAGAATATCATCTATCAAGTACCTATTCAGATGGAGGTATTATTGGTGATATGCAAGCTGATTTAACAGATTATGAAACTGAAAATGTACAAATCAAGAGAGAATCACCGGCAAAAAATATTTCTAAACCAGGAACAAAGTAAGTTATGACTGTTTACAATCAAGGCTATTGCGAACCGGGGAAGGAGAAAACCATCTTGAGGGTGTGTAAGGCATAGATTTCATATAATCAGACACTGTCAGAAGAACGATATAAAATGGAATTAATATAGACGATAAAATAACTTAAATCTAGGCTATTTTAATTTTTTTAGATTCATCAAAAATAAATCAACACGACCAAAATTTGGTTATCCTCAAGCTAAAAAACAAGGAAATTCCATGTAAATTATAACCTAAAAAATAAATTCATTCTTCATCTTCTTTATTTTCTAGATTCGATTCTGAATCGATTGCTACTATAACTGATCTTCCATTACCATGTCATAAATCAGATGTTGAAGCATTTCTTGATGATTTATTTGATCGTGCACTTGATCCAAAAAATTTAGGAAAGAAAAAAGCTAAAAAAACATTATTATCAACCCTTGATCAACGTCGTTTACAAATGATATCAAATAGTCGTGTTGAACAATCAACACGTCGACGTGGTTTAGCAAGTTTACTTCATAAAAATTCTACACAAAAAAAATCTTCAGTTCGTCCTATATCTCATCCAATTCATATTCATGATCAAAAAAAACTTAAAAATGAAAAAGAAAATTCCGAAAGAAAAAAACGTACGAAAACAAAACCGAAATATTCTGAACATTCAAATATTAATATGAATAATAATAATAATAACAATAGTCTTACATCATCTATAAATGAAAATCGATTTATTTTACCACAAGTTGGTTATTCAAGTCAAACAGATATTGATGATAATACAAAATATATTCGTGGACCCAAACATCAAGTATTTGATCGTCGATCAAATGAACTTCGTCCTCGTGGATACAATCGATTACGACAAATGTCAACTATTAATTTTGATAAACAAGAATATTCTCTTGAAAAACATTCGAAATTTGTAAATTATAGTTATCCACAATCAGTAGCATTTTAATTTTCGCACACATAAAAAAAATTTTCATTGTATATATTTTGTCTTCTTGATATTCTAGATGTGTATTTCATATAGATAATTAATTATTTCACACTGGAGTCGTCAGGTATTGAACATAATTTTCTACAATCACAGGATAAAAAGAATATAAAACTTATTCCAATTAATCCTGATGTATGTTTTGCAACAACAACATCAACAGTGAATAATTCAAAACAATCAATAACAACAACATCATCATCATCAACGTCAAATTCGAAATCAAATGGACCTGTTTTCGTACCCGTTATTGATATTAGTGGTAAAAAATATCTACCAGTTTACTTGAAACAATCAACAGATGTTAATAATCAAGTCAAAAAATCAGATGAAATGCCATGTAAGTTATTTTATTTAATAGTAAAGTTGAAAATTAAATATTGAAATTTTTAGTTCGTTCAACGAATATTGTTTCGCAATTAATATCTTCAAATCCAATTATTTCATCAAAAAAAACACCAACAATAATTGAAGAAAATGAAGCTGATATTCAATCAATTCCATCATCACCGATACTAGCTAAACCTAATATATCTGTTGAACGTCTTTCAATGTCACAATTAGATGTAAGATCTTCAAGTAATGGACAAATTTACAAACAAAATGCAGTAAACCATAATAATAAGTAAAAGATTTTTATTTTCGAAAAATTTCTCATTATTGTTATTGAATAGACATGCTATTAAAGTTCCTTCACATATATTTACTCGACGTTCTCCTGAAATTCATAAAAATCTACGAGCTAAAACAGTACGAATTGGTAAAATCCGTTGGCCACCTCCGCTCAATCCAGAAGAAACAGATAATGCGAATCAACAAAGGTTTGTTTATCTTCAATAATTTCAAAATCGTATTAAAATATTATTTAGAAGAATGCTTGTACAACGTCGTATTCAAGAAGAAATTCATGGTAATAAAACAACAATAAAAAATGAAATACGTCCTACAAATAATTTTAATGATCCAACTTATGAACATTTATCAAAATCTCAAGATAATTGTCAACGTTCACAAAGTGCTCATCATATAAAACGTACGATTGTTGATCAAAATATTCCTAATGAACGACGAGCACAATCTCAAGAAAGAATTATATCACCAACAATAAATGAACCACGTAAAAAATCTCCAATGACAAATATATCAATTGATCTTATATCACCAATATCTGAAAATAATAATAATAATGATAATATTGATGATGATGATGATATGTCAACAAATGAAATTGTTGCTCGAAATCAATCATCAAAATTAGATTTTCATAAAACAATGACACCAATGTTTGTTGAAAGAAAAATGAACAAATTTATTTGTTATTACTGTTCTTATTCTAGGATTGGAAAAGAAAATTTTGAACTTCGTAAAAAATTATTTGAAAATCCAGATGAATTATCATTTACAGGTAAAAAGATCTTTCGGAGTAACACATTAAATTCAGGAATTGATCAAAATATTTTTCTAGATGCTATTCCTTCATTCAATGAAGCAATAAATACAAGTAAACCTTCATCAAGACAATCACTTAACTATTTAACATATCATAATATTATCTGGAAATTAAAAATTCGTAAAGAGGTTTGACAAAATTATGATACATTAAATTATATATATGAATTATATTCTAAGGTTTTTTCTCCAATGGAAACATATGATCAACCAATTGTAATTGATTTATTATATTTACAAATTGTATATGATACATTTTCATCAATATGTATTCGTATCACAGAAGCTGAACGAACAAATATGAAAACATTTCTATGTAAAGTCAATCTTCTTCTGAAATGAAATTATAATTTTTTATTTTAGCTTCACATGGTGTCGCAGTTATGGGTGATATTGATTTAATAAATAAACTATCAGCAAAAAAAGCGATTATTGAACAAGGACGTCAATGGCCAACATATTTTTGTCGATTTTTTCCTATATCTGTATGTTTAATTTTCTTAATTAAAACCTTTTCTGTATATATATATTATATTAAAATAGATACCGAAATATCGTTCTGGTGAAGTACAAATGTTAGGAATATCACATTCAGGTGTTCGATTTATTAAACGAAGTCGAACAAAATCTAGAAGTGATATATTACAAGTACTTGAAACATTTACATTTGATAATATTCAACAAATTTCTTCAATTCGTAATGGTTCATCAATTGAATTACGTCTAACAAAAAAACGTATTACTATTCATTCACATCGGGTATTTGAATTAAGAGAAAAATATGAAATAACTAAATACATCATTATATTTAGATTCAAAAAATAAAACAAATGTTCGATAAATTTTTAAGAGAATCACGAATAGATTTTATTAAATATTCTCGTACGTCTAATCATGTAAGTTTATATAAAAAATATTGATTTTCTGTACTTCTTATTTTTCATTTTTCAAATAGAAAAATCATCAAGATAAATTTTCACCAAATTTAATATCAAATACAAGTGATTTATTGAAATCATCAAGTCAAGCAAGTTTATTAAGTTGTAGTCAAACATTTAGTGAACTTATTCCATCAGCTTCATTCGATAATCATACACCAAAACCAACAATATCTGCATTACCAACTGGACATTCTATGATGGAATTTGCATTACAAAATTTTAAACTTCCAAACAGACGGTAAAATAAACTTTTTTCTTTTAAAATGAAATTTTGTTTGTTTTTTCTTAAATAGACGATCAAAGAAAAATTGGAAAACTTCAGGTAATACTTAATTGAAATATTTCTTATTTTTATTTGTCTATTAATTAGAATGGACATGGCAAGATTATGCGGAATTACTTAAATGGACAAAAGTAAATTTATTTAGTATTATGATTAATTCATTTTCTTATGTTTATAGAATCCAATTCAATCATCACTTCTAAATCATACATCAAATGATTCAAATCGTATTGCACGACAATGTTTTCTCAGTAAAACTTTCTTTTCTTTTTCTGGTTATTGCAATTAAATGAATTTTTATTTAGCAATTATGCGTTTTATGGGTGATCATGCAATGTCCCGAGGCCAAACTGATCTTGATTGTTTACTTTATTTGTTAAAAGTATTATTCATCTTTTTTTTGTTAATACTAAATAAAATTACATTTTAATAGAATATGCATAAACATCGAACATTAATTGATGAAATATTATGTCAACTTATCAAACAATTAACAGATAATAAAAGTATAAAAACCGATAGTGTTCAATGTGGATGGAAATTACTTGTTATTATACTTAATTATTTCATTCCAAGTCAACATTTACGACCATATTTTGTTAAATATCTCCATGATAATATAAATCAAAATGAAAAATTAGGTAATTTAGTTTAACAAAAAATAATAATTGAATAAATGTATTTTTGTTTCTAGTACAATTATGTTTAAATCATTATGAACAAACATTAAAATACGGTGGGCGTAAAAATACACCAAGCAAAGCTGAAATCGATCTTCTTATAGCTGTATGAATATTTTCTATTGATACTGAAATAATATTTTTTTGTTTAGAATGGTAAAAATGGAGGTAAACGTCAAACATTTTTATTACCAGGTGGTGCACCATTAACTTTGCTGACAACACCATCAATGGTAATAAATTCTTTATTAATCTTATAAAATCAGTGATATTTTTTCTGTTTAGGTTATTGGTGATTGTCTCAGTCAATTATGTGAACGATTTAATATATCGAATAGTTTAGAACATGATGAATATTCAATTTTTATTATTAGTGCTTCAGGTAAACTTATTTCTTTCTTATTATTATTATAGTGTATGAATTTATTGTATTACAAATAGAACAATCATCACGTTTATTAAATCCAACTGAATATCTTTTTGATATTCTCAGTGAATGTGTACGATCGAATATGACTGATTATCATTTAATTATTAAACGTATGCTTTGGTTTACTATTCCAATGATATTTGATGATAATAAATCGGATATTTTCATTGATTTTATGTATCATCAACTTGTACCTGAATTACTTGAAGGTACAATGATTATTATAAAAAATAATCATTTTTCCGATGAACTTATGGTATAAATGAAATGAAAAATTCTTATAAATTTAATATTAATTCTGTAATTATTATAGCAACAAATTTCATTTATGGCTGCTCTTCAGTATCATGCAGCAAATAAAATTGGTTTACCTTCAATGTATGTTCAGAAAATTTTGTTTTAATATTTTGAATTGTTTTTATTTCATAGGCGAGAAGTAAAACATCTTCTTCCAACAAGTGTTTTAAAATTAAAAAGTGTTCGTCCACAAATTTGGACAACAACTGTTCATGAAAAACTCTATTCATCTGTTGAATCATTAACAGCAATTGAAGCGAAAATAAAATTTCTAAGTAAATTTGTTTTTTTTTTCTATTTAAATATATATTCTATTTTCTATTTAGATATTATACAAACATGGCCTTTATTTGGCATGACATTTTTTGCTTGTCAAGTTTGTAATCATTCGACTGATTGATTAATATACATTTATATTTATTTTTCTAGTCAGTTGATGAACCATCGATTCGATCACCTTGTTTAATTGGTATTTGTAAAAACGGTATATTGTTTCTTGATATTGATACACGAGTAAATTAATTAAATCTATTTAAGAAATCGTTATATTATTTTGAAATTTAATTTTTAGGAAACACTTTTTACAATACCATATAATGATGTTGTTTCAATTCGTCGACATCAAAATGCAATTGATATTAAATATGGTAGCTTAAATCAACCTCATATACTTCAATGTCAAGTTGATAGAGTAAATTGAAAATTAGAATATTTACTATATTATAAGAAAATTATTCTGTTTAGGCTCAAGATCTTGTTGCATTAACTGGACGTTATTTAAGTTTTATTGGTCGAAGTTTAACAACAGCGATGGAAAGAAAGAGTGATACTCAACAACTTCAAAGATCATCAACATCAGCATACAATGATCCAATTAGTACAATATTATAATTAAAAATTTTTCTTTTTGTTTCTTTATATGTTCGATATCATGTAAATACATCTAGATAAAATTTGTCTGACAATCATTAAATAAGAATAGCATATGAGAAGCAAATAGAATAAATTCATAGATGTAACACAATATTATATCATTGAATATTTATGTATATATTTAATACTTCAGGCTCATATTTAATGAGTATATGTCTCAAAAAATTAGCAGTAGTTTTTTTTCTCAGTAACAACATTTAGATTGTTATTTGAGGTAGTGAAATAGTTACGACGAAGACGGGTGTTCAGTTTGTTGATCGCCCTTCAAATTCTTTATTAAAACTAGGTGTAATTATATTATTATGTTGTTTATTGAGCCATTGTTTTATCCAAATATTGATTGATACATAGACTAATTGTTTACGAAAACATCTTGAAACACAACAATATATATAAAATGTAGAATTATTTAATATCATAAATAATATACTGACTGAAAAACTTGAAAAAGCTAATAAAACTGTAATTGTATTTACAAATTGATGATATGCAATAATTTCCGGATATAAATTATTTTGATTTAGTTAATAAATATAAAAAATCATGACGATCTCGTCGTAATCGTATAATAATTGTTTGGCGACTAGTTATTGTACGAGCATTAATAAAAGCTAATATAGAAAATAGAATCATGGTAATAATTGGTAAACAACCAAACAAGACTGGAAATTGAAAATAGGATACATATTTTGCAAAAATTGAATTAATAATTCTACATAAATCATTAGATACATCAAAATAGATGAATACAAATAATAATAATAGAATAGTTAGCTAATCGTAAATTATTCCAATGTCGATATTTACTTCTAGATAAGAATTGATCAATAGTTGCTAAACATATACTTGAAAGTGAAATAAAAATACTCCATTGTGCTAAAAAAATACGAAATTTACAAAACCAAGACCAAAAATAAATGGTGTTGTTAGTAATTGACCAATATTAACAAATGAAGTAATAATTAAAAAGAAAGCACATCTTGTTTGTCAAAATGATTTAACTGTTATAAAAATAATTAGATTAAGAATTCCACCAATTATACATGTGATGAATATTTCCATTGAAATAAAGTAATGAAGTAATTTTAAATATTAAATTTTTTTTATTAAATTATACTTGAAAAGAAAAAAAGTTTTTATTTTAATCTTTTGTTTGAATAGGAATTATATCAATATGAGGAAATGATCTTAATTAAACCTATTGTATTTCAAGAGCTCTATTCAGAATGCCACTTACTTATGACAGCTTTGTTAAAATTCGAAGATGAATGATAAAAAATAGATGCTATTCAATTTACTACAAAGACTCGATTGCTTGAAGTTAATTCAATTATATTAACATGACTGATGACTTCCACAGGCAAACTTTCAAATGAGATTTTAACCTTTCATTATACACAATATGGTAAAGTTTTATTGCTATGCACCAGCCATCTATTATCTGTAAGTAGAATATTTATTATACTTCGTAATAACCATCATTTTTTACATCAAATGTTTTTCCTACGTGTTTCTTCTCTATTCCGACCTAACATCATTATTACACTAAAAAACGTTTAATTAAAGGATAGATAAATTCTATGGTAATTATTAAATTCTTTTTTTTCTTCTTCATTATATATACAAGTAAAAATTAGTTTACTTTCTATCTTTTCAATTAAATACAAATAGCGAATAAGACAATGTCTATTTGTCAATCATCAAATAGATACAATTCAGATAAAACAAAAATAAACACAGTCATGCTGAGAGATTACTAAAATAATAATTGAGAGATTGTTTTGAATATTATTTATCGTCGTTTACTACCACCAACACGAAGAAGTGAGAATAATGTTTTAAACGACTTCTTTTTAACAGTTGTAGAAGGTAATGATGATGCAGATGGATAGCACAGCTCATTTGTAATCTCGGCTGTTGCTTCAATGACTGGCTGTGATATTTGTACGGGTAAAGTTTCAAATGCCGAGTTGTGTGACATCGACACTGTATTATTTGCTTGATATGGTTGTGGTAATGTTTCAGAAAATCGATCAGTCATACATAATACAGTTGAATCTTCTTCTTTCTTTTCATTATTATAAATAGATCGACATGATATATTATGATTAAGTGTCCAATGAACTTCACGACAATATTGACTACAATAGGATAATTTATGACAATGAGGACAATTTTGAAATTTAACTTGCTTTAATTCAAACAAAAGAAATATAGAAAAATTAAAATATCTTTTTTTTTGAATATAACACTTACATCATTTTCAATGATTTGACATAAAGAATTTGAACATTTTCGATATTGTCGATTTTCATCATTTTCTTCATCTTCATCTTGAAATGGATCATGTGAATATTGTTTCACATCGATTACTTCTGATTGTCGTTGATTATAATGATGATGATGTTGTTGATGATGTCGTCGTTTTTTTCGTTGATGTCGATCAAACATAACATTAGCAACTTGATTAAGTGCATTTGATATTGTTGGATCACGAGATATAAATTCACTTCGTGGACCATATTTATGTCTCATTGCACTAAGTAATTCTCTAAAATGTTCATTTTCACGGTAGAATGCTCCAATTTCTTTTCGACATCGAACAACACTTAAAAATGTTAATAGAGCATAACTAAGTGAATGAACAATTGAATGTTGTTCAGCATAAACAAGATGATTTGATTCAATACGTTTTTGATGACGATGATTTTTATGATGATCATCATCATCTAAGACAGATTTATGTAATAATGTACAACAATAATTTACTATACGAATTTGAGCTTCTATAAATATATAAATAAAATAATATCTTTCTTTTTTTCTTCGTCACATACTTTCTGACCACATATCAACATGTTCAGCACATTGTAACATAATATGAAGACATTGAAGAGCAAGTGATTCAAATTTAATAAAATAAATAATATAATCTGAATATTTGTATTCATTATTTTCAAAAAGATCAATAATAATATCAATAAATTGCATATCAATTAAATGTTGATATGATTGAATTAAATTTTTCTCAACAATTACTTTACATAAACGTAAAAGTACAGATAATGATGGAATTTTTTCTTCAATTAAATGACCATCACGAATACCTTGTATTAATTGATTAAGAAATCCCGTATAACGATCAAGTATTATACGTGCAACTTCAGGTATAGTTGCAACATTACTTAATAGATCAAGACATTTTTGTTTGACACATCGTATACGAGGATCCTTATACATCAAAAAAACAGTATCAATAGCACCTGATTTAAGAACATCATTAACAACAAGTTGAAAGATAACAAAAAAATCAATAGATCTATGATTATTCGCTAAAAATATATTGATACTAGAAAATAATTATGACAAAACAACAAAAAATAATACTTACGAAATTTCTTAAATCCTGCTTGTTGAAATTGTTGTGCATGTTGACTTAATTGAAGATCTCGAAATGTATAATTTGATTGTTCTGCTCGAGCTAAACCGAAAAGCAATTGTGACAAATTGAATAGTGCTTCAAGTTGACGAGTTGCTATAGAATAATTATATTTTGTAAGACAATATATTAATAAAACACATACCAATTTCAGTCAATGGAAGAACAGTCGGATTGTCTGCTTTAATGTTCCAAGGAGATATGGCTTTTGTTGGTTTAATATGCTACAGAAAATGATATATACATATATATGAAATGATAAAATAAAAAGGTAATTTACTCGAATTGTAAGTGTATCAAGAAGTAAATCACTGTTAAATGTATTAAGATCAGGATAGGAATACCAACCATCAGCAAATTGTATGATATCCATACATTCGATATCATTTGTTGTTGCTGTTTCATTACTATCATAAGCATCAGGAAGTGTAGCATTTTGATCTAATGTTGTAAGAACAGATCGATTCGCAGCTATACATCGCATTCTTCTATATAATATATACAAAATCTAGATGAAAAAAGAACTCTATTAAATTGACAACTTAACGATGGATTAATCTAAACTAATTCACATAAAAACTGACGATCATATTACATGAATTTTTCTTTTCTCTTCGTATCGGACTGATCAGTTATTTTCTAAACGTCGAATAAGATAATATATATAAGTAAAGTATATATTTCATTCTTTATTCATTCATTCATTCATTCTCTTTCGTTTAATATTTAATTGTTGGTGAACAAAATGCCATTCATCAGATATAAAACGTAGAGGGCACTGGAATATATATATATATATGAATTTATATAGTTTCTTCCTGAATTATTTTTAACACTAATTACTATTGATAGATCTCATTGTAAAAGATGATAATGAGACATGATTATTCTGTACATTTATTTAGTAATTCCTTTCAATAAACAAAATAATGTCGGATACATTCCATTCAATATAATATTAAGCAGGCTTAAAGAATTGGTTTTTTTTTTGTTATATTTAGCATTGACTCCCGGGTTACTATCACCGACAAAAGGAAAATGATCGATGCATATTTCCTTCTTTTCTTTTCTCGGTCTCGTTAATTGCCGACACGTAACCCGACTACAACTAACATAGATGATTTGTTGAACAATAGAATAGATGAATAATACACGTAAAGAACAATGCAACAAGTGCACTATAGAAGTTTTTCAATATTAAATTTTTTTTTTCTATATAAATTGAGTTTCGAAACACCGTATTCATGCAATATAGAATGACCGGTAGGCATATATATATATATATCTGTTATTAATGTGTGAATGGAAGTATCCATTTCCTGAGACTATGCTCTTTTATTTATATAAAAAACAGAGAACAGATACGAACAGTATAGATAGTAAGTAATTGCTTTTAGCATGGTTAATTCAAATTATTCAAGTACAATCATATACTATTTAGAATAGCAATAATGTTTTGCATAGTGCAAACAGGAAGGAAGATGAGGAAAAGATGGAAAGCTCAACATGAATCAACCTTGCTACTAGTCATTGAAATAAAGAAAAAATCGTATTATCCTATCACATCAAAGTATGACTATCTACTTGTGTTGTTTTCCCCTCTATCTATTTTTTAGATCCGTATAAAACTTTGTGCCACAAGAGACAGATAGATTTTTTTTTGCTTAGTCTTTCTCTCTGCTTTTTACATCTTCATGCAACTCTGTTACTTCTACTCAGATACAATCTCTGTCGTTCTCGTGTTCTCGCTGTTCTTTCAACGCTATCGTCGCATAATTGCCATCACTACTAGTGGTAAAGAAGAAGAAGACTGACTGGTCTTATTGCGTTTTCTGTTACTTGCATGCACGTTCACACACAGACATCTCTTGTGGTTGTAATGCTTCTATTACTAACATCACGGGTGGATAGAAATGACGATAAAAAGATAGTTGCTACTGTCTGTTATAGATGTGTGTGTGTGTGTGTATTGGTTGTTCATCACCAGCTTTTCCCTTCTTCTTTTAAACGAGCAACACGTTCCGGATAACAACAGGCAAAGAGAAGTAGCAAGTAAAATTAACACTCTTCGTTATTCTTTCGCCTCTCTCCCTTTCTTCTTTTTTTTCATAAGACGTTCACTATCGTCATTAAGTGTAGTCGAGTATATATATATATAGTATAGTGTGTGTGTGTGTGTGTGTTTATTAATTATTTGTATAAAACGACAG
The DNA here is from genome assembly GCA_905250115.1 of Adineta steineri. Lineage (NCBI taxonomy): Eukaryota > Metazoa > Rotifera > Eurotatoria > Adinetida > Adinetidae > Adineta > Adineta steineri. Next base: position 86,039 of record CAJNOI010000058.1, on the reverse strand, counting down.
GCTTAGAGTCACTGTTGCTATCTTAATCTTTTTTTTCTAAACTTTTTTTTTTCTTCAATGAATATATAGAAATAGTCAATAGCAATAACAATTATCGAACAATCACAAAAAAATCATTAGTATATATGGTTTATGTGATGTAGAAAAACAATACAAGACTATGATGACTTGTAATTCTATTCCAGTTGATTCATGTGCTCTCATATATATATATATTTATATTGTGAGTAGGTAATGAAAGACAGCACGCAAACATCATGAATCATAGGCATAAGTAGGAATGGAGATGTTCTTGATGTATATCGAATGTTGTTGTTGTTTTTGTTAACTTCTTTCGCTATGAGATAAAATTATTATATTAACCATACTTTTTTTTATAGTGTACTTTACGTGTATAAACTGCATATTGTTGTGTATTACGATATTTCGTTTCCTGTCAGCCAATATATAAAGATTCCATTTCAAATTTTCCCTCGTGTACTTGCATACATCATCCTATGAAATATAGTGTCCCAATGGACTAGATTAAGGGAAAAGATAGGAGAAAAAAAAAGAAGAAAGGATCGTGAAAGGAGAGGGAGAGAGAGAGAGAAAAAGGGGGGAAAATCAATCGATAAAGAAGACGAAAACTATCCTGTATACGCAATATTTCTTGTTTGTAAAAGACTTAATAGAAAGTGAATGTGGAATAGTGAATGAGGCAAAAAAGATGTCATCTTCGTCTTTTATAGCTGTCAAATAACGACGACAGCTTATGCCATTCGATTTGAGAAGAAAAAAGTTATATGCATTTTATATTTCCGTAACGCTCAACGAGCACAATTCTAAGAATAGACATTAGTAAAAACAGACAGTTGAATTTGTTCTCTTTTCTTGACATATATTTATATATACAAGTGTATGTGTGCATGTATATATGTAATATATATATATATATATATATTAATTGTATGATTGCAGTGGAACGTGTATAATTCGGTTTGCCGATTATCTCTCTCTTGTCTTGTATATATATATATTACTTATAATCAATCAGTCAAGATTTGTGTTTTCTTTTTCTTGTAGAGACATATTATAGATATATAGAATGGCAGCTGCAGCCTCATCGGCTGGCGCTGCCATTTCATCAATGATAACATTGATGAGAAAGCAGAGTTTTCGCGGCGATTTTGTTCCATTAATGGACTATAATCAAGAAGATACATCAGGTGCCAATCTTGAATGGTTAAATAAACCAGTAGTAAAATATATATATCGTCTTACTGGTCTATTAAGTTTTATTACCACATGTATGAATACACCCAAAACATTTGAATATCATCCATCCCTACAATATGTTACATATATTATTGATATTATCTGTGTAATTATATTATCAATTGAAGCAGCAGCTAAAATGAAAGCAAGAGGAGTATTAGTAGGTGAATCAGCTTATTTACGTGATCGATGGAATCATTTTGATGCGATTATGGTTTTATGTATTTATTGTTCTATCTTATTACAAGTAATATTTATATTATAAATATTGTTATTGTCTCATGTTTTATTATTATTTTTTTTGATAGACTTTAGAATTAGTTGGTTTTGTAAATAAATCTACATATTTTACAATTATTCGAGCACCACGTCCATTCATTCTTATTAAAGTACTTAAAACATTTCTCCAATTTGAATTACCTAAAAGCCAGATTAAATCTATTCTCCAGTAATATTAATTTTTGATACCATTCATTATATTTCTTTTTTTATTTGTTTGCTCTATACAGACGTTCAAGTTCTCAAATATATAATGTAACAATGTTTTTTTTATTCTTTATGAGTTTATATGCTATATTGGGTGTACAATTTTTTGGATCACTTACATATCATTGTGTTCGACATGCTACAGATATAAAGTAAGATAATATTTTTTTTATTATATATATAAAATGAATTTCTTTTTGTAAGTAATGTTACAAAATTTGATTTAATGATTCCTGATACATATTGTTCACCAACTAAAGATGGCTTTCATTGTCCCGAACATTTTATATGTAAAAAAATTGAAATTCAACGTAGTCTACGTGGTTATAATGGTTTTGATGAATTAGCAACAAGTTTCTTTTCCGTCTATGAATCTGCTAGTCAAGAAGGTTGGGTATTTTTAATGTATCGAGCTATCGATAGTCTTCCATCATGGCGAGCATTTTTTTATTTTATTACAATGATTTTTTTTCTTGCATGGCTTGTTAAAGTAAATCATTTTTATTTTTAATTGAATCAAAAATATAAAAAAATAATTTTAGAATGTCTTTATTGCCGTTATTATTGAAACATTTGCAGAAATTCGTGTTCAATTTCAACAGATGTGGGGTGTGCGTGCAGCACCATCAGATATTGCATCGACAAAAGTAAATTAAAATTTCTTTTTTTTTCTTCTCACTAAATATTTTATTTAGATACTTCAACGAGTTGATGATAATACTTTAAAATTAGTTAATATTGATGAAAATAAAAAAGCAGGCGTTGCACCTGCTATCTTTGTAAAAATTATTCAATCACCAATTTTTACAACAGTTGTTATGGTTGCTGTACTTGCTAATACAATTTTTACAGCTACTATTAAACATACACATAATGAAGCAATTGATGAAAGAAATCTAAAAATTTATCATACAATCGAAGTAAAATAAAAAGCAAAAAAAAAATATTTAATTTTTAAATAAATACTTTTTTTGTGTTTAGACTTTATTTACTATATTTTTTGATGTGGAAACAATTTTTAAAATATTTACAATTGGTTTTAAAAATTATATTCGAAGATCAATATTTAAATTTGAATTAATGCTTGCGATTGGAACAACACTTCATTGTATACCAATGCTTTATCGAAGTGCATTTCTTACTTATTTTCAAGTTCTTCGTGTTGCTCGTTTACTTAAATCAAGTCCTTTACTAGAAACTTTTCTTAATAAAGTAAATCCTTATTTTATCTTAACAACAAAAAAACATATTTCAATTATTTAGATATTTGGTCCTGGAAAAAAACTTGGTAGTTTAATTTTATTTACAATGTGTTTACTTTTAATAACATCATCCATTAGTATGCAATTATTTTGTTTTATTTCAAATTTAAAACAATTCGAAACATTTCCTCGAGTAAGTCGAGATTATTTCTATGTTGTTGTTTTTTTCAATCATAAGCAAAAAAATAAACATTCTCAGGCATATATGTCTATATTTCGTATTGCTATGAATGATGGTTGGACTGAAGTAATGTATACAACAATGAATGAAGTTTATAGATTTGGAATTCCTATTTTATGGCTTACGGCACTTTTCTTTATATTTTTCCATTTAATAACGAATTCTGTAAGTTGTCGTATGTTCCCTGTAAGATCTTAAGCATGAGAGCATGAGTGAGAAAAGCATTTTTCTTTTGATTTTTTTTTAAAATGCATTTGTGATGAAGTTGCTTTCATATAGGCATTTATATCAATGTTTCAAGTTTTAACACAAAAAGGATGGGTTGATGTTATGCATTATACAATGTTATATAGTATACAAGATGTAGCACCATTTGTTGCTATTTATTTTATTGTTTATCATCTTGCTATTAATTTGGTATGAATTCGTGTTGTGTTTGCCTCTGCTTTATTATTGTTATGATTTGATATTTGAAAGAAACTTTTTTTTGTTTTATTATTTAAAAATAGATTGTACTTTCACTTTTCGTTGCTGTTATTTTGGACAATCTTGAACTTGAAGAAGATGTTAAAATGGTTAAACAAGTATGTGAAGTTCTATTCGAATGATTTATTTTAAAATTAATTTTTTGTAGTTAAAAACACGTGAAGCAAGTGCTGAAACTCAACAAAAATTACCGTGGCGTCTACGTGTATTTGAACGTTTTCCTGATCATCCTCAAATGATTGAATTATCACGTTTACCAAATGATTTTATTATACCGAAAATTCGTGATAGTTTTATGCGACAATTTCTTGATCAAGATGATATTTATACAATTCCACTTGAACTTTCAACAAATTTGTATAGTAAAAAGCATCCAGTTAGAACATTACATATACCTGAACATCGACCAACAGGTGAAAGTATGAAACGAACAGCTGTATCAAATATAATTCGGTTTGTTTTATTTTTGAAAAAGTAGAGATTTATCATTCAGTATATATATATTCATTTAGAAATGTAAGTAGTCAACGTTTATTAAGTGGTGATGCTAGTCAAGTACATTTGGCAAGTATGGGTGATCAAAAATTATCAGTTTATGTTCAACAAAATAAAATACGTCTTGATCGAAAGTATGACAAAATTTTCTATTTGAAAACAAATAATTAAAATTCATGTATGAATAGGAATTCAATGCGTCGTTCAGGTTTTCGACCAAAACCAGTGCATGTTGTACGTGAAAATGGTGATATTAGTGCATTGCAAGGTCGAATACAAGATGATTATGATATAAAAGTATTTCAATATCGTAAACAACAAGCAGAATTAAAACGGTTGATTTTGAAATTTTGAAATAAAAATTTTTTTATTTTCATTCTTATTGTAGAAATCAACAAGAAGAAGATCTTCGTGAAAATCATCCTTATTTTGATACACCTTTATTTACAATATCACGTGAAAGTAATTTTCGTAAATTTTGTCAACTTGTTGTTGAAGCTCGATATGATATTAATGCCAAAGATCGTCTTGGACAAGATTCAAAAATAAGTCGATATAAACAAGGACAGTAAGTTTATAATATTAGAAAATTTCATAATTACATAGTTTTTTGTTTTTTTGTTTGTAGTAAATTTCTTGGTTTAGTAACATATCTTGATTGGATTATGATTATTGTTACTATTGTATCAGCAGTTAGTATGTCATTTGAAACACCAATTAATCGAGTCGTTGATCATCCATTCTTACAGATAGCTGAATATATATTTGTTATTTGTATGAGTGTTGAATTAACATTGAAAATATTTGCTCATGGTTTATTTTTTACACCAAAAGCACTAGTCCGAGATATTAGTGGTGCTATTGAAGTAGCAGTTTTTTTTGTTAGTCTTATTTTTCTTTGTTGGTTGCCACGACATGTACCAGCTAATAGTGTTGGACAATTTTTAATGCTTCTTCGATCAACACGACCATTACGTATTATTATTCTTGTACCTGATATGAGAAAAGTTGTTTATGAAGTTTGTCGTGGTTTCAAAGAAATTCTATTGGTATGAAACTATTTTGATTATCAAAAAAGAAAATAAAAAAAAATATCATTTAGGTATCTATTTTACTTGTTGTATTAATGTTTATATTTGCTATTTATGGTATTCAAATAATTGGTGGACAATTAGCTCGTTGTAATGATCGAACTTATTATAATGAACAAGTATATATAAAAGAAAGATTTTTAGATAATTATTTTGTTTGAAACAATTCATTGTAGAAAGCATGTCATGGAACATTTTGGAGAGAACTTTTTGTATCAAAAATGAATGTTAGTGGAGCTGATCCAGTTATGTTAGTACCAAGAGTATGGTAAGTAATTAGACATTCAAATATTTTTTATTCAAAATTTTGTTTTAGGGCAAATCCACATAATTTTGATTTTGATTATATTGGTAGTGCAATGTTAGCTTTATTTGAAGTTTTATCACTTGAAGGATGGTTAGAAATTCGTGATATTATTATGGATCGTATGGGACCAGTATGTATTCATTGTTTTTTTGAAAAAATATTAAATCGAACTCGTTTTTAGCAACATGCTATTTTTGTTCATATATTTGTATTTATTGGAACTTTAATTGGTTTAACATTATTTGTTGGTGTTGTTATTGCAAATTATTCCGAAAATAAAGGAACAGCTTTGTTAACTGTTGATCAACGTCGTTGGTTAGATTTAAAAGGTCGTATAAAACTTGCTCAACCATTACGTACACCACCTCGACCAGAAAATAGTAAATTTCGTTCTTATGTATTCGATATAACACAAAATAAATTATTTAAAAAATCTTCTGCTGTACTTGTTTTACTTAATTGTGCATTACTTTATAAACCATGGAAAGTCAATGAACAAATAACACAAATATCTGCATTAATATCATCTTTATTTACATTTTTATTTCTTGTTGAAGCTGTTATGAAATGTATTGCATTAGGTTTTGTTGGTTATTGGCAATCACGTCGTAATAGATTTGATTTATTAGTAACTATATTAGGAATTGCTTGGATTATATTAAATGTTATATCAATTGGAAAAACTGATCTGGTAAGAAAAGAAATTTATTCTTGAGGGTATAGTTTTGCTTTTTTTTTACTTTATTTAGCAAGAATTTAGTAATACATTTGGGTTTACAGTAATTATACTTCGATTTTTTACTATCGCCGGAAAACATGTAAAATAAAATGTTTCTTTAAAAATATATATGTATCATTCGTTTTTTTAGGCAACACTTAAAATGCTTATGTTAACTATTATTGTATCATTTTTTAAATCATTTTTTATTATTCTTGGCATGTTTCTATTGATGTTAGTATATGCATTTGCGGGTGTTATTCTATTTGGTTGTGTTAAATTTGGTCCTGAACTTGGACGACATGCTAATTTTAAAACAGTACCTAATGCAATTGTTCTTCTCATGAGAATTGTAACCGGTGAAGATTGGAATAAAATCATGCATGATTGTATGGTTGTACCACCACGATGTACACGTGGTATATCATATTGGGAAAGTGATTGTGGAAATTCAACAGCATCAATACTTTATTTTTGTTCATTTTATATAATAATTACTTATATTGTATTGAATCTTCTTGTGGCTATTATTATGGAGAATTTTTCATTATTTTATTCCAATGAAGAAGATGCATTACTTAGTTATACAGATATTCGACATTTTCAAACTGTTTGGAATATGATTGATACGGCACGTAAAGGTGTTATACCAGCTCGACGTGTTAAATTTTTATTACGATTACTTCGAGTAAATATTACATATTTTTTTTTCGAAGAATATTGTCAGCTAGAATTAACTTACTTATATTTTATAGGGACGATTAGAAGTAGATGCAGAAAAACTTTATCGACATATGTGTTATGAAATTGAAAAATTAAATAATGGTAGTGATGTTACATTTCATGATGTACTCAAGTAAATATATTGAATTATTTTTGTTTATGATAAATTTATTGTTTACTTTTAGTATGTTAGCATATCGTTCAGTTGATATTCGTAAATCATTACAATTTGAAGAATTACTTGCACGTGAAGAACTTGAATATTTAATTGAAGAAGAAGTTGCAAAAATAACTATTCGTAATTGGCTTAATCGATGTTTAAAACGTATTAAAGCTAAGGATCAAACAAATGTGATTAAAAATTTACAACGTAGTAATGAATTAGCATTTTTTCGTGAAGCACAAGCTATAACAACAAATGAAACATTGAAAAAGACATCAACAACAGACAGTGCCGGTAGTGAGGAACGACGAACTAAAAATGTTGATGATCGTCAACAACAATTACAAAAAGAAGCATCGACAAAGAAAAAACTTGATAGAACAATTACATTACCAACACCTTCAATTGATACAAACGTATGAAATCTATTTTGACATTAATTTAAATATTCTTGTATTTTTTTAGAATTCTCATTATCGAACACAATCAGGCACACGTGATCTACCAACTGAAACTAAAACATCAAAACGTCAAGGACAACCACAACAATTACAACAGAATATTAGTTTAACTTTAAGTACTGATGAATCATATCCATGGCGTTCTTGGCAAACAGGTCATTTTAGCAATGGACGAAAAGATATTGAATCTTGGTGGACTAGTCAATTCCAAATGTCAGCTCAATAGAAAAACAATACCTATATATATAGAAACTATTTTAGTATTACGGTGCTTGATGTTTTCTTGTTTTGTCTTGTGCACCAACAAAATCCATTTATGTTCAATATTTTTCTGTTTAGACATGTATTTATTTTTCTAAAATAAAAACTAAAGTATATAGTGTAGATTTAAAAATTTATTCAATCATATTAATCAAACGAAACATAATTATTAAATTCAATTCGTCACTCCATAATGAAAAACAAAAGAATTGTTGAATAATTATTTGAATTTTAAATAACGAAGTATTGAGAATGGTATGTAAATGTGGGTGTCGATGTCTCTTCTCTAAATCGACACTTATATCTTAGTTTTTTTAGATTTTTTTAAGGTTTATTTTTATAATAAAAAAAAAAGCGATTTTTACGAAAAAAAATGATTTCTATAAAGTTTGATCAAAAGTAATCGAGGTTAATAGTTTACACATAATCTAGTTTTAAACAATAGACCTTTCCGATTGACATATAACATTTTATAATATCATTCGTTATCTTCTCTGATGCTTCCAGTTTTAGCAATATATCAAGCTGTTTGTGATAATTATCTAATGCTTCTTCATAATTTTATAATTCAGCATTGATTGCACCAAGTGAATTATAAAATCGAGCTGATTCATTATCCAGGTCGAACAATCCGGCACGGAAACGGCCGGTTCCGTAGTATTCCGGAGATTTCATGGAAGCAGTATTGCAGTTGAGCAGATCCGGTGATCGGATTTATCTGGTTTAGATCGGAACCGACAGCCGGATACGGTTACTTAACTTCTCCATCGGATTCCTGGCATTTTCCGGGCGGATTCCACCCAGAAATGGCGAGTTTCTTCAGGGATTTCGCCGGAAATTTATGGAATCCTGCTTCAGGAACCATCGTCCTGGGTAAGAGTTATTAATAATTGATTTAAAAGTATCTGGAAATGTTCTTTGGCTTTTTCATATTCATACTTCCAATATAAAATATCACCTAAACCAAAAAGATGATTGTATTTCTTCATTGCTGCCGCTACTGACGTTGCAGTACCAATAATATTGTTATCATTTATATTTAGAAAAGTTTTCTTTGTAAAATGTTGCACGGTATTATCTAAAAAGTAAATCTTAAATACAAACAAGAAAAGAGAATGTACAATGAATTTTGTAATTTATAAGACGCCGTCAATATATGATTCTCTCTTGACAAATGTGGGAGATTGTGGAAAATATGAAATAAGCACTGAATATTGTACGTTTGTGTAGAATTATGGATTCAATGTTTATTGTAGAATAGCAAGGACAAGAACTATAAGAGAGTAGGGGTGTTACTTTATCTTTACTTTATAAAATAAAGATAAAGATTCACTTTATCTTTATTTTATAAAGAATAAAGATAATCTTTATTTTAAAAATAAAGATAAAGAAATAAAGTAAATCTTTATTTTTATAAAATAAAGATAAAGTTAATCTTTATTTATGAAAATAAAGTTAAAATAAAGAATAAAGTATGATTTTTTTTAAATTTGAAAAAATGAAGAATAAAGTATAAATTTTGTAAACTACAGCAAAATAAATAATTTCCTCTTATAACAATCCGTGAATTATAGCACAGATGAAGTGCTAGTAACAATAATCAATAACAAAATTGCTTCATTTTTAAAAGATAGTTTTGTTACAGTTGATTGACTATTTTGTTTTAACATTTTCTTCATCTATACATAAGTTTTAGATCTCAGACTAGATCTGAATCTAATTAAATAACAAAAAGATGATAAAATACATCTCAAAGTCATAAGCACAGACTGTTGAATATTTATATTCTATATAGTACAATATCGACCATTGCTTGTATATGAAAAAAAAGAGTATTTATATCATCATCTGAGCTTGATTAGATAAGTGTAGTTTAGAATTCATTTATTTACTTAGTCAACCTAAAATTGAATCAAAATTTTCACGTTTAGTTTATTATAGATAATAGATATAAAATTGTTCAATGTGATAATTGCTTCTATACCTGCAATTATCGTCATTCTTATATTTGATATTTATTCTTATATTTAATATTTATTTCTATATTTAATATGTATTCTTGTATTCTTAACTAGTATTTTGATATGAACAACTTTATTTTCTGTTCTCTGCACTTTTGCATAAATAAATGCTTATAGTATGCAGTTAGTAATATATTTATTACACAGATAATTCAATATGTGAAAAAATAATATACATTCATGTATAGTGCATCAAGTGCACTGTATGTAAATGAGGAAAAAGAATGAGAGAGAGAAAGAGAGAGAGATGTATACAATCTATTTACTTAATGAACGTAATTTGTATACGCCCGTCAATGAAAGAAAAAAAAATATAGAAAAACCGTTGTGACTATTTTCGAGGTTGATATCGAATATATATAATTATTTGTGAACGAGATAAAATACAATTGAAACACATTTCAACAAACATATTGATTATTTTCAAAAAATAATGAATCGTAATATTACTAATGAAAAATTATCATCGTCATCTGATAATCATGATATGATCGTATCAAGTCATAGAAGTTCATCCAGAATTAGTTCAAAGGAAGTTCCAAGTGCACGACATCAATCCAGCGTTCGAGGTGGAATTACAAAAAAAACTGTTTCTCAAGGTCCAAGAAGATCATCTAAAAGAACACCAAAACCAAGAAGAAAACAAAAAGAAAATGGTACTGATTTACATTTCGAAATGGAATATTCAAATAATGAAGATATTGATAATTTAAATGCATCTGAAAACCATGAAGATGAAGAGCAAAATGTTCTTAATATATCAAGTGCTAGTGCTGATACTATTATCGTTGGAAATTCCAACAACAAGAAAAACTTACAAAAGCAACCAATTGAATATTTTACATTCGTTACTGGTACTAACAAAGTCAAATGTTCCACTTGTTTTCGTGTAAGAAGATTTTTTTTTTGTTTACTAATTGAAAATTCGAATGTAAAAGTATTTTACAGTTCAATTAAACCTAAATAATCTTCTTTAGCAAACAGTGATGAAATGTTTGAGAGTGGTGTAAAAGAAAAATTAATTAGTCTCTTATAATCTTTTTTTATTTGTATTTTATTTACTATTTATTATTTCTCTTGTTCAGGATTATAAATACAATCAATTTTCGGATAGCAATTTACGAAGTCATCTTGGCTTCATGCATGGTTTATATTCATATTTATATCCATCTCAAGTGAAACAACGAGAAAATCATGAAAAGAAAGATTCTATTTTACCACATTTGAAGAAAGAACTTGATACAGCTGCTATAGAATGTATAGTAATAGATGGTTTACCTTTCGGAACATTTCGTCGTCCCGGTATGCAGCGTTTTCTCAATACAATTAAATCTGGTTACCGTGGTCCAACCAGGCAAACGGTTCGCAAGCATTTAGATACAATGTATCAAGAGCGAAGATCTTCATTGAAAGAGAAATTCAAAACAATTCCATTTATATCTTTAACAACAGATCTCTGGATGAATTCTCGACGAAACCATTTCTTAGTCATAACTGCTCATTATTACGATGAAAATTATCAAACATTTTCAAATGTTATATCTTTTCGAAGCTTTCGTGGTCGTCACTTAGCTTCTCGATTAAAAAAATTTATTCTTAATGAAATTAAAAAATTAAACATTGAATCAAAAATTTTTTCTATAACAACTGATAATGGCTCTGACATCAAATCTGCTACATCATCATCTGAATTTGGAATAAGATTTTCTTGTGATGCTCACAATATTAATAGAACAATATCAACTGGTTTGAATTTATGGGAAAAACCAGCATTAAAAAAGTAAATTAGAATAATATTTTTACTAAAAATACAGCAATTCAGTATTGATTATTTTTTTCCTAATGAGCTTCGAAAAACATACCTCATATAATATATTTGAATGACTTTATTTTCAAATAAAAATATACTTTGTATCCTTTCACTTTTATCTTTCATCATCATTGGTCTTTTTTGAATCATATGCTATATTAAATATTGTTATACTTCTTTATTTTAATATTTAGTAAAAACGGTGAAACAATAATAGTACCACCAATATCATCATCATCAACAACAACAACAATAGAAATAACAGCATCATCATCATCAACAACAACAATAGCAACAACAGCATCGTCATCAACAACATCTAATGAAGATATTAATAATTCTGACGATGAACTAGAAAAATCACGTCTTGTTGATATGGGTGTAATTGTCGATGAATGGGTTGATTATGATGAAAATTATTTAAATGATGAAGATGATGGTGATGCTGATCATGTACCAACATTAGCTGATGATGATGAAAGTGACAGCTATTCAGATAGTTCTGATGATGATAATAATCCAACATTAACACAGGCTGAACAAGATCACCGGATTCAAGAGGAAAAAGAAAACCAAGAAATAAAACAATTATTATTAAATCCGGATGAATTAAAAAAAAGAATTTCTTATTTATTAAAAAAAGTTCGAAAATTAATAAAAATGATAAATAAATCAAGTTTATTAACAACATTTGTTCGTGCTGAAATTAAAAGAAGACAAATTGATTTGGATATCAATATTAATTCAACTAATGAAAAAAAAGTAAAAGTAAACGATCTGGTCAATGATTTTTATATTAGGTGGAATTCAACCTTTATTATGTTGGCACGTTTCTCGGCGGCTGAACAATTAGTAAATGATATAACTTATTCACCTCCATCTCATATTGGTCTTACAGTTAAACAAATAACAAAATTACGATCTTTACAAAACAATCATCTTCAATGGAAATTAATAAAATCATTAGCTGATGTATTAGCACCATTCTATTTTGCTACAAAATGTTTATCTGGTCGTCAATATCCAACATTATCATTATCTTATTGGACAACTAATTTTTTATTTTTGCATTTGACAAACGAAAAACTTAGTTCACCATTAGAAAATGGTTTAAAAAAATTACTATTTGACAAACTCACTTTCTATTTTAAGACAAATGCTACATATGAACAACAATGTGCTAAATTAGTAAGTATAACCAAATGAACAAAATCTGATTTAGCATGTAGATTTTTCGAAAGACATGAAATCGACTAAGTATTAAACATTCAAACCAGTATTATTTATGACTATGAATAATTTTCGTCAATAGCGCATACTTTAAGATGAAAGAAAGAACAAGTTTTTAAAAATACACTGATCGAATTTAGTTCAGATTCATGTACGAAATGAGATTCTAATATTTTAATTTTTTTATCGTAGATTGCAGCATACTTGGATGCATTCACGCTTCAAGATTTATCACTTGAAGAAACAAATGAAGCTGAATCAATAATAATGCGTTCAACAAAGGATACTTCTTATGCAAAAAAATCAACAACAACCATTGCATCACAACATAATCAATCACAATCCGTATCATCAGCATCATCTTCATCAACGGATACACTTCAACAATCGAAATTATCAACAATCAATCGATTTCGTATGTTATGTCGTTCTTCATCAAGTGATGCTGACACAGCACCAAAACCAAAACCAAAACCAAAAGCATTTACATTAAAACAAGAATTTAGTTATCATATATCTTCAAGTACATCTTGCGAAGATTTTCAAACATACTGGAATGAAAATAAAAATCGTTTACCAATTTTATCATCATATGCACGTCGATATAATTGTGTACCAACAACGTCAACTGCATCTGAATCAGCTTTTTCGGTTGCAGGTTATATCGACAGGAAGCAACGTGCCTCGTTATCAACAACAACATTAAGATATCTGATGTTATTAAAACCATAATATGATCAATACGAACATATATATTTGCAATACTTTCTTCATTTTTTGTTGTATTCATGATAGTTAACTTTTTATCGTTGAAAAAAAAAATTATTAATAAACTAGCAAAAATAAAATGTTATATTTCATAAAATTTAGTTTCACATTTGCCCGAAAACAAAAGTATATGTTAGTAATCAGTTTATAGAAGAATAAAAAGATTTGTCTTTTCAACATATTTTATCGGTAGACAAATACAATAGTATCTGATATCAATTATTCCTTCAAGTTACCTAAGCAACAATGCAGGACCCGTCTTTTAAAAGTCTTAAACGATGTCTCAAACAGATGTTAACATAAGAATTAGTTTGAAAAGAACCATATCGATAGCAAAAAATAATTTTACCAATCATTTACTCACTATAAAACTTATGTACACGATTAGAACTATTATTTCGACACTTTACTGATTTTGTATTATATCTTTTCTTGACAAACGATATCACTACACTATAAAACATCTTGTAATAGACATAACTTATTGTTATAAAAGAGAATTTTTTGATATTTTTCAAATTTTAAAAAAAATCATACTTTATTCTTTATTTTAACTTTATTCTTTATTTTATAAAGAATAAAGTTAATCTTTATTTTAAAAATAAAGTAAAGAAATAAAGTAAATCTTTATTCTTTATAAAATAAAGTTAAAGATTTTCGTTACTTTATTCTTTATTATAAAGAAAAATAAAAATAAAGTAACACCCCTATAAGAGAGACAGAGAGAACGGGAGGAATACGGCATGTATCGTATGTGTGCGTATACATATATATATAGGGCCACGAAAAGGAATAACCCATACATATTCGAAGAGATATATCAATGTGAAAAAGAATTACTAGCATCTGAATTTGCTAGACGATATTATAACATATTAATCTACAAATATAAATACGTGAGAACTAGATAAAAATATCTGTTAAATCAGTTGTCTAACGTGGACTAAAATGAGACCACAGGATCAAGTACAGGTAAATGAGAATGGGGTGTGGCTGGTGTCTATTTATCTAAATTCACATCCATCCACCCTCAAGAGAATAATAAATCAATCATAACAAAACAAAACTCGCGCTTAAAATAATATATAGAATACTAGAAAAATTAGTATGTTGACTAACTATCAATTATAGAATAGTTCTCATTCTCATCATTAGGAATAGTCGAACATACGAATTCTGTATGAGTGTAGCATTATATAGTGAATCAGTACGACACAATTACAATATTACAAATAAAGCATTTTCGCATAAACAGTACGAAGCTTGAAAAATAGTTCGCAAACTAACGTAAGTGTCATAAAAATTCTGATGATCGAATATATTTTTTTTGGATATCTTTTCGCCAGTCTTATATAAATTCAAAGTCTTGTCATTTAATTTCTTCTTGATAATTCATCATTTGGATATAAACGACGTCGAAATGCTTTCCATTTTCGTCTTGACAATGTTTCGAATTCTTTCTTATATATTTCTGACGTTAATACAAAAATGAAAAAATGAAGTATCGGTGGAATAAATGACACGAAGTAACCAGCCAAGAACAACTTATATTCTTTTGGTGATTTCATACAATTAGGTAAGAATGAAATAATCAGACGAGGAACAGTTAAGATAATCAACAAAATTGAACTAAGAATTAGATGTTAAGGGTAGGGGTGTGGGTGTATGTATTATATTAATCCTGCACCCAAATCCGCATCCAGACCCTTTTAACATGGTTTGAGGTGATCGTACTATTTTTGTATTCATAATCTAGCGTCTCTCCCTGATTTCTCTCTCGCCTACGTATAGCTATCCGCTTCTGACTTGTGTGTGTGTTTTTAAATTATGGAATATACATTATGAGGAGATAATAAAAAGTAATCCTCATAATCTCTTTCTATTCTCATTATAAATTAATAAAAAATGAAAGCATAATAAGAAATTTGTTTTTTAATGATAATTGAAAAGTTAAATTTAATTGCGTATGTTATTAGCAAATACAATAGCCACTGGATGATGGCGAGGACGATGAAAAGTTTTTGTCCATAAAATTCGAACATGAGGAGATATTAATATTAGAATAATTGTAGCGATATTTGTTATTAAACTAAAGGCAAACCATTGAAATTGTGATAACCACCATGGTAAGTATCCCGAAGAAAAATATATGAAAAATCCTATCATTGTCGGTACTGGAATAATCATAAATAAACCAACAAGTATACATATTCGAAAAAGTACAATTAAATCACGTCGTGCAGTTGCTTGAACTAAATTATGATTTCCTTTTCTGACTTTTCTTAATGTATGATAGTAACAACCCATAGTTGCATACACAGGAAATGCATAAGATAACATACCATTAATACAAGTATTTTTTAAGCTTGTATAATCAACTTGACAAAGATAATCATTTTTTGAGTATTTAAAATACCCAAGTAAAAGACCAGGAATCATAATAAGAAAACAAATAATCCATTGGATAAGAATTAAGATTTGATAAAATTTTATCGATTGAAGTGATCGTCTATTGTGAAAAACAATTCGACATAAAGGATGAAATGATTGAAGTGTAATTGAATAATATATTGTACAATTGGATGCCCATAAAAAATAAGCACGAATTTCACAATAAATTCCATCATTTAATGAGTTTATTGAATAAAGATGTCCTGGTAAAATACGAACATACTCTTTCAGAAGTAATATACAAGAAAAAAGAATGGATAAATACACGTTCCCTGTTAAAAGAAGTGCGAGTTGATTAGGAGAATTTTTAATTTTGATTAAATAATAAAGTATAAATCCGAAGACTACAGTTGAAATACAAATACTGATTGAAGTTAAAGAAATAATCGAACAATCAATAATAATATTTGCTATTCGGTTCGTGGATGAATTCATATTAAATTAGCAGAGAAAATCAACGGTAGACTAACGAAGATTGTTTACACTTGTTAAAAAAACGATTAAATGTCAATGTATTTTTCTATAAAATCTATTACATGTGATGATTATATTTAAGTCGACTTAATTTAATGGAATATTTTTAAATTATATAAGCATCTTACATAAATGAAGAAAAAAAATCCACATCGACTATTTCTATTTGACATAGCTGTCGTTTCAGACGTGCTTTCAGGACTTATATTAATACGTATGTCAACATTACATCTGTACCCATACTCT
>CAJNOI010000058.1:6722-63189 GCA_905250115.1 Adineta steineri | reverse complement strand
CGCGAAAGTCGTAGCATTTGGATACCATGATGCATTTGAACAAAATTTCGGCCGATTATAAGAAAGAGCTAAATAATTAAGATATGAACATGATTATTTTTCGTAATCTGATACAGAATTATCCAATTACTGTAACAGTCATAATCTTGATTTTGTCTTTTCATTACTTAAAACTATCTTTTAAATATTCTTTTAATTTTCATTGCTTTAGTGACACATATGATCATCGTTGATTTTAATTAAAGAGAAAGATGTGAATAGTTCAATCAATGAATTTCGCACTTAGCTGTTATGTGTATAAGGTCGTAACAATAGTCACTCAATAAACAAACAGATGAAGCATAAGGCTCTAGTGAATTTCAATTATTAATTAATTGAAACTTCTAGAGAATGATTTTAAATTAGAAAAAGAACAATAGGTTTCATTGTATTATCTTAGATCAACCAATGTTGAGAAATAACTTCAATAAAGTTTAAGAAAAACTATGTATTTATTTACCCGATACTTGTCCAATGACGATTATAATGAGCCAAATACTCATCTAGGCGATAGATAACCTTGTGAACAAATGAAATATTTTTGTATGAATATACTTGCTGGAGAAAGATGAAAATAAGAATAATGATTTTATTTTCTATATATTTCTCTTTTTTATATTAACTTAAGTCAAATATTATTTTCTTGAACATAAATTAATCACAAAAAAAGAACAAAACAAATTCATTAATTATTCTTTGAACAAATTTGTCAACACATCGATTAAAAAACGTTAATTAATATATATCAGTTTTACGTAATACAATTAATATTCTTTGTTAGTTTTTTTATTTCAATTAGAAGATTGAATGAATATATTCGTTGAAATTCAAATTTTATACTTTTATTTTTTGAATTTGATAAAGTACCATAGAAATGAAATATTTTTTGAAATAATAAAAGTCTTGTGTATAATTTATTCATCATTTTAGTCGTTAGAATAATATTCTGTACGGTGACAACTTTTCTCGATTCTCGTTTGTTTATTCACAAAAATTATAATTTATTCTTATTAACTATTTTAATTGAAAAAAATACAGTCACTTTTTGAGAAGCATAATATAGTCTCGAAATAAAAATAAGATGATGGTTTATGATACAACTGGTTAAGTCGATAAATTTGAAATGTTATTCGACGAACACTCATTAATATATTAAAAAATCAGATACACAGGTTGAACAATACGGTTCGTATACTGATGTACTAAGCAATATATGGCACCGTATTACTGTGCCTAAGATTACCGGATGTTATAGTTTCATTTACAACCGTAAAAACTAGTCACTTTTTCATCATTGACTTTGGTATAACTAAAACAGTTTCTAAAACACTAATATTTGATATTGTTTCCGTTGTGATCGGAAGTAGAATAAGCAAAAGACCGAGAGAAAATAGTTTCGGACAATATGATAATAGAATCAATAGATCGTCTATACTATTTGTAACAACATCAATGTACTTTTTTGTCATTTCATTGTTTACCAAGTCTTATTTTCTCATTTGCCTTTTACCGTTATTTTATTTGTATTTGTTTTCATTATTCTTTTGATAATTATAAGAGAAGTTGTCTGAAAATAATTTTAACAGTAGAAAAAAGTATAAAATAAGGTCAATCAGTTAATCTGTTATTGTGTAGTCGTTTTTTTTACAATAAACTGAAGTATTTATAATTGTTCGTATTATTATAACTGTTTATATCGATAAAAAATACAGTTTAGACAAGATTTGTTACTTTGGAAAATAATGTTAACAGTTATCTAAATATACAAATGAGTGTTTAATCATAAAATTAAGTTAATTCTACTTGATTACACTAACGTTCTAGTAGGGCGTGAGTGTGGGTAAGAGAAGAACAAAACATCTACACCCGCACACCCACCCTATATATCATATTAAGATTATCAATGTTAATTAGGTCTTATTGTAAAATTCATCTAACTTTATTGCAATTTCCTACTCTAAACAATTGAACCACAAATATTTTTTATTTAAATAAAAGATCATTTCATTTCACTTGATCTTAGATTTTTATTCTCATACATTATATCAAACATCGCATAAATTCAAAGAAATTTAAATAGAGGATCATTTTATTTTTGACGGTGGAATTGTTTTAATCAGTCTTATTGAATTACAAGAAAATAAAATTAGTGGTTTATCAGTTTAACGTACATTTCGATTATGACGTATACCTAATCTTGTACGATTTATGTCTACATTAAGACGACGATTAGTCCGAAAACATAGAGAAATTTCTTTTTTGAATAACAAATTCTTTAACAAAAATAAAATATTATTAAATAAAAACGAAGTATTAAACAGAAAAGTAGTAATCAATAGAACATGTTGAATATGATCGATCAAAAATGAAAATATTTACTTATAAAAAAATGTTTTTTTTTAAATATCAATCTCATTTATTTACCTATCTACATTCGTGTTGTAATTGGATTTTATACGATTCCAACTTCGATTCGATTGATTCCAGTTTTAACTGATCGACACTTATGACAAATTTTTTTCTAAGCACATGTGAACCAACAGTAAGAGAATATCTTCGTTTGACCTCATAGTGGGAATCATAGCTGTAGAAATCTATGTTATTAAACTTGTGTTTTCTTGTAACCATGATCGTTTGATTAAATCTTCCAAAATATATCACATGGTTTTTACATTATTCTTATAATTTCAGACACAAAGATACGTTTCTTAGGAAAACAATGCTGGAAATTCAACTTTTCTTCCTGTAAGACTTCAAAAAAAATTACTTTTATATTCACTTATTAAAGGTTTTCAAAATATTGTGCTAGCGATTAGCTCGATGTGTAATAAATTCAAATTTTTCTTGTAATATTTTGCAATAGGCTCAAAGATAAACGTAATCATCTTGTTTAAAGAAATATAGTTGATTCGAACGAGCTCTTTAAAGTCTTTTCTCAAAAATCGATATCATTTCAGGTATATTCAAATAACAAGAGAGTTTGGAAATATATTTAGGCTATCGTATAAAAGCTATGGTAAAATTATTGTAACGTTTTGATAGATATACTCATAAAGACAATAGTTGATTTGTCAAACTATAATTCTCTATTGAGACCTATTCTATATATTTTATTTTTATTTGTTAGAATGAGTATGTTAGGATGCAATACTTAGCAGAGCACTTTCTTTTTGAGTTGAGCGAAAATGTCACAGCTTCAACGAAGTAGAAAACGTGCTAAAAGTAAGCGTCTGATTATATAGGCGTCTGTGTATATACAGGCTGGCGCAAAAGTCACTTTACCTAAAAAAATTGAATACCTCCATTACGGCTCAACTAAATGAGCTGATTTTTTTCATCAATGATAAAGGCATATTTAAGCTTTATTACCATAAAAACATGCCTGGAGAAACTCTTTGTTACGTATTATTGTTGACTTCAATAAAGAAAATTTAGTTTTTTTACAACTAATAGAGCGGCAGTGTATAATAAAGAAAGGCGAATTTATCAGCAAAAACATATATTCACTCTTGACTCTTTTCTGAATTGTGAAATACATATCATAGTACTTTATTCAGATGGGAAGAAAAGAGGGTGGGTGTGGTTGTGCGTGGATAAGACATGATTTTAGCTATCATCCACTCTCACACCCCACACCCGTAAATATGTTTGAGAACATCATTTATACACATACCGATGTATGTGTACTAGCTTAGCAATCGGCTTTGTTCATCATATTTTTATTGTTTACAGTTATTCTCGGCAGGCGCGCGCGAGCATGTACAAAATCGAATTGACTCAAAACTAAGTGAGCAAATTATTCTTTTATTTATAAAATATTTTTTATAATTTCTTTTACAAGTTCAAAATTCTTTTTTACAGTTTCTATGTGAGGACGAGTTGCAGATAATGCATATTTTAATATGTCCAGAGCAGGTTCATAATACGAAAGTGCTTTCCCGTACGCTCTCATATTGTCATACAGTAAACCGGTGTTGCTGTATGAAATAGCTAACGAAGGATGGTTTGAAGGAAGAGAACTTTGTTCACTTTCAAGTGCTTTTTCATCAACTGAAATCGCTTTTGGGTGCTCTCCCATATTGTTATGCACATTACGGATGTTGTTATGTAAAGTAGTTAAATCAGGATGATTTGAAGGGAGGATTTTTTGTTGAATTTCTAATGCTTTTTCGTAAAATGGAAGTGATTTAGAGTGTTCTCCCATCTGATTATACGCATTACCCATGTTGTTGTATGAAGTAGCCAGATCAAGATGATTTGAAGAAAGAGTTTCTTGTCGAATTTCTAATGCTTTTTCGTAAAGTGAAAGTGATTTCGAGTACTCTCCCATATTATAATACACATTACCGATGTTGTTGTACGAAGCAGCCAATAAAGGATGATTTGAAGGAAGAGTTATTTCTCGAATTTTAAGTGCTTTTTCGTGAGATGAAAGTGCTTTCGAATAGTCCCCCATATTGTTATATGCATTGCCGACATTGTTGTATGAATAAGCCAAATCAGGATGATTTGAAGGAAGGATCTTTTGTCCAATTTGTAGAGCTTTTTCATAAAATGGAAGTGCTTTCGAGTACTCTTCCATCTCGTCGTACACGAAACCAATGTTGTTGTAAGAACTAGCCAAATGAGGATGATTTGAAGGAAGAGTTTTCTCTAGAATTTCAAGTGCTTTTTCATAAAATGGAAGTGCTTTCGAATAGTCTCCCATATTGTTATACACATTACCGATGTTGTTGTATGAAGCAGCCAATAAATAATGATTTGAAGGAAGAATTTTTTGCATAATTTCCAGTGCTTTTTCGTAAAATGGAAGTGATTTTGAGTACTCTTCCATATGGTTATACACATTACCGATGTTACTGTATGAGGTAGCTAATGAGGGATGACTTGAAGGAAGAGTTTTTTTAAAGATTTCCAGTGCTTTTTCGTACAATGAAAGTGCTTTCGAGTACTCTCCCATGCTATCATACACATTGCCGATGTTGCTGTATGAATTAGCCAATGAAGGATGATTCGAAGGAAGAGTTTTTTCTCGAATTTCAAGCGCTTTTTCATAGAATGAAAGTGCCTTTGAGTACTCTCCCATCTCGTCATACACATAACCGATGTTATTGTATGAAGTAGCCAAATTAGGATGACTTGAAGGGAGCGTTTTTTGTTGAATTTCTAATGCTTTTTCGTAAAATGAAAGTGCTTTCGAGTACTCTCCCATACTATCATAAACATTGCCGATGTTATTGTATGAAGTAGTCAAATCGGGATGATTCGAAGGAAGGGTCTTTTGTCGAATGTCTAATGCTTTTTCGTAAAGTGAAAGTGACTTCGAGTACTCTCCCATCTGATTATACGCATTACCCATGTTGTTGTATGAAGTAGTCAAATCAGGATGATGCGAAGGGAGTGTTTTTTGTTGAATTTCTAATGCTTTTTCGTAAAATGAAAGTGCTTTAGAGTACTCTCCGATGTTGTCATACACATTACCGATATTGTTATATGACTCCGCCAACTGAGGATGATTTGAAGGAAGAGTTTTTTGTTCAATTTCAAGTGCTTTTTCGTAAAATGGAAGTGATTTCGAATAGTTCCCCATCCTGTCGTACACGAAACCAATGTTGTTATAAGAACTAGCGAAATAAGGATGATTTGATGGAAGAGTTTTTTGTTGAATTTCAAGTGCTTTTTCGAGAAATGAAAGGGATTGCCAATAGTCTCCCATGTTATTATACGCATTGCCGATATTGTTGTATGAAGTAGCCACATCAGGATGATTCGAAGGGAGGGTTTTATGTCGAATTTCTAATGCTTTTTCGTAAAACAGAAGTACTTTTGAATAGTCTCCTATGTTGTTATATACATTACCGATGTTGTTGTACGAAATAGCCAAATCAGGATGATTTGAAGGAAGGATTTTTTGTTGAAGTTCCAATGCTTTTTCGTAATATGAAAGTGCTTTGGGATATTCTCCCATCTTATTATACACACTGCCGATGTTATTATATAAAGTAGCCAATGAAGGATGACTTGAAGGAGAAGCTTTGTGTTCAATTTCAAGTGCTTTTTCGTAATACCAAATAGCTTTTTCATAATCACCTTGATTCGAGTGTACAGATCCAAGCTGATTATAATAAAGTGCTTTTTCACCTTCATCAGATGTCTGTTCGAGTAATACGTTATATAGTTCTTCAGCTTTGTTAAATTGGCCGATTTTTAACAATAATTTACCTAATCTTTGCCATCCAGTATTGTCACTAGTTTCTTCTCGTATCCGATCAGTAAGTAATCGTAGTTGTTGGTCATCATCCGATGTTAATTCTAACTCAACTTGATAAAGTTGATTGTTATTATTCATTTGTTTAATTGCACCCACTCGAAAGATGGTGTGCATTGAAAAGAGGATTTCGTCAGGTATGTTAAAATAGCTCACTTCTCTGATGGAGGCAAACGGTGTTGATTTTAAACAAGGATCAATGGACATGCTAAAGAGAATGCCCACCATATCCGGTCGTGTCGAAGCACTTTCAGCAAATGCGAGAGGCATTTCTTTATCTATACTGGTTGATAAGAAATTGTTAAATGACATAAGTCCACCTTGTATTTTCTGAAGTTTTTTGAAGTCTGATTTTAAAAGACCTTGACCCCGATAAACGATGAATGGTTTGCCATGATAACTATTAACTTGCTGTTGGTATAGTTGTTGGATTTGTTGGTGAAGATCATGAATGAAAAAATCCATATTTATAATGATATCGCCGTCCATAGAACGTAGAGCATCGTTCAGCTCAGAATAGATGAATGTTGGGTAAGTGTACCACCAAATAGCTGACTGAGGTTGGTATTCTTTCTCAAAACGGTCAATAGTGATTGGTGACAAGCTGTTATTTTTTCGACAATAAGTAATAAACTGTTTGATGGCCTGTTCACCATATTCCATATCAAGAAGAATTTCCTTGAATAGCTGAGTATACATAAAAGTTGGCTCCAACTGATTTAAATCATCGGTTAAAGTCATTTCCTTTACTGTGATAAAACTCATGGCTATTGAGTCTTGATTGAACTGTTTGACACCGATTTGTAATGCTTGGCATAGATCATCGATGTTAGTATGAATGCTCTTAATTTTGTCACAATTTTTTACCCATTCATCATGTAGATTATTAAGATCATTGAAGATATAAACACTATCGAGCTGAGGAATATCATTAATGAGGGGTATTATTTGATTAAATATGTTATCTTTGATAATGAGAAAAGACTTGGTGTCATCTTGAGCATCTGTAAGAAAGTCGATACATGCATCTCGTTCCTTGAAGACAATGACATCACCAGTAATAGTTCGTATTTGTTTTAATGTATTTTCATAATCTTGATTTGTTTGATCGATGTTGGTATCTGCCCAGAGAAGAAGGTAGTTTTGAGCCATATGTTGTCGTCCTTGATGAATGCCGGATGCTGTTGCTGCTGTTGGAGAAGAATGAGCTTTCTCCAATGAATGTTTTTCGACCATGCAATCTATAATTTGATAATTTGATGGTAATTATATACAGTATGGATATGGGTGTTGATGTGAGTGATCCTTCTTTTATATCCACACTCACAACTACATCCATACTCAAGATGAAACTATTAGAAACAGACGGATATACTCATGAGATTGTCTTATTTTCTATCCTTCCTAATGAGTGGGTCTGTCATTTTGACTCCATATTATAATAAATCATTCATGTCAATTCGGACTAATTTTACTAGAGTATATTCTAATGAGCTCAAAATTTATATTTTATCCTTATAGATGATGGCTTTTCAAATGCATATGACAATCAAAATTAAGATTTAGTCAAGTGCCTCGTCTACTGAAATCATCTCCAATCTATCGATGGACTCTTTCTCTAGTGAGAAAATAATTCAGTTTAACACATCAATCATTATTCACAAGTATAGTCGTTCAAACAATTTTTGTAAAAAGTTGAAAAATACCGTTACTTATGTACATTTTTGTTATATTACGAGAACTTTAACATTCGACACTGACTCAAGGTTTCTTTAATAGATTCTGATGTTCTATTTCAAACATGTGATTAGTTAAAATAATTTTATGTTGCTCTCAAAGATGTTTTAATTTCGAAAAGTTGTTTTCTGAAACTTATCAGTTAAGAAACTAAGCTAGTTTTTCTTCGCTTCTACTTTGATGTGGGACAGTTTGAAACTTAGACCATTGAGTTTTCTCATTAATTTCATACCTAATTTCTTACACACAAATTTTAGTATTCAGGATATGTACATACTTAGTTTTGATTGAACCTTCTGTATTGTCTTGTTCATAGATTCAACATAAATATGGCTTGATGTCAGAGATTTCTCCCATATTTCACGTGCTTTTAAAAAATAATCTAATGCTTGTTCATAATTTTCTTGACGACAGCACATAGCTCCCATATTTGCATATGTTTGTCCAAATTTTGGATGATCTTCTCCAAGTTGCTGTTGATCTATCTCAAGTGCTTTTGTAAAGTATTTTGTTGCTAAGTCAAATTTTTGTGTTTTTGTATATAGATTAGCTAAATCCTTGTAAATAGTTGATTTGAGATCCGAAGCTGATGTGATGGTGAGAACAAGGCCAAGTGCTCGATTGTAATAGTTAATAGCTTCGACATAATCTTGTTTTAAACAATAGACCTTTCCGATTGACATATAACATTTTATAATATCATTCGTTATCTTTTCTGACGTTTGCAGTTTTAGTAATAGATTCAGCTGTTTATGATAATTATCTAATGCTTCTTCATAATTTTGTAATTTAGCATTGGTTGCACCGAGTGAATTACAACATCGAGCTGATTCAATAAGAGTTATTGCTGGTTGATTTAAAACTGCTTGAAAATATTCTTTGGCTTTTTCATATTCACATTTCCAATACAATAGATCACCTGGACCAAAAGGATCATTTGATTTCTCCACTGCTACCGTTAATGACGTTGCAGCGCCAGTCATATTTGTATCACTCATATTTAAAACTGTTTTCTATGGTGTATAAAAAAGTCTACTTTACAAAATATTTTACAGTATTGTTCAAAAACGTAAGTCTTACACACGAACAAGAAAAGAAAAATTGTAATGAAAAATGCTTTACCGTCGTCTATTTTCTAATATGTAATACTATCAATATACGATTCTCTTGGAAGAAATGTGTGAGGTAGTTATAGAAGAATGAATAGATGAGAAAAAAAAGTAAAAATCGATCGAGTGTACACCGTAACTACTGATAAATAGGAAAAAACCTTCATTAATGTGTTTGCTTCGTCACATGAAATATAGGTAATAGAAAGAAAAAATGTGTCTTCATATATTATTTTTGCTTGTTTATATGAAATAAAGATACTAGAAAGAAAAAATAACCGTCATGAATGTTTTTTTCTTGTCCATATCAAATAAAAATATTTGAAAGAAAAAAAAATAGTGAAGCGCACATTTTTCTTTTTCTGAGTAGAGAAGAAAAAAGCTTAGTGTGCTTTAAAAATAAATCAAAACTATCTACGTTTTTTCGTGACGGCGAGATAATTTCAGATCTCAGGGAAACAATGAAATAAACAATCGATATAAACACGTGAGTAGTAAATATAAATATCTTTTAATTTTTTGTTTTCATTGATGTATATATCCAATCTATAAGTTTGCATTCACATGGTGTTTAAAGAGAAGACATGTAAAACGAAACATTTATTTTAGCAAAATTGCCAGGCGTCGAAGAAATCGGTCTGCTTTTCTAAAATTCCAGAAAATATATCAAAAATTCTACTTCTGAATTATATCTATTAAATCAGTTTTAACGTGAAATACAATGAGAGCACAAGATCAAGTGCAGGTAAATGAGAATGAGGTTTTTTACATAGTTTGTATAAAGTAAACTACTTCTTTTTTTCTTTTGGTATTCTAGCCACCACTACCACCGCCACACCCACACCTTCAGACGTATGTGTCCGATGATTTAATTATAGTTACCCAAATTGTTTACTTTTTAAATGTTTCTAGAATATGTCACGTCTGTTTGGACAATATACAACCTAATGAAATAGTAATAAATTGTACTGGGTGCCATGCACGGTATCATTATGGTGAACTCATTGAATGGTTAACTAGACGAAGAAACAGCGGATTTGCCATGAATTGCCGAAGTTGTCACGTAGATATACGTAAGCAAACCAGTAGAATTCTTTGTTACTTAGCATATCAATTTTTTTTCGGTAGAATGGGTACTTGATAATCAACAACTAGCGGTGACTGCTACTTTTATTTCTCCTCAACTCCCACAAAATCTCAACAATAACGTTCCAACGAGTATACAAGCAGCTGATTTACCACATATTAATATTTATGAACCGGAATTAGATAATGAAATAGCAAACTTCTGAAAAGATTTTTATTCAAAACTTATTTGTATTGGAAAAAAAAAGTTTTTTGCAACATTCCATATTTTGTTATAATTATGTACCAGTGATTTTATTTCTTAATATTTTGACGATGTGAGCGCTTGTAGATGTAGGCCAGAAATGATACGTTAACTTTATTTTACTTAGTAAAGTAAAAATAAAGTGCCATTCTTAGTGTAGTCTTGATCTTTCATCTACAGCTACGGACATAGTCACATCCGAGATTTTTATTTAATAAATATGTTTTTAAAATGGGTGATTTTGTAGTTTGGATTTGTATCTATCTGTCGAACAATGAACAAAGTAAAAGGCAATATAAGTACTTCTTCATCTTCAAATTCTGAGATACATAGCAGATTATCGAATAATGTTGACATATTGATTGCGGATTCACAACTGTGAAGAAAACTTAAAAATCAACAGCAGATTTCTTTTTCGGGATAAAATTGAGGAGGAGAATATGTGAACATCTTATATACTGCTCGTTTTATGAAAATCGAACAGAATGTTTAAGCTATAATTCTATCTGTGTATTTTAATGAACCATGATATGCGTATAAATTAAGATCAGTCATTTTGTGGGTTTGGGCATCGATTATGAGAATAAATGCCCACACCCATATTCTAAACATTTGTAATTGTAATGATACATTTTAAAAGTTGAAATTGCTCCAAATGAAAATCTATTAAATATAGACTGCATACTGTTATCAACAAACTATTTTTAATATTAGAATTACTTATTTATTGAAGATTTCCAACATATCAATTGTTCTTAAAAGAATTTAAAAAAAAATTATAAACACTAATTTTCATTTATGATATATTTCGACGGAAGATGCTGCCCTCTATATGTAACATATGTTTATCAACTCCGGATGTATCT
The DNA here is from genome assembly GCA_905250115.1 of Adineta steineri. Taxonomy (NCBI): domain Eukaryota; kingdom Metazoa; phylum Rotifera; class Eurotatoria; order Adinetida; family Adinetidae; genus Adineta; species Adineta steineri. Next base: position 51,840 of record CAJNOI010000058.1, on the reverse strand, counting down.
TTGAAACGAATGAAAAAATGTCAGTTACTATTGTTTATTTATTCATTTTCTTGTCTCGTTTTTTTATTTCAATTATTTAAACTATTATTAAGTATATTTAAATAGAAGATTTTTTTTTCATTGATTGTATGTTTCTTATTAAAAATGTAAATAAAACAAAGAATTATAGATGATTTTATTGCATGTCACAAATATTTATGACATATCTTTCGACAGATAACGAACAAGTTCAATGATTACAAAAAGAATTCCCGATAAAAGTTCTCTTTTATTAGTGTGATCATACTCTGTCTAACCGATATAGAAACTAATTCTTTATTTTTTTATACTAAAAACAGTTATTTTCTTTTGTATTTGAACAATAAAAAAATTGAGAATTTAAATATGTATTTTTGTTTTGAAATTTTTCATGTCTATTGAATATTTTATGGTAAGCCCAATATATTTCTTTGTTTATTTTAGGAAAATATTTTTATTAAAATTTTCTATATGCTTTTCTTTCTATTTTAGGTAATTTGTTATCAAATATGAAAACATCGAGATAATTGAATATAACTTTTTCATTTTGCTATTTGTTGTTTTCTTTTTTCTCTAATGAAAAATAATAGAACAGTTATCTATTTTCATTTTTAATTCTATTTAGATTTCGTGTTGTAATACAACACGATGAGTCGTTCACGTAGTCCGTCAAGTAAAAAACATAAACGACGAAAATCATCTCGTGATAGAGATAGATCAAAAGATCGTATAATTACTAGTTCGTCAAAACGACATAGATCACGTTCGCCTGATCGCAATGGAGAAAAAAGAGTTAAACAGTAATATATAATTTATGTCTATATATACATATATTAAATTCTTTGATAATGTCATATTTAGAACTCATCGTCGATCAACGAGTGAATCATCAGATGATGCTCGTGAGAATTCAGCATCAACTATAAATAGTAATCGAACAACTAATATATCTGAATTAAATGATTTAACAGCTCGTAAAAAAGCTGAAATTGATCGATTAACTGAATTGGAAAGAGAACGTACTCAACTATTGTAAATCAATAATAATAATAATATTGTATTGTATTTATCATTTTTTTTTGTGTCTAGACGTCAAAGAGAAACTCGTGAAAATTTAATTCAAGCCGAAGTTGATCGACGTGTAAAAGATATTGTTGAAACACGTGTACGCGAAGAACTTGAACGTCGTAAAGATGAAATTGAAAACGAAGTTAAACGACGTGTTGATGTATTAAAACGAGCAATGGAAAAACAAATGTTAATGGAATTAGAAAAACGAAATAATGAAGAAATGAGAAGATTAATTATAAAAGAAGTATAATAACAAAATTTCAATTAATTATTTTATTCTATTTTGTTATTTTATTTCAATAGGAAGAAGAAAGAAAAAAACGTGAAGATTTAGAGAAAGTTCTCGTTGAAAATGAACGTAAATTAGTTGAAGCTGAAAAACGACTTGTAAGTTAATTCACTCAAAGAGAATATTTTTGGTATCTAAATTTCCATCTATTGATTAAAAGCCTTTGAGAATAGAATCTTTATAAAAAAATTTCTGTGATTCATTGATTTAAATCTTCCTCCTGCGAGGATGACCGTTAACTGACCATACTTTAAAATTGTTTTATATACATTTTAGGCTGAAGAAGAAGAAAAATTACGTACTGAACAATTACGTTTAATGGAAGATCGAGAACGATTTGATCGACAATTAGGCAAACAACATGCTAAAGAACAAAATTTAATATTAGGCAAAAATAAAACACGAGAAAAAATATCATTTTCATTAAATAATATTCATTGATATGTATGATTATCTCTTTTTTTTTAATATTGTATAAATTTCATTTATTTGTTTTTGTCTATTGAATTGAACGTTGTGTAAATAGATAATTTTTTTTGGTGTTTCTTTCAGATAGATTTTATTTTTTTGACAAAATAAATAGTCATGTCAAGCGAACAAAAACATTCAGTTACTCTTGTATCAAATGGTGAAAATCCAAAAGAAAAAAAAGATGATACGGAAACACCTATTGAAACAATTGTTATTGATCCTGATTCCACTATTATTGAATTAACTGCATGTCGTCTTCGAACAATTGAAGGACTTGATGGTTTAACAAACCTAGAAACATTAAATATGCGCCAGAATTTAATTGATAAAATTGATAATATTTCACAATTAACAACACTTAAAACTGTTGATTTATATGATAATCAAATTGAACGAATTGAAGGTTTAGATTCATTGGTACAATTAAAACATGTTGATCTTTCATTTAGTATATTTATATAACATTAATTTTCTTTATAATTTTTCTTTATCTTCGTAGATAGAATTGTTGTTATTGAAAATTTATCAACATTAGTTGATATTGAAGCTCTTTATATTGTTCATAATCAAATACGTACCATTGAAAATCTTTCAACATTAGTTCATTTACGTGTATTAGAACTTGGTGATAATCGAATTAAAGTTAGTTTTATTGGTTTTTCTTTTTTAGTTGAATAATTTGTTTTTTTTTTATTTAGAAAATTGAAAATTTAGAAGCACTTATTCAACTCGAAGAACTTCATTTGGGTAAAAATAAAATTGAAAAAATTGAGAATTTACAAACATTAACACGTTTACGTATTCTTGGATTGGGTGCAAATCGAATTTCAAAAATTGAAGGCTTAGAAAATTTAACACAATTAAAAGAACTTTATTTATCAGAAAATCGTTTAAAAACTATTGAAAATCTTGATACAAATACGAATTTAACTGTTCTTGATATATCAAAAAATCAAATTGAACATCTTGATAATCTTCAATTACTTAAAAATTTAACTGAATTATGGTTTAATGATAATCAAATAAAAAATGCTGATGAATTAAATAAACTTGTTCCAATGGAAACATTACAATGTATTTATATACATGATAATCCAGCATTTGATCGAGAAGAAAATTATCGTGCTAAAGTTTTATTACTACTTAAACAATTAATACAATTAAATGCAACTGAAACACGACGAGCTGCACCGATAACATTGGATTAATGACAGTTTCTTTTTTTCTTTTCTGTTGTTATGTGAATCTCTCTTGTCGTTATAAACGTTTTTGCAAGCAACGAATTAAAAAAGAGAAGAAAAAAAACCAAATTAAATAAAATATAATTTTTCCATAAGAGAAAACCGTTCGTTTAACAGCTGTTACCTATTTTTCGTTCGTATTCTATGCGTAGTTCTCTTTCTGTTTTCATAAAAATTTATTTCTATTGCATGGATCACACCTCTTTATATACTTTTAATATCCTACTAAAACCCAAATAAATATATATATGTCCTTTTCTTTTTTAGAATGTTCTTATTAATTCATCGATATTCGTCATGGATCTATTCTACTACTAATAATAGACATAAGTTTCTGTAGTTATATTATATTATTAAGTCTTGCTTATCGGATCAACCATCAATGGTGTCATTTAATCCATTTCGCGCTTCTATTCAACCTTATCCGATTACAAAATGATATGGGTATAATTCGATTTTTTTTCTGTATATTTTATACTTTAAATATGAAAATGTATTTAAAATATTGTTTAATTTGAAGTTTTTTATATACATATATTTTATTCTTTTATATAAAAGTATTTTCTTCTTATTATTATTGTTATTATGGATAAAGTTCAACGATTTTTCAATCCTGGGGAAGAACAAACAGAAGAACAAAGTGGTATGATGTCTGAAGTAAGACATGAGTTCACTGTTTACATAAACATATTATACGTATATTTATTTTATAGATATCCGGTTTATCATGGGATACGCGACTAAAAGGTTTTGGTCTCTGTTTGCTTGTTGCCGTCTTGCTTGGAATTGGTGTAAGTTATTAATAATATTATTAAAAATTTTAAATATAATAAAAATATTTTAGTCAGTAATTGTTTATTTTCTTGGTAATAATCTTTCTGGTTTTGCTATTTTATATAGCGTCGCTGTTATTTTTGGTCTTGGATCGTAAGTTTTTATATATAAAAATGTGATTTTTATTTTTTATTTGGATATAGTACGATATTTTTAATGGGTCCAATGAAGCAATTAAAGAAAATGTTTGATTCTTCTCGATTAATTGCTACTATTGTCTTTCTTGTAAGTTAAATTTAAATGAAAATAGATTCAAATATATTTTAACTTTATTTATAGGCATCGATCGTAATGACACTCATATCAGCTCTTGTCGTAAGTATTATTCAGATAAGAAAATAATCAATAATTGTATTTATTTAGATTAAATCAGGTGTTCTTGTTCTTATATTCGTTATTGTTCAATTTCTTGCTCTTGTAAGTTAAAATTAGAAAAAATATATTTGAAATCAAATGATTTTTTCTTCTCCCTAGGGTTGGTATACAATTAGTTACATTCCATTTGCACGGTAGTTATACATATATATCAATATCAGTTTATTTCTTGTTTTAATTTTAGTGAAGCAATTAAAACTTGTTGTCGAGGCGTTATAGATGTATGAAAGAATGATGAATTCCGTTGTGAACCGATTTTTATTTATGATTGTGAAAAAATATATCTATTTACGATACTTCTATTTTCTGTTATATGATGTTCATTCAAAAGTAGAGAATAACTTCTTTTTTTTCCTTATTTTTTATTAAATGTGATTATACTTATTATTTAAACGATAAAAACGATAATTATTATTTTGTCTTATTCTAGAAATTTTGTTTTGATGAAAAATAGCTTGAATAAATATGTCATTGACTGGAATAAAAAAGAGTCCACTTATATCATTACCATTTCTTAAGGTAAGTTCAAATAGATTTCTATTCAAAAATAATCTTATATTATAATAGAAACGATTACGACGAATCACTGCTTTGGGTTTTCGTAATTTAACTGTAAATGAATTTAATTTTACAATTTATTTTACATTACATCGAAATGACAAAACCGTTGGTAAGTAAACCTCCTATTTCTAGCGAAAACATCTTATGCACTTTTCTAGCTTTTTATACAAGTGAATCAGTTGAAAATCAACGTGTGAGTTATATGATAAAATTTTTTAAAATATTGTTTTTTGTTCATATAGAGCCCAGAATGGTCTTATTTAGAATTCCCAATAAATGTGCAATGTTTACAAGGTATGATTATTCTAGACTTCTTTAGTAAAAATTTATATGTAATCTTTAGATTTTGTTATACGTGTTTGGATAAAAACATTGAATAATTGTCGTCTATTTCTTGAATATGATGTTTATCTTGATGATAGTCTTATGCCTGATGAACAGGTAAGGTAAGATCTGATTTGATTATTTCAAATTAGAATATATTTATATATTTATTATTTTTTCTTTTGTTTTCTTATCAGAAAGATGAATCATATATAAATAATAATAGTCTATGGCTTGAAATATTCGGTTATCGATTTACTGATAATCCATCAAAATTAAAACATCAAAAAAGTATTCAACAAATGACAATTTCTGAGAAGAAATCCAAACGTAATCTCTTAGTCAAATCGTACAATAAATCAAGTATTTTACGGTTTGTTGAAATATTCTTATTTTTATTTATTGGTTTTTAAATTTAGAATGATGAATGTGATTGATGCTATACGTGCTCAAAGCCGATTATCAATTCAATGTCTTGAAAATTTACAACAATCTGTTAATGAAAATGAAGATTATTTTTCAAAAGTAGGTTTTTCTATTATAATTGATTTCATTTGATGTTTATTAATAGATTAAAGAACGTGAAACTCGTCAATTACATATAGAAAATTTACGAGAATATTTACAATGTCAAATAACGATCTATGAACGACAATTAAATATTAATCAACGACGACAAAAATTAATTAATGAAAAAAGTAAAATTTTCTAATTTTTATTCAAATAAAATAGAATGTAAAATTTCGTTTAAGAAAACCGATTAAATCAAAATTTATTACAATTAGTTGTTCAACAAAAAGAACTTAATTTACGTATAAATAATTTAAATCAATCAAAATATCTTCTTCATGATTTAATACAATTAATTATATTTCGACAAAAAAATCTTATTACTAATATATATCATCATATTTATCCTATTACAAGTGATAATAACAATGAATATTCTATTGGAAATATTAAATTACCACCGGCAGAAGATAAAAGTTATCAACCATTAAGTTAGTTTTTGCTTCCGTGTTTTTTTAATCTTAAAAGAAAATCTTTGAATAAATTTAGCTCGTGAACGTGAATATGAAATTGGAGCAGGTGTAGGATATTGTGCACATATTGTTCTTATTATTTCACATATTATTCAATTACCACTTCGTTTTCCAATTGAGTATTATGGAACATCATTGATTAAAATCTATGATAATAATTTACAATCAAGCGAGTAAGATCATTTTCAATTAGAATGATATTATTTATTTTTTTTCAGTTTTCCATTATATCCAAGTTATGATATTAATTCTTTTCAATATGGTTTATTTTTACTTAATCGAAATATCGGTCAAGTAAGTTATACATGATAAAAAGAAATGATTTAATATGATTATGTTAAATATCTAGATAATGCATCATTGTCGTGTTGGTGGTCGTCATACAGATTATCGAAAAACATTAGAAAATTTAAAAGAACTAATGGAACAATATTTTATAAATTCTAATAATAATCCGTAAGTATTTTATATGGTATATTTAAATTTATATCCTATTCAATTCATTGATAGTCGTCGATATAAATCAATTTTTTTTGTAAGTCAGTTTGACTGTGATATGATAATAGAATCTTCTTCTTCTTGTTTAACACTAGTCTTTGATAAAAATAATAAACTCTTTTTTTTTTAGAATTCAGCTTTATACATTAAATCAACAATCAATCGAAACGACAACTTCAAATAATAATAGTAATGAACGAATTTCTTTGTCAAATAGACGAACTATTACGGTTAATTCTGTAACATCATCTTTTACTGAAAATAATGATTTAAATTCTACTGAAGATGATAATCATCATAATGGTTTAGATTTATTTCCAACTTCAAGTACTATATCACCTCGATTAACCATGCAATATTCGTATCAACCACAACAACAATAAATTCAATGATAATATAGAAGTTTTCTTTAATCAATTGTGATAAATTCTATACATTCCGTGTGAACGAAACAGTGCTGTGATTTTTGTTATTGTTACTTGTCTATTCGTATTTCCTTTTTTTCTACTCTTCATATCATTTATGTTATAATCGAAATTTTTGACTAAACAACAAACCAGATAGATATAAACGAGCATGTAATTCTTTCATATGTATTTATTTAAGATTTTTCTACATAAACCAACAAGAAATCTATTTCAATTACCAAAATGAGTCTCGATACTCCAAAACTTGATACTAATCAACGTCAACAAATAATGAGTTCAGTACAACAACAAATGGCTATTCAAAATGCTCAAGAAATTCTTCAAGTGATAAATTAAATAATAATTTTTTGCTTATTAATTTTGTTTTATAATTTATAGAAATTATCTGATAAATGTTTTAAAGCTTGTATTCAAAAACCTGGTAGTACTTTATCAAGTTCTGATCAGGTATTTATTTATCTATAGAAGTTATTTTGTTTGATTGTTTTGTTTAGAAATGTATTAGTCAATGTTCTGATCGATATATGGATGCATGGAATATTGTTTCACGTGCATATGGTGAACGAATTAAACGTGAACAACTTCGTCATTGATCTTTTTTAATCATTATTTTTTTTTCTATTTGTGTCTTCATTTATTTTGAAAACAAAAAGAAGATTTGTAGTTCAATGCTTACACATTTGTAGGATTTTGTTTGTTTTCTAGATGGCATCTTCATCTTCGACTGGAAATGGTAATAATTATCCAAAACGATTTCGTCGTAGTGAGCCTCCTGTTATTCATGTAAAAGAAGAAACAATTGATAGAGATAATAATAATAGTCCATTTCAATCACCTTATGAACAATTACTTCAACAGGAAACTGTTCCTGGACCTGTTGTTGTTCCACCTAAAAAGCCTAAAGAACAAAAATGTCGTTGGGATCGTTGTACACATACAGGTGATATTAATGGTTCTTTATTTGATCATCTTCTTCAACATGTTAATGCTCAAAAGAATAGTAAAAAAGAACAAATGTGTTTATGGGTTGGATGTCGAGTATATAAAGTAGCATCACGTAGTGTAAATTATCTTGAAAAACATATACATAAACATACAAATGATAAACCATTTCGATGTGTTTTCGATAATTGTATTGAACAATTTACAACACAATTTGCACTTGAACGGCATGTTCAAACACATTTAAGACAACAAGATGCATCAATGCTCTATGATACTAATGGAGATACTTCAATGATTGGAACAACAGATTTTGATGTATCAAATGGTGATGAAAATCAACGTTCATATCTTCGTGGAGGAAGTATCAATGGTTCATATCAAAATATGCTTCTCCAACAAGTTCAACATCAATCAAATGAAAAAAAAATTAATCGAAAACGTCGAGCTAAAATTAATGGAGTACCTGTTGCTTATGGTAATTCATTCACATCGTTTATTATATATTAATAATTTCATTTTCATTGTAGCTGTAAATCGTGATTGTTTTACTGATAGTGAAGTCTTTCATTTGACTCGACTTTTCGATACATGTCCATATTTTTCAACAGATAAATCTGGTACAGTAGTGGTATTACAACCAAAGGTAAAAAAAGCAAATTTATTAAAATTCCTATTAATTTATTATTTAAAGATTACTATGAAACGTCATATTGGTGATCGAAGTGAGCAATATGTTGAATGGACACCTGAAGATATGTAAGTATTTTTTTTTGTTTTGAAATTGATCTTATTGTTTATTTTTAATAGTTGTCCAGGTGAATGGATAAAATGTTCAGATGTTAAATTAAAACAAAAACATGTACCTATTAGTGAATTAAATGCTACGCAATTGAATCGTTTATTACCACCCATATATGCTTATCATTTACATAAACGTGGACAACGAAAACGTTCGATAATCTCAGCATTACAAAGTACATAATTCTATTCTTAAAACAAAGGGCTGATATAAAACGACAATATACATATATTTTTTTCTTTTTCATATTTTCTTGATGTTAACGTTTTTCTTTTTTTTTGTATTGTTATGGATTGTAGAATAGTAGTTTGATGATGAACCTAAACAAATTTCTCTCTTCTTTCGTGTTTAGGAAAAAAAATGTTTAACTTGTAACTATAGATTTGTATAAATAAAGTCTACAGTCCAGTAGAAAAACTTTGTATTTACAAGTGTCGAAAAAATATACATATTGTTTAAGATTTAATGTGATTAATAAAATAAGCTAAATCTATATACTATAGAATGAAATAATAATTTTATTTTGAAAAATATTTATTGAAAACAAAAAGTTTTATTTCTCTATGGAATGTTTACATATGATAACATTCGTATTGTCAATAAATAACATCAACAGTCTATCTCAGAAGTCACCTGTGATAAACAAAAATCTTATATTTTAACCTGAATAAAGTAAATGAGTTCATTTTTTCCCTAATGATAGAGAAAGAGAGATTCTAAGATTTTATTCATATACCAAGAATAAATTATTATGCCTGAAAACTAGTATTGTTTGTTTTTCCCATTGGTAATCAATCATAGAATAGCAAACAAAGAGTTCTAGAAACTTGCTAATCTATTCTGTATTGTACACCCTTTTTTTTCACTAATTATTTTCAAAAGAAATGTTTTTATATCCATTGATAAATAGTACTACGAAGGGTGAGATATTGCAATGTATTACATTCCCTTCAGAATTCAGACTAACATGACATTGTTTGATATTCGATGATGGTATTGAGGTTTATTTATGATAATGATGAACAAAAAAACATCCGATCAGACAGAATACATCAACAATGTTTTCAAATATTTACTTTTCTGTCGTTGATTATTTGTGCGAGTACTTTGTCAAGTATTAACTATAACCGTCAAGATTTTTCTTTATAACAATAATTGAAAGCGTTCTACTAAATTCTCAATAAATCAGGTAAGATATTAAAAACCATACATTTGAGTACCACACAATTTAATAGTTCAGTATGAGATTTTTTTCTGATCTATTTATTATTCATGATGTTAGATTGCACAAGTTATAGAATGATAAAAATTATTTATAATTCGATTCAGTTATTTCATTGTTCCCAATAGTATATTATCTAGAATCCGATAATGTAATGATGAGTTTAATGCAATTTTTTTCATATTTTTTTATTCCCTAAGTTGATAATCGATTTGTCATAAGGCATTCATATGTGACAACTTTCCGAGGAACTCGAACATAAATCATTTAAATAATCGTATGTATCATGCATTTGAAGTAGCACATATTATTCGTTGTCAAATACTAAAATATAAAGAATACTAAATATCACTCAACTACTTGAATTAGAAAAACAATCTCTCTGTAGAACCTTAATTAAGCATATTATTAAGTACATAGAAAATTTTTAATTGTCAAGCTCAATGAAAGTCTTCTTTACTTATTTCTATAAATTAGTATAACATTTTAATTAAAAAATTTAACGAAAATACTTCCTTGACGAGTTAAAAAATGTTGTTTTATCTAGACAGAAATTATTTTGAATCGTTCTATAGACTAGCAGAATAGACCTCTATCTATTCTTCTTAGAACGGAAATTAGCAGATCTCATCAAAATGAGGTCGTTTCCTTTTACATTCTCTATAGAAACATCTGAGAATGGATTCGTTGATCTATTAAAGGTTTCACAGATATATTCTGTGTCGTTCTCTAAATTATGAAACGCTTTCCACTACATTCAATGTAAATTTGAATTAAAAGCTATTATCTCTAGTGTATGATAAGTTGCATATGACACTAGAAATAGCAGACTCTTTGGTAAGTAGTATCGTATAAATAGCAATTTCATTTAAAAAAAATAGTTGTCTCTAGACTACTCAAGTACTCATCTTTCTTCAAGGATTCTTCGAAAAGAAGACGAAGTAAGACACAACGTCTAAGGATGCGTTCCAAGTCTTTTGAAACGTTTTGTTTTTCTGTTTGGAAGCTTATCGACATGAATTCTTAGTTCCCTGAACGCTAGGAAAAATCATATAATTAAATTAATAGATTCAGCAACAAAATTTTACTTTAAAACTATTGCCACAAATCTACAACTTCATTTTGGAATATTAACCTTTTCAGGATGTAGGTGGATTTTAGCGGATTATGAACTGTATGAGAAAAAAAAAGAATATACTTGAAAGTAGTCAAAAACATCTTCACTTTTATTTTATTACTCTTTCGAGCTATTTAAAATACACAAAAGTTCATAAGCGAAAACAGCTTATTACAAAATCATACTTAATGAAAATTTATCATTTGAAAGAATAATCAGTTATAAGAGTTAAAGAAAGCAAATATTCTAATTAAAGATCAAAAAGGTTTATTTTTATACTCTATCGATATATTCCTACGTATATTTCATTAAAATAATGGCTGTCAGAAGTCATACTCCATAAATTATTAATTATTAAAAAAATGGTAATATAAGATAATTTGAAAAGAATGAAAGTACATTCATTTCTTTTATAAGTAGACTAAAACTTATCATTTTTTTATTTAATTTGTTAGTAGTATAAGGATAACTATGTTTCTAGAACATATTGCTAAATTATTTTCTTCAACTCAATAATCATTTATTATCGATGACAAAATTTATTAGTTTTTTATTATACTATAGAGATTATTAGTTAGTCTGTTATTTTATCAATGTTTTGTTAGAGAAATTTAATAATAAATGATCTGCTTGAGATTACCTTATTGGAATAATAATCGGCAATAGTTAAGATAATATTGTTCTATATTAGATACAATTCTTTTACTCGAGAAAGAAGAGATTAATATATAAAGCATATTTATTATCGAGAGAATCATTATGTATAGAACCTAATAATCGATAATAGTTGACAGATGCGGATTCTTATTCTAATAATATATATATATATATATAGTCGATATTGATTATCTTTATAGAATTACACTTTCTAGTGGATGATATTTCTATTTATTCTATCTTATACAAATTTATAGTAAAGTATTAGAAGATACTGGTTACCAATTATATTGAGTTGAAGAAATGTGAAGTTTTCGACATCATAATTGATAAAAATAGGTCATAGGTAGAGGAAAACTTAGAAAAAATATTCTATTTTTAAGTATTCTTTAGGTTCAAAAAAGTAATTTTAGTTGCAAGAACTCATTTCATTAAACAAAAAATGCACAGAAAAAACATCTAGATTTCTTACTAGATATTATTTCACTCAAAGCATTTTGAAGCCAAATCAAGCCACATAAAATTTGACCTATCTCATTCTTTCTTCCTCATTTTATATACATCATTCATACTACTAAGGAATTATGTCACATTTTAATCTACATTATAGGTAAGTCATCACTATTTTCAATAATATATTATATTTTTTTATTTGTTATCTATGAGATTTTAAGTACGTTTAATTTGATAAAAAAAAAGAAATGACATATATTATAAAATATATATGCACTATAGTTAATTATGTTATTTATTGTTAATGAAACGTGCATAATAAAATGGTAAGTAGGTGTTAAGTACATAAATCGGAACTGATTGTGAATTATAATACCTTTCCTGTTTCAATTTATAACAGTATCACTCATGATACATACAAAAAAAAATAACACTTTCAAAATAAATTAACAGATAATAAAGACTTATATTGAAAATATAATTATGCATTAATTTATTCCATTGAATAACAATTGTAAGTATTAATGTATAGAAAAAAAGTAATTCTTTTTCTCTTTTTTCTCCTTTCGTCTCCTAGAGATAAAAACAAACTGTTTTTCTAGAATATTATATCGGTAATTTTTTACACAATTTCATCAAGAAAACAGTTGACAGAAGAAAAGAAAAACGAAAGAAATAGTATCTATTTTTTTTCTAGATTAATTTAATTCCCCGAAGTGATTTCCTATTGTGTACTGACGCCATATCTCGGTGCACACGCATATATACTAAATCATTTTTCTTTTTTTCTCTCGCTATCAACAAACATATGATAGACTAGTTAGTTATACTTTCTTTCATGATAACTTGCGAATAACTAATACTCTTCATTTACATTATTCCACTGTAGATGTAATCTGAGACGGTATAAATAAATAGATTAGGATATATTATCGAAAACAAGGACATTGTCATATAGTCGAAAAACCGAATGAAGATGTCAATTCTATTATAATTGTCAACCTTTCTCTATAAAGATAATGAATAAACATCTGTTGAGATAATGTATTTTCTTGTAGTCGATTATAATAACAAATTGAATGGTTTAACCAAACCAGAGAACCCTAATAACCGCTAAGTTCGTTGATACATGTCTAAAACATCTATAGAGATATACATTCATTTAGGTTCGATGTAAGTAAATAGCTATACGATAATTAACTAAAAATAGATCTACTCCTACCATTGTATCGTCTAATCAATAGTCATTTCAATATTATTATTCTATTCATAAACAATGTAAGTTTTATATAAAAACAGTCTGTTATTCTTTTAGACAATATTACTTAATTAATTCAAAACAAATGAATCCAGTATCATCTTCCAATCAACGTTTCAATGTTCGATCATTTCTTAAACAACTAATTGTTGGTTTTATGACCGAATATGAAACACCGAAAATAGTTATGGTACATAGTTATTCAATTACAACATTACTTCGTTTTATTCAAACAATTCTTTTACTCTATTCTTTATGTTATTTACTTATTTATAGAAAAGGTTATCAATATCAAGATACGTCACTTATTTCATCTATAACAATTAAAGTAAAAGGTCTTGGTTATATCGATACGCCAAATAATGACTCATATGTTTTCGATGGAACCGGTATATTTTGCTTTTTGATAATCAATGAAATAACATTACATATATTTTTTTTAATTGAAAGATTATATAATACCATCATCAGAAAATAATGCAGTATTTATTATGACAAATTTTATTGAAACTGATCAAAGTCGATCGACATGTCTTGAAAGTGCATCATTTAAACCGGCAAAATGTAGAAATGATGGTGACTGTCAAAATAAACCTTATATGCCTGATATTAATGGTCGATGGACTGGTCGATGTTCATTGACATCAATAATAGATATGTCGAATATAACAACAAATATATCACAACAACCATACGGTTTATGTGAAATTCAAGGTAAATAGATCAGTATTTGCGACCTGTATTCCATCGATGATTGTTTTTTTTCTCTACAAAGAAAAAAACCCTATAGTATAGATCGATTGACGTTGGTTCTGATTTACTGCAGAATATCGTCTGATATGAAAGAAACTAAAGAGAACTTGAGTCTGATCAAACGAATTAATATAAGTAAAACTATAATATGTCTAACTTTTGATCTCTATACATGACCTATAAGCAGAATAGAAATCAATTGGGAATAAATGCAAGTTAAACAAGAATGAACAATAGCTTTTATTATTGTTCAAAAAAAAAAGAACATGAATAATAAAAAATGATGTAATTGTCAATAGTTATTTGATTAGTTTTTTTATGAAAAATTGTAAATTATAAGTTATCATATTTCTTAGGTTGGTGTCCAGTAGAAGATGATCGTAAAAAATCAACAGTTATTAGAGAAATTCCTCATTTTACAATATTTATAAAGAATTTCATTGAATTTCCTACATTTAATGTTAAACATAAAAATATGGCTGGAAATTTAAAACCATGTGTATTTCATCCAAAGAAAAACACAGACTGTCCAATATTTGGTCTTGATTATATATTAGAAGAAGCTGAAAAAAATGAAACTGAACGTCAATTAATGTTACTTTATGGTGGTGTAATAAGTGTTAAACTTGATTGGGATTGTAATTTAGATCGTAATATAAAATTATGTAAACCAGTATATACATTTGACCGTCTTGATACACCATTTCATGAAGAAAGATTTTCTATTGGTTTTAATTTTCGTTTTGCATCTCATTGGAAAGATAATGAAACATATTTACGTTTATTAAGAAAAGCTTATGGTCTTCGTTTTATCGTTTCTGTTAGTGGTAAAGCTGGAAAATTTGATTTTATAACATTAACATTAAATACAGGTTCATTAGTTGGTATTTTTGGTTTAGCAACATTTCTTTGCGATTATATTCTTCTTAATTTAACAGAAAAAGCATCTATGTATAGAGAACAAATCTTTCATCGTGTCAATCCAAAAGAAACACGTGTTGATAATGCTTTTGAACTTTTGAAGAAACAAGTTCAAGATAAAACATTAATAATGGAAAATCCAAATACTAATGAGCAACATATGACACCATCATTTCGAATATCTGAACCTCCGCCTTCAGAAAACCTTTCAATTGTAACAAGTACATCATTTTCATCTGTTCCTGTTAATCAAAATTCAACGACACTAGTACATCCATATATAGGTTTAACAAATATGATGAAACAAGGAACAAAATGAATTATATCTTACTCATTCTCTTTCCATATTGTGTAGATTTTTATATTTTATATGTGATAATGAAATAACTAAACGCATAATGTCTTTAAAAAAAGATTTTAATTACAATAGATTATAATTTATTTGTCCATGTCTTATTAACAGTATATAATTAAACAAATGTTTTTTGTTTTTATTCAGAAAAATATTGTGCAACAAATGCATCACGTACTTTTGTCCATTCTTCATCAGTCATACCTTCATAAACATCATAAAATTGATGTGCAAATAATTTTTGTTTTGGTCCAGCTGATCGTCGAGTAATACTTGGTGATGATAATGAATTATCTAGTGATCCAGCTAAACTTGTTGAATCCTGTTCTTTGTCATTGTTTGTTAATCGAGCAGTTGATATACGACTGGATATGGGTCTTTGAGGAGCTAAACAAAAATGAATGATATTCTTTAGTTTTAAGTCTCAAAAAATATTACTTTTCTTTTTTCCTAATCGTAATTTCTGAGCAGCAAGTAATTCTTGTCTTTTGTTTCGTTGTTCGGCTAATTGTTGAACTCTTTGTTCACGTTGATGATTCGATTTTTCAAGTGCTTGTTCAGCTTCAGTACCTTGTTGTTTGATGGCAATTTTAGCTTCACGTTCTTGAAGCATTGATTTTTCATTTCGTTTTTTCCATTTAAATTTTATGATCGTTCGACGACTTTGTATTTGACTAAAAATCTCAGCAAAATTATCAGCTGTTTGTCCAAATGCATCTCGTATATCAAGTCGCGCACCATGATCTAAAAGCAATTCCATCTCCCGTAATGAACCACGAGCAGTTGCTACCATTAATGGTGTACGTCCTGCTGCGGTTTGATAATTAATACCAACATCTGTCAGAATAGAATAAAACATTATTATTTTTATACATGATAAATTAGCAATTAGTAATATTATACTTACTATTTTCACATAGACGACGTACAATACTAAGTCTTTCTCGATGTGCAGCTGTAAAGAGAGCAATACTACCTCGTTCTAGAATATATGCTTCTTTATCTGGTGGATCTAGACTATCAGCAATGGGTGATGAAAATGGTATACCAGGCAAAACACCAAGTTGAAATAGCTAAAATAAATTAATACATTGACACATGAAGAATATAACTCAAATGAAATAAAATTTTTGAATACGCATTTATTAACTATGAGTTACCTTTTCTTCATCATTAGCTACAACAGCTTGTACAATTGGTTCATAAATAAACCAGACATCAAGTATAAACGTACAATTTGGAACAGGATCATAGTATTTAAGTTTTTGTGAATCAAGTAAAGTGCTTTCATCCAAATAATATAATAATTGCAAATGTGCTGGTATACCGCATATTATTTCAAGAATTATTTTTAATTCACGAACTTTTGTATTAAAATGAATTGTTCTCAATTTAAATCGTTCTCCTGTTGAACGTAAATATATATTGATCATTTCTTTGAGAGTTACGATGCAAGAATAAATAGAAGAAAGTTGACATAATTGTACACCGTTTGTTTGTCACGATGGAAGCAAATGGAGAAATACGACATTGAAATAGAGGGGGCGCTGATAATCAAAAATGATTTTGAGCAATAAATTTATTGTTTTGAATGAAAAATATGCAAAAATCCAATCGAATGATGGTCTCATAAAATCTTTAAAAAATGGGTGTGTGTTAATATTAACGTTTGTCTATATGACAAAAAAAGCACGCGATATTTCACTGAAGTTTGACATGTTCTTTCGAGCAAATAAAAACATTTTAATATATTAAACGAGTCTAAACAGAGAAATTTGGGATGTGCGATTGAAAAAGTGTAAATTGGAAAAAAGTTTATTTTTTAAGAGATAGATGGTAAAGTTTTTCAACAATTTTACCCCAAAAACCGGTATCAAGTTGAAAATTATGTTGTTTCTGAAAGATTTGAAGATAGACTGACACATCAGTAAAATGTATTTGTTTTTAAATAAACGAGAAATTTGTAGTTAGGTACTTTAATCAAAATTTTGAACAAAAAACAAGTCATCGTACAAAAATAATTTGATTATATAAGTCTTATCGATAATCAAAGAATCGAATGCTTATATTAAATGAAATATACTCTTTGGAAAATTTTTTGAATATATTCACATTTTTTTCTATTATATATCTTTCGAGTTATATATAAAAACTTTGAAGAACAATAATATTATTCTAAGATAAAAATACCGTAGACGATTCAACATTAATCTTCTTCGTTCAATAGTCGACACAGTTACATCAAGTTACAAACCTAATGTTCTCGTAGTCAGCATGGCCGAGTGGTCTAAGGCGCCAGACTCAAGCGTAATGCTTCCTCAGTGAGGTGGAGTGTTCTGGTCAGCGTATGCTGGCGTGGGTTCGACTCCCACTGCTGACACCACTTTTTTTTTTGTGCGTTCTGATACTTGTTTTTCCTCTATTTTCTATGGATTCTTCTATTCAAACAGAACAGAAAGAAAAATCCAGATAATACCATAGATGAGTAAGCTATACTATTTCTATATTAAATAATTTATTTATTAAAAGATTTTCTGTTTCAAAACTTTTGAAATCTATTCACTGTAGATCTATATTTGCAACAATATCTAGAATTCTAGCAATTCTTTTACTTCAATTGAAAATTTAGTGAATATCGAAGTTCAGTGTATATACAATACTTATTCATATCTGATAAGATTGATAAGCGTGAGTAGAATCAGAAGTTAGAGATAATTACAATTTAGATTATATAACTGTATTCACGCCTCATTCAATTTGTGAAAAAGTAACTGTTTTTAATTCTTATTTGATCAAGATCGTTCATTTTGATCAGAGATTTTCTTCATAGTGATGGTAGTGATACTAATATTAAGCTAATTGATGTTACCATGCTATTGCAAATCAAAGATATTGAATACATATGCTAGATCATAAATATTATTCAACAAAAACATCAGTGGGTAACATGATTGTATGAATTGTAGTAGCGACTTTTATTAAAACTGCAATGAAAACGTGATTGAATGTCTTATTTTGTATACTATAGAATTCTTCAACGTTCTATATCTCGAATATATTTTTATAAAAACAACATTGCTGGATATATATTCCATTGAAATTAAATAAGTATTCTAATTTGTTTGAATTAAAAACGTACTTCGGATATTTTCATGAATAAATTAATGCTCATTCATTCATTAAAATTATTAATCTGTATATTATGATTAAAGAAAAGATTGGTTTCTTAAATTTCACAGTATACAAAAACACATTATTTTTCTTTCCAAACCCATAAACAACAACAACAACAACAACAACGAATAATTCCATATGTTTGTCTCTCTCGTTCGCTCAATCGCGGTATGATCTTTCTTTTTCTCTTTGCAAAAAATATTTGTACAAAAAGAAAACAAACAAAAAAGAATGAGAACAAAAGAAAGAAAGAAAAACGAACAAAGTAATAGAAGATGAACAAGAAAAAAAAACAGACGACAAAAAAAAAAGAAAAAAAAAACATTATATATCGTTTGCAGCAACAATTCTAATAAACAAATGAGTCTAATTTGTTTGTTTAAACGAAATCAATCATATTCAAAAGTTCTTTCTATACTTGCAAATATTTTTTCATATTACATACAAATATATGTAAGTAAACAAACAACACTTAATAATAGTTAATAATAGCAGGTAGGACGGAAGAATAGAGAATGACGACAACATCAACAACCACACAACTGTCGGTGTTTGGTCTCTTTTTTTGTAATAAGGGCAAACGTGGATATGTATATATATATATATATAACTCTCTACAAAATGTACAATATTTTATAAGGAAAGGAACAATAATAGACACCAAATAAAATATGGTTTCAAGAGAACTATATGTGAATAGAGAGAGAGAGAGAGCGAACATATAAAAATCTAACTTAAAAGAAAGAATGCTCATCACTGCACAGAAAAAAAGTACAAGAACAACAGTTAACATGTTTAGTTTAATTCATCCATTTCCGACAATTAGTTGTACCGCATAAACACGGAATTTTTGAATCTTCTTCAAAATCAAATTTATAATCATACATTATTTCTTCACCTTTAGCAATACGTCGATTTGTTATGATTATAATTTTGCTATCTTTTTCAATCTGTACAACTTCAGCAATTGAATTTGGCTATTTAAATAAAAACAGAAAAATAATATTTTAGTATTAAATCAAATGTATAAACAATTTTCTACCTCGCATGAATGATTTATATAACGAGCTAAACAACCACTCATAGTTGCATCAACAACATATTCTTCATCTAATCGAAACATATAAATTCCACGATTCTGTTGTTCATATAATTTTTCACGTTTATTAGCAACTTCATTACGAATTAATTCACCAATATATTCAATAACCATTGTATGTTTTTCAAGATCACGTCCAGCAAATAAACCCAAGCCCTAAGATAATCAAATATATATATAGAATGAATAGCAAATATCGTATATCATCAATAAATTCTACTTACTTGAATACGTGATTTAGCAAGAAATACATTTTGACGCCATTCAATTTTTAGCTTTCGATATTGAGTTGATTTTGATAAAACAAAATGTTTTACATAAGGAATTTGTGTACCTAGCAAAAAATATTAATTTAAATCATTTTTTATATTTAATTTTCTTTACCTTCAACTCCAAGTACAGTTCGTGGCAAAGCACTTCGTGTTGAATGTGAACTTGTCAATGTTTGTGCATGTCTAAAATAATATATTTAATAAAAATTTATATAAAAAAAGTCTTCTTACCGTCGAAAATGAGTTTGTAATTTGGGTTCACTTCTTGCACAACCTGTTGGATTTAATGTTAATGGCATATCGAGTAATTGTAATCGACCATATTTAAATGCATAATTTTGTAACATTTCAACTCCCGGTAGTGATTCAATTAGACGTATTATATGTGGTTCCTAAAATTAAAAAAAATATTGTTTTTATTTTTATTCAAATTTCAATTTATTTACAGTTAATCCATATAAATCTTCACCACTGACAAATATTGAAAACATTTTTACAAGACCATGTCGTCTTCTTAATGAATCAATTTCATCAACAATTTTATGCCAAACAGCTTTAGGCGTAGATTCAAGAAATTCTTGTGCTGGTTCATCTAGGTTCTCTTGTGTACGTATTCGAAACATTGGTTTATTATCCATATCAATTATTGAACAGTGATAAGCACAACGACGATTTGGACGATTCATAGACCAATAAAATCGTGTGATAGTATAACCAACCTAAATTTATTGATGAATTCAATGAAAAATATATGAATAAAAATAACATACAGGATAAATAAAATTTCGATTATGAAATACAGCTGATTGTAATTGATGAGGCAACAGTTGACCGACATTATGTAGAACAAGACTACCGATACGGAGTGTATATGATGTTTCTTCATGTTCTTCAGTCATATAACTAAAAAAATGATTTTATGAATAATAATTATAAAAATGAATTAAATATTTACTTCTGAATTTGTTTAACTTCATCTCTATTAATCCAAACTTTTCGAAAAACTGATTTATCGTCAAGTATTTGATCTATAGCAGTTGTTCGAGAAGCATGAACTGGACACATAATCGTCTTTAAAAAAATAAAATATATTTATAATAAATAAATCAATTTTGTTTTTCTCTTACTTTATTCTTATAAAAAACACAACCATTATTGACAGCACATGGAAAATGATAGGTATTTGGACAACGTTGAAAAAAACATGTTAAACTGGCACCTTTTTGTTTACATGATGCACATTCTGTATTAATTGAACGTTTATATGCTTGTTCAACTAACATTAATGCACCACTAACTGTCTCATAGACTTCTGCAGACCATAAAGCACAATTTAAATGGCACCATTGACCCACATCAAGATTAAGCAATCTAAACCGATAGAAAAAAGATATTTATCAGAAAAAGAAAATTTTTCTCTCTGTATATACCTTCCAGGTCCATTCGTAGTCATATCACCAATACCATTACAAAAAGCACAAATTCGTTTATCTTGTGTAGCATTTGATAATAATGGTATTTTCATATCAGATATTAATTGTTCAATTTCATTTGTATTTGATGGTCGTATAACAGTTTTTAATGTTACACTTGGATCCCATCGTTTCCATCGCATATCTTTCCATCGCTTATCACCATTAGGTTTATTAAGAGTATCATGTCGTCGTTTAAGTGATAAACGTCTTGGTCGTCCATTCGGTGAATCATTTAAATCATTAGGTGTACATGGTGGTGACGTTGCATCCATAGATTCATTTTTAATTGTAGGTGAATTATTGACTGAAGTATTTATTGTTAATGCTTGTTGTTGTTGCTGTAGCTGCTGTTGTTGTTGATTATGTGTGTTCGATAGACAAGTATTAAAACATTGTTCATTACAAAAATAAACAAATGGTTCTGAATTAGGTATTAATTCTCTTACAGCTGATGGTAATTCAGTTAAACGTTTTTTAAATAAATTATCTGATGTTAAACGTTGTGTACAATTACGACAATATTTTGGTTGCATTTCAATTAATGATTGAATACTAACACTTGTTTCTCGACCAACTTTATATATTGATGAACCACGACTTATTGCTGGTAGTTGAGGTAATGTTGATGATGATGATGATAAAAAATGATTTGAATGATTATTATTTAATGTTGTCGAACATGAACAATTTTGATCAAATGTTGAAGAAGAATAATGAACATTTGAATTATTATTATTTAATGTTTGACGAACATCAAATGTTGATGGATAAGCTATTTTAAGTAAATCAGCAACAGCAGCTATAACACTTTGAACATTATTTGCTGCTTCAGTTGTTAACGTTAATGTAACCGATACCTAATTTATACGTAAAATAAAATAAATTATTATAAGAAGAAAATAACTGACTTCAAGTAATCCTACTGACTATATGGAATTCATACATAGATGAAATCCAAATGACTCAAAACATAAATAAAGATAAACGTGACTAATATCGTTTATTTTAAATTTCTTCTAGTATATCAAACACTGATTCTGATTGCTTTCGAGTGACTCAAGATACCTTCGAATTTTAACTTCATAAATAGATTAGAAAATAATTAATTACCTTATCAGTTCCTTCAACAAGTGGTCGATCTTTCTTTTCAAGTTCATTTCCACCTGGTGGTGCACTTGTTACTGGTGTATCATTAGGTTCTTTTTTAATATCTACGGTTGATATTGCTGTTGAAGATGTTGGTAATAATTCACTGTTCTTTGTTGTTAACATATCATTCGATATTAATACAGGACTTAAAGATCTTAAATCATGATTAGATGATAATGTTTTAAGTAATTTTGCATTTTCTGTTTGAATATTATTTAATATATTATCATCATCATCAGCTATCGTTGATGTTGATATAATACTTTCATCATCACGTATATCATTGATTTCTTCTTTGATTAATAAATTAGATAGTTTATCATTTGAATCAATAATTAAAGGTGGCGATGGCAAACTTGGAGGATGATCAAGAAGTGTGGAACATATACGATAACGTCGTTCAAGTGCTGATAAAGGATTTGTAGCTAATAGAAAATAAAATTTATTAGCGTAAGAACTAAAACAAATTCAGACTTACCGATCGTTGAAGGTATAGGTTTTAGAGGTGGTCGTCGATGTGGTCGATAATAATCATTGATATTTTCAACAAAAGCATGACCAAATTCACCTTGATATGAATATTTCTTTTCAGGTACATCAATTGGTAAAGATAATGATAATTCATTATTAATATCAATAGATGGTTCAAGTGGTGTTAACATAGGTAAATCACGTAATTGTTGTAATGAATGTTCAACAAATTTTTCTGTTTCTTCTGTACCTTTTTCTAAATAAAAAATTGTTTTTTATTTTTGAAAAAAATAAAATAAGTTTTCAAAACATACTTTTACGTTTTCGTACTTTTGGTGGTATATCATCTTCAAATGATGTACTTAAATCATTAGGTTTACGTTTTTTACGTGGTTTAGGAATTTTTACATTTGGAACTGTTGATGTTGGAGGATTTGGATGTGATTGAGTATTAATAGATGGACTATATAAATGAATATGACTATTAGAGTAATTATGTGATGGATTATCATGAATATTCATTTGTGAATTGTCATATGGATCATTATTATCAGTAGAAATACCATTTGACATTGTATTACTACTATTTCGTGCTTGTAATGCAGCAGCAGTAGCAGCAATTTCTTCAGAATTCTTTATGAAAAAATAAATAATTAAAAATCTAATTCGTTTTTTTTCTTTTAAAATAAAAACACTTACCGCTTGAGGATTAATTTGTAATAGAGATTTAAGAATATTATCATCTGTAGCAAGTACACCTGGTGGTAAATGAAGAACTTGTTGTGGCATTGATTGTTGATGTTGATGTTTTTGTTGATTTATAAGACTATCATTCATATGTGGATTTGATTGAAGTGGTGTTAGAAGTTGTTGCTGCTGTTGTTGCGACTGCTGAACTTGTTGTTGTTGTTGTTGTTGTTGTTGTGGCGGTGGAGGTTGAGGTTGTGTTCGATAGAGAGTATTAGGATCATAAATAATAGGCTGTTGTTGTTGTTGCATAATCAATTGAGACGGTTGTTGTGGAGGAGGTCCACGTTGTCCAAATGCATTTGGTGGCATCATTCGTGATTTCATCATTTGATAATTATGTTGTTGTGGTTGTTGAGATGTTGGTATCATTGGTTGATAACGCAAGACAACAGCTGATGGACCTGTAGGTGCTCCATTTATTGGCATACCCGGTCTTATTTGTTGTTGTTGTGGTGGTTGTTGTTTACCTTTATTAATACTAGTAACATTTGTTACTGGTGATGAAAGCATTGGACGAGTATTAACATAGATACCAGTTGATGTATGATGAGTCGCAGAAGAAAGTGGATGATGTGATCCATGTTGTGAAATTGTATGTGGATTGTCTAATTTATTTTGTACATTTATTTGTTGTGGAGAAATAAAATTATTATTCGTACTTGTTGATTGAGATGATGATTGATGTAAAGGAAATCCACCAAGTATTGTTGGTGTTATAGATGCTTGATTCATATGATGCATATTAACGCCTAAATTATTAGGTAATGGAGATGGTAGTGGTATAAGTGATGTAATTGAAGTTGAATTAGGTGGAGATTGTGGTGTTTCATTTGTTCCTGGTTGAGATGATTGTCTTGTCATTGGAACATTAATACCATAATTAAGTAATAGATCTTGATTGAATCGAACTTGATGTTGAACAGATTGATTTTGTTGTTGTTGCGATGGTTGTGGTTGTGGAACAATATTTCGTGCTGTTGATAGATTTGTCAAGGTACCATTGTTAGATGATTGTTGTGGACGTATTTGTTGAGAAGGATGACGTTGTAGATTGGTAGATATTGATGGTGATGACATTGATACATCATCAGAAATTTGATGTGGAGTACCAGGTGTAGGAGTTCGAGATATTGTACGTGGTGATTGTACATTACTTATATTATGTTGTTTTGATGGTGATGGTGAATGAAGAAGATATTTACCCGTATTTGATGGATCATTCGACGGCTAAAAATCGGAGAAAAAAGAAATGCTTATCAATTTATTAAAGCTATTAAATTATTCATACATCTTCAATATGTCGTACAGGATCATCAAAAGGATTTTGAACAACGATTGTCCTAAAATGAAAAAAAAACATTGTATAATAAAAAAACCGTTGCGCTATTAAATTCATACATAGATTTCGAAGGATTATTTGAATTATCAACACTTGTTGTTCGTATCATTGATGGATGATAAAGTCGTGCATCAGTAGGTGTACGTGGTGTATTGATAATTGTAACATTATTTCCTGTTGTTGTTACCGATCGCATATGTTGTGTTGTTCCATCTGTTGTATAAACATTATCTGTTTTAATATCAAGTTTAGTTGGAGGTGGTGGTGGTGCTGCTGATACTGGATCATTCATTGTCGACTACCATTCGACAAATTAATTTTAAACGTATCATTAAACATATACATATACAAAACAATACTGTTCGTGCTGATATCAGCAGAAGATATACATCTAAAATAATGTAAAATAAAAGACAAAACAAAGGAAAAAAAATGTTATTATCTACATTTTTTTTTCATCAAACAACATAAAACAACAAGAATACACACAAACAAACAATCTGTTTCGTGGTTTCAATTTTTTTTTCAAATAAATCCCTGGAAGTTGAATTTTTCAATGCTTAATAATACTGGAAGACAAACAAACAAAAAAAAAAGAAAAAACAATGATAACTTAAATCACAAGAAAATGAAAAGGAAAAAAGAAGTATAACACATGAAAGTCTACTGCTTATACTTGTTCACAACCGGACGTTGATTGCATTGGCTCAATACTGAGAGTAAACAAAATGCAATTAATAAGAGCACCACAAGAGCAAAAAACGAAAGAAAAAAAAAACAAAACCGGAAGAAAATAAATCACATTGTTGTTGATGATGATGCACCATTAGATAATATCGATGAAATAAGTTCAGCTACAGCAGTACGTCCTGCTTCATGAGATGTTGATGATGATGATGATGGTGGTGGAAAATAATCATATTGTTGTTTTGATAAATTCTCTTGATTTAATGGCATATAAGATGAATCACAGATAACATTATGTTGTTCTGTATATGATAAACGTGATTGATAACGTTGACGTGTATGATCAGATTCAATTGGAATATCACCTTGACCAGATATAACACTTGAAATAACTTCATCTATTTTTTCAAGAACATCAATTGGTACATCTAAACATAATATACATTAGCAAAGAAACAAGAGGAGTATTCAATGAACAATACTTTGTAATATATCAACACGTGGAGTCGATTTTTTTCCATTTGTAATTATGTTTGGTTCCGAAAATGATGTATCAATATTTGAATTTGTTCGTTGTAGGTTTGTTGATGGTAATACACTATAACAAGATGTTGATCTCATAGGTGGTGGTGGTGGCGGTTGAGAATGATATTGTTGAATTACATCAGAAGAATTATTATAAGTTGAATCTTTTGTAGAAAGAATTAAAAAAGGAAAGAGAAGAAATTTAATTGAATAAAAAAGAATTAATTATTTACAAGGCAATGTTTTAGTTTGATGTTTATTAGTTTTTGTTAGAAATAAAGCTGAAGGATCTTTACCGAATGATGATTGAAGATCAAGTGGTGGTAACTAAAAATAAAAAAATATTTTATTAATTAAATAAATAAATAAAATCTTCATACGGAATGTTGTTGATAAGATGTTGAATGTTGAAGACCATTTTGTGGATAATGTGTTGATGTTAAACATTGTTGTTTATCAATAATTATTGATTTTTGTAAATTATCTGCTTGTATTTGTTGTTGTTGATGCTGATATACTTGAAATAAATGATAGGATTCATCAATTCCTAATGATGTTTGATTACGTTTAATATCATTAGTTGAACGATTGAATTCAGGTGATTGAACTAAAAATATAAAATGAAAGAATATATTTTTCTTTTTTTACAAAAATTTTATTTACCTGCTGATAATGATCGTCCATCAGGGCACGAATAATTATTATTGACTAATGATGATTGATTTATATGCGAGGATGATAACCATGGCATACAACTAAATTATAGTTTAATACTTTAAGACTTATAAAATTAAAAGATTACTCATGACGGAGAATATTTTTATTTGTTTGCGAAAGAAGAGTATTTTGTAATGGACCAACTGTTGATTCTTCTAATTCTCGTGCCATATTACGAATGATTTGATTAGGATTATTTGTTTGATAAATACTATTATTTGGCCAATCCATAACTGAGGAAAAACAAAATTATTTCAATTCTTTTCTTAACATCTTTTTTCAATGAAATTACCTGATGAATTATCATTTTGATTTGGTTGATCAACAAATTCAATAAATTCCCAAATATCACCTGAAGAATTACCTTTAAAAGAACAAGATATTTCAATAAAAATAAATTCAAAATTTTACATGGTGGATTTGGAGCTGGATTAAGTATATAATCTACTAAATCAATAAATTCTTCATTACCAAATATTGGTTCTAGAAAACAAAATTATATATTAAAATAATAATTTTCTTTTCTATTTCTTACGCATTTCATTTTCTTCATCATTTGTTACAGATAAAAGTGATTTTTTCTTTGTTGTTAAATATTTAATTGTATCAGAATCAAGTTGAATTGAATATTCATTATTTAAATATTTTAAATTCATTATTGATTCTTTATCACAAGATAAATCATCTTTCAGTGGATTTTTTGCTTGATTTTGATTAGCTAAATCCATACCAAAAAAAGCTTCCTAAAATAAAATCAATTTCCTAAGAAAATTTATTAAATAAATCAATTTCATTTACCTGCATTTCAGGTGGCATATGTTCTTCAAGTATAGTTTTTCGTAAACGTTTATTTTTTGTTCGTAATAATTCACTATCCATATGAAGTAAATCTTGGCGACGACGATTACCACGTATTTTAACAATAAATCCACCAATACCTGTATATTTTTTAATTGAAGGTTTTTTAATTTGTTGTTCATTTATCAAATGATTTTTATCTTCATCGGAACGTTCATCATCATTAGTTAATGTTGAATTCATTCGCTTAAATAAATTTTGATTTTTTTGTATCATTTGTTTTGATTTTCTTGATGGATGTGTTAATGTTTTTGGTCGAATAGATTTTAAATGTGCAATACCATTCTCTGTTAAATAAACACCTTCATCAAATTTAACTGATTTAGCTTGTAAAATTTGTTGTTCATTTATTGAATTGGTTGATGAATGTCTCATTAATGTTAATGTTGATTGATCTGGTTTACATAAAAGACATATAAATGATTGTTCATTACATTTTTTAGCTGCCATTTCTTCAGTAAAGATATTTGCACACATGCTATGACACCAACGATTACAATTCATACATTGTATTATTAATTCATCTAAACAATATTTACGTAAACATAATGGACATGTACTTAATGAATAACATTGACCACATTCAGTATAATTATTTTCCCATTGACAATCAATACCTGGACTTGTTGAACCACATTTTAAACAATGAACACACCTATAATTGGTATCAAAGAAAAAGACATTTTAAAAGTGTTCAATATGAATGATTTTTATTATAGGTCTCTATTTGAACGATAAAATATGTCAATCGATTATTTCATGACAAAAATCAGTCATTGCTCAGTCAAAATCGTTCAATTACAATAATAAATACTGTTCTTTTTTTAGTTCGTACTATAAGATAAAAATATTTACCATTGACATTTCCAATTTCCTTTTGGTACTTGATCAAGTGGTGGTGTAAGACAGTATGTATGATATGATATATCACAGTCATCACATAATAAAAGTTTTCCTTCATCTGTTGTTTTACCACAACATTCACATACAGTACAATCAAGACAACGCCAACCTTTATCAAATAAAACTTTGGAAATCTAAATAAGAATATTTTAGTTTCGATTTATATATTAAAGAAGAATAATTAACAAACCATTTTTGTAAATCCAACACAATATGGATGATAACTTTGTCCACATTGAGAACATGATATAAGACGACCTTCATCATCTAAACCAATACTTCCACAACTAACACACATATCCTATTAAGAAAATTAAGGATATAAATAAATTCAATAGGTTTTTTTTATACTTGTGAAACAGCATAAACTTCATTTGAAGCACATAGAACAGTTACTGAATGATGTTCTTCATCTTCTTTTACGGTTTCTTGTTGAGAAGATAAATTTTCCTGAGTGAACGAGAAAAAAAAGAAGTTATTACTCATCCAAGAATTAGAAATTGATATATACATGGAATGTTGTCGTCGCCGCTGTTATTGTTGTACTATAATCATCTTTTCGTATTTTAATTGGTCTTCCACGTGAACTTGATAATGTTCGATGACATTGCACAGTTTGTGTATTATCAGAATTTGATGAATGTGATTGTGGACTTATTGAATTTGTCGGTGTTGGAGAATCTGAACTTAATCGATGACGACGACGAGAAGCCTATAGATTATTTATAAATAGGGAGTTTTTATTTTTCCTATAATTTATTCATACACGTCGAACACGTTTTCGATTAATTATATCAGAATTAATATAAGCTTGAGCTGGTTTGCCTTTACCATATTTACTATTAATACGTCCACCTCGAGTCGATGTAATCACCGGTTTCGATGGAATAAATGTCTGAAAAAAGTAAAAATTTCAATTCAATATTTAAAATTTTAATAACATACTTCTGGTTCAAGACATGGTAAAAATGTATCTTTATCACAAAATAGATCATTAACATCTGTCATACAATTATTGCAATTGATTTCTGAATCAACTAAAGAAAAAGAAATTTATTATTTTGTCTTTTTTTTATTAAAATTCTCTCTTACAATTAATTGATACAAAATCCGATTGATCATCGGATAATTTTCTATTTGATGAAGTAAAAAAATCTTGTGAAGATGATTCATCAGTAAATCTAAAAAATAAATAAATAAATAATTTTTTTTTGTAAATTTAATTTCTTACCGATCATCTTCAAATTGTTTTGAACAAATCCCTGATTGAATAGATGTACTGTTCTATATGTATTATAAATAAAACAAAAAAAGAGTTTTAATTCTTCTTTTTTCTTCTTCTCCTATTCTGTTTTATTAACCTGAAACATTTCGACGATAATTGTCGAATATATTGGAAAGATGAAATCCCACGAGATATCTTTGAAAAGTCGTGGTCATATACGTACTGTTCTAAAAACTGATCACCATTTCTTTGTTTACTTTTTTTTCTCTATCGTAAAATAATAACAACAACAACAACAACAACAATAATTTGACAAATACTAGTGTCGACCTCTGGTGAATATTCGGATAAAATTTATATAAAATAGTTTTATTATGAAATAAATATGTTCAAATAGCTCAAGGTCTTAATTAATTTTCTTTTATTAGTATACGTTTACGTATATTAATATAAAAAGCACGACGAAGATTAGAGACGCCATATTGAAATTCTCTCATTATCTTTCGAGGTCACTTGTCACGCTTAATAGATCTGATTAGATGAAATATTTCTATGTGATATCAAAATGAATTGTTTTTAATAATAAAAAATCTATGAAAAACAAAAAGTAAAATGAAAAAAAATTCAATTGATTATATATTTCATTAATATAGAGCGACTTGAATTATTATTGGATAAATCTTAATTCAATGAGAAACAGTTAAAAGTAATATAATGAATAAAAATGAAATGCATAACGACTATTGTCAAAACAAAACGGTAATAGAAATATGTTTATCATTGATGTATTAGACAAATATTAAGTTTAAAAATTTTAACCTTGAAAATTTATTATTATCTATTCAATATAAAATAAAAAAAGGTTTGGAAGATACTCTTAAGAGAGAAAGAAAGAATATCAGATTATTGCGTAAGACTTCATCATTATTGATAAAAAAGAAATCATATGATATTTATTAGATTAAAGAATGAATTTACGCTGAAGATGAAATTTTAAAGAATGAAAATATGTTAAACCCAATTTTTTTTAAATAGTTCGTGCAGAAAGTAAAATTCTGTATGAAAGATATTGTTGAGTGCCATCATTTTCTTAGATTTCGGACAAGTAGAAATATCAGCTTGTTGTAATTGAAATTTGACTCTATGAATATTTAATTCCATTTCATAGATATTATTATTTATCACTACAATCTGATTTTTTTTCCTTTCTCATAAATCAATTATATTAAGGTCATAAAATGTTCATAAATTTTTTTTTTTGTGCAAAATGTTATTTGAATAATTGTATTGCTTACTATTTATTTTGAACCTTCGTATAAAGGTAAGATTTTTATCGTTCTCTCAACGAACGTGTGCACGGCAACATAGAATTGCAATGTAGATGTTTTTTTTTTGCATACACTGTTGTTTTTTTTCTTCGTTCGGTGCTCGTCTTCCTATTATTGCTCGTCCATCAATACAATTCGTCCATCTACTTGTTGCCCTCTCTCTCTTTGTGTATAGTGCAGTCCAGTAGAATTATCATTAATTGAGAAATAAACAAAAGTTCACAACGGATTTATATATTTTTTCTTTTTCTTTTTTTATTCGTTTATTATTAGTCTATGTTTACTTTGTTCGGATTTATTGAATGTTTACTGAGAATGAAAAAGCTTATTTTTTTTCTCCTAGTTAAATTATCAATAATGGGATGTTTTCTAGTAATTGAACAGTCGGGAAAATCCTAGTTTAGCGCCAAATTAATTCGATCTAATGGTAGAAAGAACGCGCTTTTTATTAATCATTTACTCTTTTATAGATTCAAAAATAAATATATAATTAATAATGGCTTCTGCTACGAATAATCAAATGGAAGCAGATGCTGATTATATTCCACCCGTAAAATTAAGGAAAACAACAAATGAGGTTAGAATCAAATTAAAATTCTTTCAGTGATTAAGATATAACGGTTTTATTTTTTTTTTTGAAGGATGATCATAATGATTTATATTGTTTTGAATGTCATGATGAAGGTGATGTTATTTGTTGTGACTCATGTCCACGTGTATATCATCCAAAATGTCTTAGTTTGACAACATTACCTGATGGTGATTGGACATGTCCCGAATGCAAAGTATGTATTAGAAAAATTCTATTTCTATATGAGAATTTTGTTGTTTTTCAAGATTACTCAATCGCCATTTAATATAACGAATCATTCAATGAATGAATTTCATACTATGTTAAAATATGCTGTTCGTCGAATGAAATCTCATCCACAAGTAAGATTTCTTAAAAAGAAATTTAAATATATCATTTTATTATTGTATAAAGGCTACCCCATTTATGCGTCCTGTTGATTCAAAACAAATGCCTGAATATCTTGATTATATAATTCATCCAATGGATTTAGAAACAATTGACAAAAACATTGATTTAAAAAAATATACATCTACTGATGCATTTATTGCTGATGTAAAATGGATAACACATAATAGTGTTGTTTTCAATGGAAGCAAGTTGTCTTTATTTTGTAATTAAGAATACTCATCGATGACTATTTTTCTTTTTCAAGGTCAAAGTAAATTTACTGCTGTGGCACGTGCACTCTTAAAAATTGCTCGTCATGAAATGATAGAAATTGAAATATGTTCAGAATGTTATTTACGTAGTGCTCAACCATTATCAACAGATTGGTTTGCTGAACCATGTAAAATTCCACATACATTATGTTGGGCTAAAATGAAAGGTTATCAACCATGGCCAGCTAAAGTCCTACGTGTTGTTTCTGATGAAGTTGATGTTCGTTTTTTTGGTCAACATGATAGGTAAAAAATTTCGATAATGACACTATATATTATTATATTTTTATCAATTTTAGAGCATGGGTATCCATTAATAATTGTTTTATTCTTTCAAAAGAATATCCAGGTTTAGAAAAGAAGAAAACGAATGTTAATTTTGAAAAAAGTCTTACAGAATTACAAAGTCATATTGATAAATTAAAAACAATATATGGACATTTTAATTATGCACCATTACAAACACCACTTAGTAAAGTGAAACCGTTTAAATTCGTTTCAATCATTGACGGTATGAATTTCTTAATCTATTTTTGAGATAAATGTATAATATTTATATAGATTCAATTCCACCTACGTATATGACGATTGGAAATAATAATAATACACTTCGTTCATCTGTCAAGTGTGTAAAACAAGCACGTTCTCCTACATTACAACCAACAACTGAATCAGCTATAAATACTAAAACAGCAACTAAACGTTCAAATGAAAATTCTCAGGAACAACAGGAATCAGTTAAACGAGCACGAGTTTCATCTCGAACTACTGATGATACTAATACAAATTCAAATAGAATTGTATTACGAATACGAAAACCTAGTGAAGATTTATCAAGTGGTCGAAGTGAAACATCAAATTGTAGTAGTAATCATCCATTAACTATTCAAATAAAAGAACCATTATTAGCATTAAAAGAAGATGAAGAAGAACAAACGGAATCTCAATTAATAAATGTTTTTGAAATATTTGATCAAACATCAGATCCATCGAAAAACGACGATGAGTAAGATATATCAATGGTTTTTTTTTAAAAAATAAATTCATTTTTTTTAGAATGTCATGTGTATCACCTAAAAATCAAATATGTTCTCCTTCCTCAGATACTAAACTTCAAAGTTATACATTAATTAATGAATATATTGATCCAAATGCAGAAGATGTCAGATTATCAATGAATGCTTTACTCGATGCTGTTGATGCACTTAAATCAATATCTGAAGTTCGTACTAATGAATCCTTATTAACCACAACAACGTCATCGACAAATGAATCTCGACCAGTACAACTTCAATTTGCTGAAAGACGTACAACGACAAAACAACCAAGAAAATCTCGTTTACAACATCGTATAATAACATCTCAACCAAAACCATTACCACTACCACCACCAACTACGAATGTATCTCTTCCATCTTTTGAACAACATATAAATGAACAATCACTTTCTCCAACACCAGCAAATATGCCATTAAGACCATTATCAATAAGTCCTGCGAGGTTAATTTGAATTCTTTGTTATGATTTATTAACCATCTTGTTTCTTTTTTAGTGCTGATATTTTTGAAGATATTGCAACTTCAACAATTGATGATTTAATAACACAACATCAACCATTAGAAAGAACAAAATCTATTGAAACTCTTAGTGTCAAATCTGAACCTATCGATAATGAAGAACATAAAAAAAGTCGAGTTATTCAACCGATACCATCTACTCAATCATCGACACCAAGTTCATCAACTATGTCAACAAAATCTTTTTTAATATCTCCACCAGCGAATACACATCATCATCATAAAACTAAAACACCTATTCCTCCACTTACTACAACTTCCAATTCTCATTTTCCAGCAATGATACCAAATAGTAATAATACATTTGCACCACGAACATCATCAACAGCTTCACAAAAACCAAATTGGCCAACACCACCTTTACCGATGTCTTCTTCAACACGACAACCACCAAATACAGCACATAAACGACCTGCTCCACCATTATATCCACCGACTGCACAACGCAATAGTAATAATAATAATCCTTCAAAAACAAGAATAACTCCTCCGACATCTTTACAACCACAATCGTTTGATGTATTTTCTGTTAATACACCAGTACAACGTAGACCGAATGGTATACCTCATCCATCTTTACCTTCGAATACTCCACCACTTCCAAATCGAAATCCTGTACGAGTAAGTTACATTCTCAAAAACAAAAATCTCAAATTTACCTTTTCAGAATATTCTACATGTTAATTAAAAGGTTATATTACAATTTTGTTGTAGTATATTCAATGTTTCGCAATATCTTCATACAAATTTTTCCGAATGCTTTTTGTTTTTTTCTCTAAATAATTTTATTTGAACTAATATTCATTCATTTCTATTTAGATGCCACAATTTAATAATCATCTAATTCGACCACCAATCGAAGAGTTAGTTTAATATTCTTCATTAAAATCTAATTTTATCTTATTTTTGATATAGTATTCAAACACCAGGTGAAATACAGATAATCATAAAAAGTTTTAATGATAAAGTAAAATAATTGAATTATTTAATTCATATATTTAATTGTCTTTTTTTAGTTTCAACAATTATTAACTGATTTTACTGTTAAAATTGAAACAGCCCTTGAATCAAATCGAGTCAAATATGAAAAAGAATTAGAAGAAACACGTCGAACATATCGTATGTCAATGAATGAATTACGTACAATAACAAGTAAGATATATATTTATCTGGAATCTATATCATTTTTTCATTTTATTTAGCTCAACAAGTTCAAGAAATGCACAATAGTTTAGAATTACAATATTGGACGCGTCTTTCAGAAATGCGTAATCGATATGAATCAACGCTTCAACAACATACTAAACCTTCTAAACAAATGAATGGTGGTCCTCGTTAGTCAATAATACTTTATCTAAATGTATATTCATTTCCTTTCTTCATCTTCTTCTTCTTCTTCTTTTTTATACAGTATTGTTCTTCCGTTATCTTCTCACTATTTTTCTTGTCTGATCTCGATATATAATAAATACAAGAGTATATATAGATATATATATTTGCCACTGAATATGTATATTAATTTAGAAAAGATGCGTAATTCTTTATTTTAAAAACACACAAATTGAAGCATTAGTAAATAAGTATTATATAATATAATAGGTAATTCAGGTGCAAAAGTGAAAAAAAGTGAAAGGATAAAAAAAACTATTTATTGAAATATTTAATCAAGACCAAGATTTAATGGGTGTTTTGGTGTTTCATTAAGAAAGAATTTTTTCATAAATTCCGAGAAAAGATTATCTAAAAACAAGGAATTTTTATTAAATATGTACATTCTTTTTTATTATTATTGAAATGTACTTACAATCCATTTTCTTTTGACCATGTTCAGTAATGAAATCATAAGCTTTTTCAGCACTTGATTCATCAATATCCCATGAAATGAGCATATTAGCAAATTCATCTTTTGATACTGCTCGTTCATCTATAGATAAATAAATAAATAAGAAAGACGAGATTAGTACAATTATCATTATGAATAATTTAGTTTAATTACCTAAAAATTCATTAGCACGAAATAAAGCTTTATGTAAACCTTCATACCATTCGGGAAATTCATTTTTTTCTTTTAAACCACTGATAATATCATTCATAACATCAAGCCATTCGTCTATAAAATAAAATCAACAAAAAAAAGAAAAGAAAAGATTATAAAGAATAATAAAAAAAAGAAAATTATTATACCTAAATCAATATTTCCATCATTATTAGCATCACCAACGGCACATAAATCCCAGAAATATTTTTGAAAATGTTGTTCAAGACGTTTACGTAAAACTTTCAAACGAGCATTCTTTTGAGCATCCTCTTGTGATACAATTGACTATTTATTAAAAAAGAAAGTATATTAAATAGTATTCTAGAATTCTATTAATATAACATACCTCAATAGCAGCCTCGAAATCTGTCCAATTGACAAGGCCATCATTGTTTGTATCTAAGAACGAACAAGTAAAAAAGAAAAATAAAGATTGTCATATAATTAATTATAATTTATTTACCGAGTGTTTTAGTAAAGAATTGTTGAAGTTTCTTTACTGAACTTTTCGGAATATTGTCACGAGGCATAATAAAATTTGATTTGCCTGTTTACTTTTATAAAGATAATAAGTAGCTAGGAATGAAATAAATCTAAAATCAATAGATAAATAGGTTAATATATATATATACGTATATATATATCCGTACATATGTCTGTATATGAGTAAATTCATTTCTAATGCAATGAATCTACACATTAATAGAAAGACAACAAAGGAAATTTTTGTCTGTATATTTCACACACCGTCCAGAATATTCTAGAAAAGTTATTAGGGCCTCTTCTATCCATTCTACTCTCGGCTTCTTAGAGCAACAGAAAACATTGCGCTTTACTGGAAGATGGTTAATCATTTGACTGTCACTAGAGAGACAGAGAGAGAGAGAGAGGGCGATAGGGATAGAGAAAATACAACATAGAACAATATGGACATTATTCATCCATATTTTCTTGTCTCTATCTTTTCTTCTTTTTACAAATCTTCTTACTGAATCACTCACCACTTGAATCAGTTGATCAGTCAATGATTGATTTCGATTCTCCGATATACATACATATAGCATATATATATATATATATATATATATGCTACAAATCATTGTACTATAACACCCATTTTTTAGACTTGCTGTAAACATAACAAAGTCATACATCATACAGACAAATGCGCTTCTCTTAGCAAAGAGAAAAAGTATGTGGTTCTTTACTTAATGTAAGATATTCTTCCTTATATACAACATATCTGTAGACAAACAAATGACGTACAAGCGGTCTCTCTATTTTCTAATATTGTAGTAAGAACGAACGAACGGACGAGCTAACGGATAAATGAGAATTGTTGTACAATCAAGATACTATACCATAGCTTACGAATGATATTTTTTCTCTAAATGTGGTAGCGTACGCCATTGATGATTAGAATAGACAACAACAGTTATAGCCATGGTAATTTGTTTCTTTCTTGCTTTGGATCGTTTGCATACATATATAGACCGGCAGCTGCCATAACTAACTGGAAAAAAATTATTTGTAGAGCTCATGAAAAGCATAAGAATTGTTAAGAATATAGAAAATGAGATCGATAGCTAGTGTCATAAAAGTATTTTACCATGTAACGTATCGATAAAAAATAATAATATCAAACAAAATTTTATATAAAAAATAAATCAGTTTGAATATATATATATATATGCATACGTTCTATGGATGATAAGATCTTAAATAAAAGATAATTCTTGGTTTTTCTTTTAAAGTTTGCTAATCATTTTACCAATGATCAATCAACAAGACATATCTATGAGATTTTGCAAGATAATGGAATAAGCCTCCACATGCTATAATCAACTAGTATAATTTTTAGAGAAAGAAAATACCGAAAAGCATGTCAACTATCTGACACCATGTATGTATATGAATAATGATATCAATATCAGCTAAAAATAGATAGATAGATTCATGAAAATTGAATTAGATGAAAGCCAATAAAGAAAACGTATACAAAGAGTGTACGACTATTATTTTATATATTATTCTTAATATTGAATAGAAATAAAAGTATGAAATGAATGATTTAATTACAATAAAACTTTAAGATAATGTCTATATAAACAAAAAGAAATAATCAGATTCTTTATTGTTTTTCCAGATAGTACACTAGTTTCTTCAAAAGCAAAATATCAGATATACTATAAAAGTAACAGAAAATACTAATAAAATACTATAAATAATCCATACATGTCATTAAAATATAACCAAAATCATTGACTCCTACTTGTATATATATATGTATGATGATGCATTAGTCTACATGAAAATAATCCTTATTTTAAATATTTTTCCTTCACTTATATCAAATGATTTACTTATGTTTAGAATAAACAAACAGAAATTTTTTGCTTGTCATGTCACTTAACTTTTATTTACGTTAATGATCGAGCCGAAAACTCATATAAAATATAATATTTTATTTCATTCTTGTTTTCAATTCTGATTTACATTGTAAAATCTATATTGAATCATGTTTGTAGTCACACCTATAATATATATATATTCATATAGAAAGATTTATGATTTTCTAGCACGATTAATAATAGGTATATCATAATTTACTGTTGATATTCAGTTTCTATCAAGCTGAGAAACAGACATTCATTAGTCATACATAAGATAATAACATAAAACAGTATTCTGTAACATTTTATATAACACATCAGCAGGACATATTAATGTCACAATATCAATTGTTATACTTATCTATTTTCACATATATTTACATTTGTTATATGTTCATAATGGCTTAAAACATTAACAGACTATTATCTATTGAACTCTGCTTTATCACGATCTTATTATTCTACAATCATCATCAAAGGTAAAGATTTTCATAATAGTTCTCTCATTTTAGACTCATCTGATAGAGAATATTTTTGTTTGAAGGCTCCCGTCGATATAGTTCAGGTGCAAAAGGCTTAGAACTAACACCTGGTGGGATTTTATTTTAAAGGTGCTTTCAAAACTCATCTTTTCTATAAGCAGTCGTGGCTATAACTGTTTTTTTATTCTGAATAAAATAACGTAACATTGAAATCGGAATGTCTTAAATCAAAAATAAACAAGTTTTACATTGTTTTTGTAATTAGCGTTGGAGAAAGTATTCTTCTAAATGACTTTCTAACATTAACATATTCTAAGATCAATAATTTTTCTATTGAATGAGTCTAAAAAGAGGGACACATTTTAACCCATTTATTATGGGCCATTCGTTATATTCTAATATTGATAAAATATTCTTTAGTCATTTGTCGTGTATACAATATATGTTCTGTTCAATGAAGGAGAAGTCCAATATATATTAAAAACTCTAAGCATAAAGTTTACTCCCTCTTTTGTTATTTATACAACACCATACTAAACTCATTCGACATTGAATATTTATCCAGACATACTAATTTTCATCTTGTATTTATTTATGGTCACAATAATAAAAAATAGATTTCATATGTCAACACAATCATTGTTGTAAGTATAGTATTAGTCTTTTTCTTCTTTCACATTTATATATATATATATACAAGATACTTGGCGCTTATATTTGTAATGGTAGTGTAAAAAGTAAATAGCTTTTGATATTTATCGTAATTCATTTGAACATATATTTGTATCGGTTGATCAAATATTTGTTATCAATTGAAAAGGAGCTAACGAATACATTACATAGTGAAATCATTATTGAACTTTCGTATATCACCATGCATAATAACAAGAGATTGTATTTTTTATATCTTCATTCAACACACCAATTTTTTCCCCTTTTTATCATAATGATAAAATAGTTATGACTTTTTACTTCTATTTTATTATCTAGGATCAATAAGATAAATCTTTAAAGCCGTATCACATTAGATACAGTTGATGAATTCAATAAACTTCTAATGATCTTCTTTACAGATAAAAATAGTTCAAATACATTAAGTGCTATGTATACAAATGTGTCATATCATCAATAATATATATTAAAGTAGTAAAAAATAGCTTTTCTTTTCGTGTTGTAAAATATATATAATTTAAAATCTTTAGTATTATTAGTCCTGAATGATAAGAAATTTGATATATGATTTCTAAAAATAGTATAAAGAATATGATATGAGTATCTTTCAAAGTATAAACAAGATAGGTGAATAAAACATGCCATGTTCTAAGTATCAAAGGTGAAGTCGTTTATGTGAAATAGAAATATGTCTATTTTTCGAATGAGTAATTCATCATTCTTTTCTTTTTCTCTCTCTTCTTATCGAAATGAAGCGTGAGTAATAGAAATGAGATGAGAAGTTATTATTTTATATTATTAACTATTTCTTATAGGTTTATTGTCTATTTGTTATCATACAATTTTAATATAGATGATAACATTCGACCTTTTTTTTTTGAAACGCACACATATATATATAGATGAAGAAAACAAAAAATGAGACGTGTATACTTCAATTTTTGTATTCTGTTATATGCATAGATATTCAATATGCGTGACCTAGATTCAAGAAGTAGTATCGCTCTGTAAGTCAGCTGTTGCCTCTCTTCATTCGTCATCACCATCACTGACTCTTTTCACTGTTCAAACAACGCGACGAACGGACGGATAGAAAAAAAAAGGATGGGAACAGACGAACGTATGAGAGAAAAATGTAAGTCATACAGAAAGAGAAAAAGCCCATACACTCACTGCGTGGTCGGCCGATACTATTATAAGATGACATTCGTGTGAATGTACGTAGTCAGAGAGAGGGTAAGAAAATGTGTGTGTGTGTTGTATGTTTGATTTTCATATGAACTTTGGAACGAGTGGTATGAGGCGATTGTCAGTATCCTTATATTCTCGTCTCTTACCTCACTTTTTTTTTTTCGTTTGAAGTCACTATATAATTACGACATAAGAAAACGAATAATAGATAAATGTAAGCAAAATAATATTTACTAGTTTAGAATGCGTGTCTATAGATAAAATGATTTAGTCGTCTGAGAGAATAATATCTTTTAATCTTTTATTTATTTTCTTATTCAGAAATTTTATTATGAAAATAGCTGTTAACTCATTATTATCATTACTTGATGTGGGCACAGGTTTTTGTTATTGGTTATTGGGCCGAGATTTACTTGAAGAAGAAATAAAACGTATACAAGAATTATTTATAAAAGGTATGTGTTCTTATTAATATTCGTTTTTTTCTTTCATCTATTCGAAAAAATAAAATATATTCTAGTTCAAAAACCAGAAGATGAATATGATCTCATAGATGAACTTAATAATCTATCACCTGGTAAAGATTTATTACTTGTATGTGATAGAAAAAATCATAATTTAGTACAATGGTGTGTATTAAATCATTATATCCAAGCACTTATTGTCTTACTTGAATATGGATGTAATCCAACTCGTACAGGTTTATCAGGTTATGATTTACCACTTGCATTAGCTTGTTGTTTGGGTCATATGGATGTGATACAATTATTACTTGATTATGGTGCCAATCCATCTGAATCAACAATATTATCCACAGATATATTAAAATATTTATCTCAAAAGACTGACAAAGAACGTTATTTAAAATTAATTGATTTATTTAAATATAGAAATTGTGTTACTTCTCTTAGTATTGTTCTTACATTTGATGACTTATCAATGTTTCGTTTATTAATGGGTGAAACAATACGTTCATTATCCATATCAAATTCATCTACATCATCATTATCTTCTATAAATATGATACAGCAGACAATAGATGATTCAAATATAAAAATATCTGAAACAGACTATGATATATTTCGTGAGAAATTAAAAATTGAAAATTATGTTACAAATATTATTTCACAAGAAAATGATGAATGTATGGAACAACAACAACAGCAACAACAAAATCAACAGAATATAATTACGAATGATAATCTATCTGATTATACTGATCATGGACATTTTTTTTCTTTTTGTGATACAATTGATGCTGAGTCAGCTGTTGTTAATCATGATGATGGCATACAAGTTAGTTTATTTTTATTTTTTCGTTCAAAAAAGAAAACAACAACAACAGTGACAGCTGTAAAAATAGTCATTTGAAGGTTTTCATCTTGATTCAAAAAATATTTGATCACTATTAATGTCAATAATATGGATTATAGGATTAGTGAATAGTGTATCAACTTTCGC
This sequence comes from Adineta steineri, assembly GCA_905250115.1. Classification (NCBI taxonomy): domain Eukaryota; kingdom Metazoa; phylum Rotifera; class Eurotatoria; order Adinetida; family Adinetidae; genus Adineta; species Adineta steineri. The sequence goes on along the minus strand of CAJNOI010000058.1, from coordinate 9,191 downwards.
TATTTAATTTTTACTTTGAATTCGTGAGATATATAAATTTATTCAGATTTGAAAAGAGATACAGCAAAGAAAAATGAGAATACATGTGTCAATTATTAATTACTCTGATAATAAGTGATATCTGTCTAAATGGATATCTACACTGTTTTCTAGCCTTTTATCAAAGAATGTTTATATATCATTATATCACATATGCTTTTTAACACTATTGTTTAGGCACTTTCCGACAAGAGTAATCAAGTTGAAAGAATACATGAGGAAGAAGTATTTATACCTGGAGCAACGACTGATGGTGGTTATTATACTGTTGATGGAAGTTCTGGTAGAATTAAAACACAACCATTATCAACAGCACCTGTTGATAGACAACAATTACGTGAAATACATATAGAAGAAAATATACAAAATTCATGTACAGGTGGAACAGAACAAGAAAGTGGCCGTACACAACGAAGTGAAGTTATTTCTCGTACAAAAAGTCATCAACAATTAAATAAATTAAATAATAATTATAATTCAATGCATCGTCATTCATTACCAATCAATGTATATGATCATATGAATGATCAACCATCAAAACGTTTTCGTTCAACATCATCATTTCTTTTATCAAATATGTCAAATTCAACAAAACATACAGCTTATCTTTTACGTTTATTACATCAAATGATTGAACGTGAAGCTGCAACTATATTAGAATATTTTCTTAAGAGACATCTTGATGAATTTAATGATCATTTTCATAAAGCAGCTAGTAGTTCAGATATTCAATTGAAAACTTATGAATTATTATCAAATATTAAATCTGATAGAATTTATAATGTACTTTTATCGTCAAATTGTGCATATTTTAATACAGTAACAACAAGTTTATGTGATAGAGAAAATAATACATTAGTTCATTCGTTACTTGGACAAAATCCATTAAAATATCAACCAACAGAAATGATTAAAATGGTTGAACGTTATATGACATGTGGTTTAAAAGAATTTATTAATAGGTAGATTTAAAAAAATTCATTCAGAAATTTTGCAAAAAAAAAATCTACTTTAGACCAAATTTATCAAATCATTGTATGATACAAATTCTTTTATGTAATGAACATTTTCTTAAAATGATCTTTTTTCCACGAAGTCCACAATCATCATCGAAATATTGTAAGTAAAATATTTGTTCCAAATATAATTAACTAAAAAGAATAGATTAATCCATATACTTAGGAAAGAAATCTTTAATTTTTACTCGACAGTATTAAGAGATCTATGCAATGTATAAATCATAGATATAAAGAAATATGCATGCACTTAAAGACTATTTGAAGCCATTTTTTCAAATGTAAGTAATGAGTCTTTACCTTTAATATCCTGTTATTAACCACCCTATTGTTTGGCTTTATTTCTCTGGCTTGAACTAATCTATTGATACATATTTAATTATTAATAATATAATTAAATTCTTTAATATTTTTAGCATCAATAAATGCAGATACATTAAATTTATTATCACCTTTATATGATAGAGAAATAGTTGAAAAATGGCGTCATTCATATTTAATTTTAATTGAAATATTAATAAAATATGGTGCTCGTATTGATATACCAGCTGGTTCATATCGAAATAGTCTTGATTGTTTATTATCATCATTAATTGATCTTGCTAAACGTTTAATATCAATTCCAAGTATATTTGATATGAAATATCTTAAACGTTTAATAATTATATTATTATCATCATTTAATCAAACCAAAACTCGTTTAATTTATTTTAAATATAATATTGAACGTTTAATTCAACTTCTCTATACCATACATATAAATAATGATGATTTATCTGATATACTTTCAATAATTCATCTTCTTTTACAATATGAATATCAACCATTAAAATTAAATACAAATACAATAATGCATTTTTTTAAATTATGGTTAACAAATCCAAATTTTTTATGTTCAAGTCTTATTGGCAAAGATTTATTTATGCAACAATTTTTAACAATAATTATACGTCGAATAAGTTTACCATTACAAATCATAGATAATCCATTATTATTACGATCAACAAGTAATTTATCACGTAAATCATCTTTAACATCCAATGATAATGATATATGTTTACAAAATTTATTTCTTATTTTACTTAATTTAATAACATATAGTCAAACATGTTTACAAATACATTCAATATATGAATTAATACTTATATTTCTTAATCATACAACAATTGATATTATTAATACTGATTTATCACAATTACCCATTGTTTATTTATGTTTACAAATTAAAATAACAAATTATTGTTTATTAATCCCATTTATTGATCTTTTTACAATGATACATTCATCAATAATGATTAATAAAACAAAAGATACACTTTCACAAATATCAGTTAAACGTTTATCAATTGATTTATATAAATATTTTCTTTCTATTGAAACATCAAAAATATCCGTACGATCACTTCGACATATA
>CAJNOI010000057.1:522998-536042 GCA_905250115.1 Adineta steineri | reverse complement strand
CTGCATTTAATCATAGTAGTTATACTCCACTAAATATGTCACATTATGCTGCTTTTATGATGACTAGACCTCCAGTGATACCAATGACAACAACAACAGGACCCATTCCACTTGAAAATAGGCCACCAATTATGGCAACATTTATTTCACTTTATGTATTGATATTTTTCTTTGGTATTAGTGGCAATGCCCTTGTTGTTCGTAAGTAGACATTTTTACTTTCAAGTTCAATAACTTCCTTTATATATGTTTTTTAATTTAGTTGTTGTTTGTAGAAATAAAGCCATGCAGACAGTCACAAATGTCTTCATTACTAATTTAGCACTTTCAGATATTCTTGTAAGTATTTAAAAGTAAATAATTAAGAAAAACAAAAATTGATTATTCTACTTCATATTAGATGTGTTGTCTGGCAGTACCATTTACACCTATATCAGCCTATGGTAATACTTGGCATCTTGGGAGAGTATTGTGTCATTTAGTACCAATGTCATTGGGTATTTCAGGTAATACTTAAATTTCTTTTTTTGTTATAATTTCAATTCTTTATGCTTTTCATAGTCTATGTATCAACATTGACATCATTGGCTATAGCAGTTGATCGTTATTTTGTTATTGTGCATCCATTTCGTTCACGGATGCGTTTAGGTGTATGTATATTATTAATAATTGTTATATGGGTTGTTGGTATATCTATATCATTACCATTAGCAATATACATGCGATTCGATAGCGTCAAATGCGAAGTAAATAAAGAAATGAAGCAAAAAAAAAAATTTTGTATTATTTTTTCTTCAATAGGAATATTGGCCACAATATACATCTCGACGTTTTTTTAATTTTTCATCATTAATATTACAATATTTAATTCCATTTTCGGTTATATCATTTAGTTATTATAAAGTATGGGTTGCACTTGCACGTCGTTCATTACCAGGTCGTACTCGTGTACGTGAAGAAGTTGAAATATGTCGTAAAAAACGTACAAATCGTATGCTTATTGCTATGGTTGTTATATTTGCTATCTGTTGGTTACCATTAAATATTGTTCATATGGTTGCAGAATTTCATCGTTCAGCATTAATTCATTATAAAGTTTTATTTTTAAGTACACATGTTATTGCTATGTCATCAACAATTTATAATCCATTTTTATATTCATGGTTAAACGATAATTTTCGTAAAGAATTTCAACAAATCATACCATGTTTATTTAAAGTATGTTGGTGTTTTAATCGTCGTCGTGTAAATCATCCATCAACACAATTAACAAATGTTGTCGATGGAGAATTTTTTGAACGTCCATCAACATATCAAATACCAGCTGAATCAACTATAGCAACATATACTCAAACATTTTCTCATGTAAAAAATTCACAATCGAATGGAAAAATAAATGGTTTACCAATGAAAAAATTGAGCAGTCAAGAACCTTGTCTTTTATCTCCTCTCGATGATACATCTATACAATTAAATCCACAACAAGAAACAATATTTATGTCAACGAATACGAATTCAAATCATGTTTGACATTGATATTTTCTTTTATATTTGCGCCTTGTCATATTTAAATAAAAAACAATATCAATCATCGTTACGTGATGCTATATTTTCTTTTTTTTGTTAGTTCGTTTGCATACTAAATATAAATAAATAAAAAAATTATTCTCAATATAAATTTTGTTATGATTTGATTATATTTAAAGAAACATGTTAATTAAATTTAAAATTTATTCTTTAATTAATATATAAGACCTTTTTTTTTGCGAAAATACTCGATTGACGCATTCATATAGAAAATCTTATTGCTTATTCATTTGACCGAATATGTTATTAGCAAGAAAATGAATGATTTGCATTCATTGAGTGTCTTTCATATTCTCAAGAGAAAAGCGTGAAATCTATTCTATACTATAACAACTCGATCTTGAATTTATATTAACATCTTCTTGATTAGTATTCACAATGATATTTTGTTTAGAAAATAATTTTGTATTAGTTTTACTATATAATCATTAGAAAATGTCCAGGAAGTATGTGTGTGTGTGTGTTTTTTCTCTTAGATGTCAGTAATGATGAATAGATGGAAACAAAAAGAAAAGAAAAGAAAAGAATGGATTAATAATACATGAAAAACTACGAGTAGTTACTTCAAAATAAGTACTTTACTTGTCATGTATATTAGTTCTAACGAACTTAGTTCAATCTATTTTAGGTTATAGAATTTAATTTATTATTTAAATAATGTCCAGAAAGTAAAATAAAACATTTTTAAATTGATATTATATGCGAAGCATGACATATATTTAAACTGGATTATAATCATAATATATATTATTGTAATAAAGTGCCTAAAGATTTTTGTTAAAAATGAACGGAAATAATTTCAATGTCAGCGTTTTTCTTTTTTATGAATGTATTCAGAATATTTAATGACGAAGTCGACTAACAATTTATTTATTAAAAATTAAAAGCAGTACAATAACTTATTTTTTCTTTCGTAGTCTAAATAATTTAAAGAAACATTTATTTTTGGTAAACAAATGTACTTTTATATATGCAATGATAAAAAAAATATATAATATGTTTTTTTTGACAGATGCAAATAATCAATGACAAATACGAAAACAAATATCAAATTTCTTTTCTATATGATCTATGCAAACGATTGATAGTATTACATTTCTCTACAATAAATTTTATATTCAAGTCAAAATAAGCATTCTTTGATTGTTATTTTTTTCAGTTAAATAAAAGAAATAATGTTCTTTAGCAAGCCGTCATGTGCCCTTTTCTTTCTTCGTCAATAATACTAGTATTATTTGTAATTCTTTTTTTTTCTCGTCTACTTATACAATGAATCATTTTTATAATATAAAAGAGAGAAGATTAATATCGATTTTAATATCATAAACAATATGCAACGCTCTAGAATGACACAACCAAATTCAAATACTTATTATGAATCATATACAGATGATGATTCTGGTATTAGTCTTGATTATGATTATTCATCAACAAGCGATATTCATTCATCGAGAACAACATTAATTGAACCACCTACACCGATTCAATCAAAAAATATATCATATCGTACTCCGGATGTAATTCAAACAAAAGAAATAAATAGAAAACCGTTAATGACATTTACAACTGATGGAATTATTGAACGTATTCGTCCAATAACATTGAAAAATAGTCAAAATGGTGATTATATTATTTGTAATACAAATCGTGGAACATATATTGCTTATCGAACACCAATTGTTCCTGCGTGGGTTACACAAATCGTACGTGAAGTGGAATTACGTGAAAAATAAGAGACACATCATGTTTATGCAAAAATATTGCTAATGAAGTCGTTTATATTTTCTTCTGTAAATATAATGTCATTATATTTGCCATATATTTTTAATGTGTGAATATATAAGAACGAAAGAGTACATTTCTGAATGTGTTTTTTATGGGCTCTAAATCTGTAGAGTGTTATACAGCTTGAATAATTGAATTTTATTTTTATGGTTGTAAGAAAATAGTTCGCGTGAATACACTAACAAGTTTTTCAATTAATCACCAGTAAATATGACGGTATAGGTTCATTATAAAGTATTGAAAAAAGAAATATGAGGAGGTGCTGAATGTTCTTGAATAGAAAGTTATAAATGAGTACTTCCAATGGGTGTTAATTACAATTGCACATATTTATTTCATCACAAAAATAATGAAGTTAATAATATGATTAAATAGTTTGTGAAATTATATATAAGATTTACTTGAGCAGGAGAATATATATTGTATGTATGTATATAATATTTATTTATTTATGATCTTTTACCTTTGGTTAGATCATATCTCTTTTGTAAACATATATTTCTTTGCCGCAACGATTTATCAACAGATCGATTTCAGTTAAAATCAGCATTTAATAATCTAATGGTTCCTTTGTTGGTATAAAAATTTGCAAGAAATTCAAAGATATTGTATGTTAGTTCAATTCGGTTGAGATCGAAAAATTATCAATGCATTTGAAGTTAAAGCTTTCAACTTTTTACTAAATCTGTTAGAAGTTTGGTTCGATTTAAAACAGATAGATGTTGAAGATCCAGATACAGGAAATTTTAATCTTTCATTACTTAGCGAAGAAGTTAAAGCTGTGTTTCGAATGATGAAAGTAGAAAAATTCGACACGAATAACTTTATTGTGATTGTCTATACAGGTTATGTAGCTATATTCAAATAAATAATTCTGAGCTATATAATCCTGATCCTCATTGATTTGAAATTGACCTATCAATCAAGATGTTAAATTGTATAAAAGAACTTTTCAGACAAAGTAGTGACTCAGAATAAATTCATTGAATGACAATAATCAACTCATCTTCTTTTAAGTTCTAAACTAGATAACAATATTTCTGTTATTAGTATTAATTCTCTTCTGTAACTGTCCAAAATCATTAGTTTGAAAACGAAATGAATCAGTAAACGTATTTTCACTATTAAGTTTAGCAACACATTTTTTTTTTGTTTTTCAGAAATATAAGTAATTCATGAGTAAGGTAATTAATTTATTCATTTATTAAAACACGAGATGATAGACTCTTCACAGCACTTTGATTAAATCTGTAGAATAATGAGAATTTCAAAATCATATAAGAGAAAGTACTCATGTATGTCACGGAGATTTTTACAAAATGATATCGGTTTATCAAGTGAAATATACCTCTCTCAACTACGAAACAATTATGTTGTGTTATATATGTTTTTTCTTCAAATAGTACTCATTTATAAAAGAAAAAAAATATTCGGTTTGGATGCTTTTTTTACATGAATTTTTTCTTTTTACCCACATGCCAAGAAAGATTTCTAGATATGTCCATAGCGCATGACATTCTTGTTTACGAAAGTCAAGAATCTGATGTGCGTGCAAAAAAAAGTTCGACTAGGGGCAGATAAATAACAAATAACTTTTTTCTCTGAAAATTCAGCTAGCTCCATATCTTAGCTGAACCATATAAATTAATACTATAGATACAGAAAATTCGTTCCAAATGTAAATTTATATAACGGACATAATTAAAATATACAATGAGGTGAGAAAAGATATTTTCAAAAAGTAAAAGTTATTGTTATAAATAACAATAACAATAAAATCTCACCTCTAGGTGTGGGTAGAATAAAACAGAGCGCGCTTAACCACGTCCACATCCTATATATCATAAAGAGAGGACAAGCAAGAAAAGTTATTGGTAGAGAAGCATGTCAATATTAAATGAATTTTTTCGTTGTTCTCCTCATATGAGATATATATCGATAGTGTCCTCTTTTCATACACATATATACCCACATTTTTACTCGATTAGTCACTCTACTAGTATCATGATACTACAACTATTACCAAACGAAATATTAATTGAATGCTTAGTATATCTCAATACATTTGAAATATTTTATTCATTTGATACATTAAATTCTCGTTTTTCTCATCTTATTCGAAATACCCCAATATATCTAAATCTTCAACATATTCATAAAACAAAATTCTCTCGATTTTGTTCTGAAATCTTACCCGAAATTAAACAAAATATATCTTCATTACATTTATCAAATAAAGATGCATGTGGTCAAATTAATACATTTTTCTCATTGTATTTACTTGATGATTATTCTCATCTTCAGTCATTAGCATTAACCTATCTCGAAGAAGAAAATCTTTCTCAATTAAAATCAATTTTACCATTATGTACTTCATTACATTCATTCCATTTAAATTCTTCACAAATTGATGACGAACCGATAATATCTGTATTGCCATTAGGTCATTTACAAAAATTATCAATTAAAACATTAGAATCTTTTTTAATATACGTACAACAACCAACAATAATTACACATTTAATCATTTCAAAATGTTCATTGGAACAAATAAGATATCAATTATTAGAAATTATTCCTATGTTAAAATATTTGAACATTAAAACTATTATAAGAGATAAACAATCAATAAAAAATGATACAAATCATCGAGCTATTCATTTAAAACAATTAATAATTGGTCAATTTCGATATCCATTCGATGATTTTGCGGATTTTGTTAAACAAACACCAAATTTACGAAGTTTAACTTTTGCAAATACGATTAATGATCAAAAATTCATTAATCCAAATGAATGGGAAAACTTAATAAATTCTTCTTTATTTAATTTGAATACTTTCAAATTCAGATTGACTTGCTCTCATCTATGTCGTGATGTGGTTTCATATAATTATAATCGATTTCAAAATAGTTTTTGGCTTGACCAACACCATTGGTATACAGAATTATTAACAAATAATACTTCACACTGCATTTATACCGTACCATACATATCAAAATCATTTGAGTTAGAAGAAAATACAAAAAGATCAAATTATCGATCAATTAATATATCAAATATCTTTAAACAAGTAGAGAATTTAACATTTAGTTATAATGAAACAAAAGATTATTCTTCAATTTATTTCCCAAATATCATTTCATTAAAAATACAACAAAAAAAAGAAACAAAATATCTTCAATCTTTAAAATCAATTGTTAATCTATCAAATATCAAACATTTGGATATTTCATTATATCAAAAAGGTAGTTTATCAGAAGAATTAGCCGAAATATTAAGAGAAGCATCACAATTATCATCAATAACAATCGATCCAATTAATTTAAAATTGTTATTTAGTGATAAAGAATTATGTTTATCTATGAATAAAGTTATTAAAAAATTGAATATACATAAACATGGTTATTATTTATTTGAGGATTCGAACCAAGTAGCCACATTTTGTGAAGTATTCTCCAACATTCAACAACTCCGATGTTCAATTAAAGCACCGAATTATATTATTTTTCTCTTAAAACGATTATCAAAATTATCTACTATTCATGTTTATCTACGACGTATTTCTGATCGAAACCTTTTTTATGGTTTAGTTGAAGAAGTATTTCGAGAATGTAACTATAGGATTCGTATCAAAGATCTTCGTTCTAATTTAATGAAATTATCTATTTGGATAGACCGATATTATGATTAACTTCTCGTTTGATTTATTAAAATTCATGTTATGTTTTGTTTTTATTAGAAAATAAAATACGATTATCTTATGGTTTTTCACTAAGACATGCATGTTTTAGCTTTAGCGTTTGACTGAGTTTTATTTCATATAATTATAATAATCATTTTTTGCCACTATTCATTCCACAGGATTACATTTAAATTATTTATTCTACACGAACGGACAACATTTATAAATAAAAGAATAAAGGGTCAGAAGAACAATAATTATATGCACTGTCAGTTCAAACTTGGATTGTCATAAATTCAGATACGTGTGTTAACTCGAACATTTGCTAATAAACTCATCGGAATATGCTCTGCAGTTTGTTGCAATATTCGATTACATTTAAACATATTCTTCAGTTCTTCGCGATAGATTTTTCCTGTAAGAACATAAAGAAAAAATGAAATGAAATAACCACCTTGTTGCCAAACAATTGTTATATTTCGAATTGTTTGATAATACGGAGTATTCATTGATGGCACAAATGTTATTAATATATATGTTATACCAGATGGTGTAAAGAAGAGAAGATACATAGCTACCTGAATGATTAACATACGAGCCAATTGACCTTCTGTACGACGAGAGAGACTTGTTTGATTCATGGGTGCTATACGATGTTTTTGACTTCGAATATTATAGATTGTTAATATACCAAATATGCCTAAAATAATTGGTATCAAAAAATAATAAAAAATAACTCGAGTCATCAGATAAACATCTATCAATTTTGTCGAATATTGTGTGCACTTTTTACTGCTGGCATATGTAGGATCATAATAATATATAAATAGAAATGGACTCATATATATCGATGATAAGATCCATACAATAATAATGATTCTTCGTGCAACACGAACTTGACTCAAACGACGTAAACGAACTGATGTCGAACTTGAAAAATATCGATCAATTGAAGCACACACTAGCATTAATCCATACCATAATGATGTTGCATAGGCTAGAAATGAAACTATTTTGCATGCAACAGGTGTACCATTGATATAGAATCCATAACTTTGTGAAAGTATTGCATTTACAGGTGAAACAACCACGTATGCTAAAACAGGTGGAACAGACGCAAGAAAATAATGAGTGCACGAAGATGATCGAAGAGCTCGACGACAGAGCACACTAACATTTAATATACTTGTGATTACTATAAATGTCATTGTGACAGAAAAACCGTAAACAATAGGTTGCTCAGCTGCCTGAACTAAATCATATTGATTAGATGGCGACGATGTTGTATTACTCATTGATTCTATGAATGGATGGTGATTATAATTGTGTTCTGATTTCAAATAAATTCACTTGCCAGTAAGTTCATTACGTGTATATATTAAATCTAATAAAGATTTTGTATGCATTAAATACTCTATAAACACGCTAACAATTAATATCAGAAAAAAATATTTCGAGCAAAATTATATTAATAAAAGCGTTGGATGAGAAATATGCTCGAATGCATTCAATTTATAATCATGAAAAAACTAAACTATCATTAGAAAGTAACTTAAGTTTTAATGCATCTGATGATTATGCCACGATTCTCCATGCAATATACCTTCTTTCATCATTCTCGAAAGGATTAACAAATTTGTTTTCATCGTTTGTGTTACAACACATCCACCAGATAAGATAAATGGAAACAATAAAAAAGAAGAATTGAAAAGAAGATATTACAGTGATTGACTTAAATACATATTCAAGAACCACGCGAAGGGTACAGGATTAGGACTATGTGTCTACGATGTAAAATAATCGGACGATAGAAGGAAGAGAGTAGTTCTTTACTGCCACAAATACAAACTTGATTTGCCGTTGCCTTTTCTATGCATGATCTTGTGGAGTGGCGCGGAAGGAAAACTTTTCTACTTTGGCAAGTTACCACTTTCTAATGGCAAAGTAACCCTATTAGAATTATGAATCCATTATTCGTGTCAGAAGCGAATACCGTCAAAGGGGAGTCTTTGGAGCAGTATAAAAATAGGGGTGTGGGTAACACATATAAACAATAATCACACCCACACCCTCAGTTGTTTTTTCGAACATGATTGATTTCATTTAAGATGATATTCTAAGTGATATATGACCATTTCTGAGATAAAGGAATCCATTTTTTTAAGGAGGAAAACTAGATGTCCGTCTGGCATACGAAAGTTGCTACTGTACCACACCCGCACCCATACACTCGCACTCTTGTTTGCCATCTGATGATCCACGTAGTTGTGGTGCATCAAGATCCTGATAGCTATTCTCACCATCACCCACATCTTTCTCAGTTTACTGACTTCTATTCTGAAAAGGAGTGGAAAGGATAAAGTAAATCGAAACATCTGAGGAGTCATAGGTTTATTTAACTAAGTGTTCTATCAGTAACTTTTCTTTGAACTTGACAATGAAATACTGTCTGGTATAGGGTCCGACCATATGTTTTTACCAATCCATGCAGAGAAGTTGTTCCATATATCTGAAGCAAACATTGTAGGACTTTTAATGGAAGTAACGACATCGATTGGCTGCTCCGTCGATATGTCCAAGATGGCATTCCATACGGTCTCAGCTGATTCTTTTCGTAATAATTTCAGCATTTCTTCGAAACGACCACCTTTTTTAAAACATGTTCCAACCATTTTATCGAAAGTCATTTGATTTTCCTTAAAAGTATTTTCATTCTCAGTTACCCATTGTGACAGTGGTTCATAGTTTTCACAGTTTGTCACTACACAAAGTATAGGAATCTTCTTCTTTGTAATTTGATCAGCAAACATGACATATTCATCTTTCGCAGATTGATGAATAGTTCCGGCTCTCGTAACGAATACGAGCAAGTTAAAGCCTTGTTTTGAATGTTGTAACAGATTACTAATATTTTCAGTTGCCTTTGCGAATGTTAATTCGTCTAGATTAGTTTTACTAAGTCCATCAATATCAACAAAACAATATTTAACACGATCTTTTATAACCGATTGGTAATGTTTTATTTTAAAAACCAAACCGTCTTCTGAGGAATTAACAGCAGAATCAATACCAATCAATTCATTCAACATACTTGTCTTTCCAGCATTCGGTGATCCAAAAACCAATATACGTTTTTCCGTCATCTATAATAGAAATACAAAATCGGGCTATACATGTGTTTTATTTATTGTTCAAACAGAAATAATCTTTGAAAGAAAATACTCATTCTTTTAGTCAAGTCTGAAGTGATAAGTGTATAATTTCGTGAAAACCAATTAAGCTTGAACTGAAGTCGTAACATTTTTTATCATGTTACGAGGGAGCCGAGGTAAAACGAAGACAGTTGTTTATTCTTTTAATCATTTCAACTCGACAAGCAACCAGAACATGCACTCATTTTAAACTATATTAGCTTACGTGGAAACGAGAGTAATTCGTTTTAAAATTGTACTGGATTGCTTATCATTAGACAATAATTCTCGAAATGAAACAATATATTGTTCAAGTAACTCATGGGTGGTCTATCGAATATATCTTCAGATACTAGCTATTATTGCCTTTTTTTCATAAAGACTCGGAGCTCTATTTATATGTATCTGTGAGCAGATAAGTTAAATATTTATTACTTACCAAGAGAAAAAAACCAATAAAAGGGGGTAGGAAGAAGAGATAAAGTATATCACAGGAAAAAACCTTCAAATTGACGTCAATAAAAGAATTTTTCTTTATTGACGTGCTTTAAAAGTTTTTTACTTGTATTATATGACATACTTTGTCCTTTCTATCTATACACTTTGTCTGTTTTCGTTGTGTTTCATGTTCGCTTTTGTATTATGATCTCTGACTGGGTTTTTTCTTATAGTATGCAATAAATATTTCATTTATCAGCAAATCAAAAAATATAAATAGGGAGCTGAATCTTTATGAAAAAACACAGGGCATACTACTCAGTATTCAAAGACATACTCGACATATCATCTTTCAGTTACTTCAACAATATATTATTTCGTTCAAAAACCATTGTTTAGTAGTAAGTAATCAAATGCGTTTTAGTACTGAGAAGAAACTTTATTGAGCTTTTAATGCATTGAAATGACATATCAAACTATTAGGTGACATTAAGTTAGAAGCTTTCATGTAACAGTGTTAACTGTAACACAACTCGTAATTCGCGATACTTCCTGTGCGAAGAAATATAGATAGCTGCTTATCTAATTACTATATATCTGAATAGCTCTTAAAAATAAATTTGCCAGATTAAATCTATATCAGTACGATTCATCACGTTATTTTTACAAAAATTTGATCTCAAGACTGTCAGATGATGCGTTATAGCGATTTTCAGTAAACTACATGTGTTTTCTGACATGGAGTTAATTTCTTAAAATCAAATCTGCTCTTTGGAGATCTAGTAGCCATATGGGGCATAATCTGCATCATCGGCTAGGGAAAGGGCAGGAAGACACACACGGAGCATTTCCATTTTGAGGGTGGGTATGGGTGTGGGTTAAGCGAGGATAAACTCCTATACCCACAACCACCCACCCCACACCCTTTAGTTAGCAAATTTTTCAAAATGAAAAAAGCACCGATAAAAAGTCGACCGGTCTGAAAAGTTAGACCAGGCCAGTCCGGTTCCAAGTTTGATCAGTACAAAGAAAGTATTTCTTAGTGGTAGTTTTATCTTCTGCGTGGTATCATTTATTAGATGACAACATATTGATTTTGGTTTCTCATAATATTGGTTAAGTATCTCGTAGTAGATATAGATTTTGTGGGGCATTCTTGATAAGTAGGTAGGGTGTACTGAAAAATTGATGGTATTTTCCAACAACTTGTATAAGTTACGATATTCACAGATTCTTCTGGAACACTTACTTTTTCCACCAATGTTAGCGCGGTGTGCGACTAGATTTTGCATTTATTATCTCAACAATTAGTTACTCCTAACCTATTCTTATAAAATATTCAAACTGTTAGTCTCACATTCGATCAGTATACAAGGTTAATCCAGTACAGGACAAATCATTGCTTTTATTTTATCTCAAATTCTCTCTATTTTTTAGATGAATCCTCGAAAAGTAATTGTATTTGGCTCATCAAATGCCGGAAAGACGAGTATGATTAATATGCTCACTAATCAAAATTACCCAGTTAACAATTCTGCCGTTGGATGCACTTTCCAAACAGTAAAGATTCCACTAGTCGAAAAAGGGGAACTTCAGTATCAGTTTTTCGATACTGCTGGACTTAATGAAACGGACAAAGGAACAGTGAAAAGTAAGGATGCACTACAAAATATTATCAAATTATTGAACAACTGTAAAAGCGGTGTCAATTTGCTTATATATGTCATGCGGATCGGAACCATTACACAAACTGAAAAGGACAATTATGATATGTTTTGTAAAGTAATAACCAACGGACAAATTCCTGTTATTTGCGTCATAACTGGTTGTGAGAATGAAGATCCAATGTCAGAGTGGGTAATAACCAATGAAAGTACTTTTAGTAGAAATGAAATGACATTTAATGCGATGGTGGGAACTTGTTTTGCAAAAGGTGGACGTTTCGAACAAAATTATAGACCATTGAGAGAAGAGTCAGCTACAATGGTATGGGAAGCTATTATGGCTCATTCCGCAAGGGTGCCTGTTGATTTTTTAAGACAATCTGGCGGTTTCAGTGCTGTGGTCAGAAGAGTATGGAATCATTTCTGTAATTGGATCGGTCAAAATGCATGGAGATGGATCAATCAACACGTGAGAGACATGCTAGTCCGTCTGGGTTTTACATCGGATGAGGCAGGTGAGGTGGCCCAACAATTTGACTGATATGATTTCCATAACCGTCTAATGACATTTTATGATTTTCCGTATCAATAAAAATAATCAGTAACTGCATTTAATAAACTATTTATTAAGAAAATAGACGACATTGAGGGTGGGTGTGAGTCGGTGAGAGTGTGGATGGGTGTGAGTCGGTGAG
>CAJNOI010000057.1:438107-522988 GCA_905250115.1 Adineta steineri | reverse complement strand
GTGAGAGTGTGGATGGGTGTGAGTCGGTGAGAGTGTGGATGGGTGTGGGTGGGTGTGAGTCGGTGAGAGTGTGGATGGGTGTGAGTCGGTGAGAGTGTGGATGGGTGTGAATGGGTGTGGGTGTGGGTGAGTGTGAGTCGGTGAGAGTGTGGGTGGGTGTGAGTATGGATATGAGCTCATCTTTTCTTAACTTGCACCCACACTTGAGGATGTTCCCTCGTTGATTCTTTAAATATAGTATTTTTCTTTAAATTAAATTACACTATTTCCTTTTAAACTTGAAAATCTTTTACAGGTAATTTCTAAATAATGGATGATATTCTTATCGTTGAAAAAAACAATTAATAGATTCTTTCTCTGGTTAAATCGGTACAACCCGATTTATATTAATAAATATTCTTAATTAAAATTTAAAAACAGAAAAAAAAAGAATCTGAGCTTTTACAATTTTGACACTTCAATAAAACATCATTCCTAATAGTAGATTACACACATGCACATATGAACAAACGGGAAAAAAAAGAAAAAGAACAAAACTGAGGAACACGAAACAAAAAATAGGCCGAAGTAGATACACGGTTAAAAAAATAGTATCAAAAAGAAACAAAAAAAAACTGAAAAAGAATAGATATGTACATACAATCCGAAAGGAAACAGGAAAAAAATCAAAAAAGCTCTAGCAATACATTTCTTTTTTCTTATTCTATTTATTTCTTGTAGAACATCACATTTTATTCGCTATTTTATCAGAGAATACTAATCTATACTTTAATTATTAAAAAAGAACGAGACATGAGAAAAACAAATATGTCACTGTGTTGACTAGAGTATTTCGTTTTGTCAACTATTGTCAAGAAGATACAAAATTATCAAATGAACCCAAATATTCAAGAGCTGAACGATAACAAAATTGATATTGATCCTAAAAGAATTATAATTAAATACATATATATATAAATATAAATCAATTACTTCTGTTTGAACAAGTGCTGGACGTTGTGTACGTAATAATTTCACCGTTTGAAATACATCAACAACACCTTCATAGCGTATTCTTTCAAGTACAATACTTAATGTAAGAAATACACCTGTTCGTCCGGCACCTTTAATAGAAAAAAATATCATCAATATCTATCTATCATCTTTTAGAAATTATATTTACCAGCTGAACAATGTACAACAATGGGTCCTTCTTGACCAAAACCTTCTTTAGTTTTATGTACTTGTCCAATAAAATCAATAAAACCTTCACCAACTTTTGGTACACCTTGTTCAGGCCATTCTGTATATAGAAAATGACGAACAGTTCGAGATTGTCCATCCTATTTTTAAAAAAGCATATTCATTTTTGTTCAATAACCAAAGAAAATTTTTTCTTACTCTTGAATCTGTTACTTTAAATTCACTTAATAAATATTGTGGCATATTATAAGCACCAACTGGATCAACAATAAAATATCCATAACGTGTTGATCGATCTGTTGGCCAATATTGTACACATTTTTCTCTACCCATTTCTTTTAATTTAGTCAGCATAACAATAATGGTTACATTATGTTCCCAAACCATTCGCCAAAAATCATCGATTGTTTCATTTAATGGTCCTTGAGTTGCAATATAACCATTTTTAAAACGATAACCCTAGAAACACAGAAAATATATATTCGACTGTTTCCAGAAAAAATATTTATTTAACATACATCAATATATGATGCATTGATATAATCTGATCCGTCAACACCACGAATAGGTGATAAACATACTCGAGTATTTTCATCTAAAAATACATAATAATATTAAAAATTATGATTTTTATTTCAATTAAACTTACAAGGTAAAATATTTACAAGACGATTTTTAAATTTATTAGCTGGATTATTTGCACTTAAAAATTTTGAAGGTTGAGCTTTAATATTCGCCAAACGCTGAAAAAAACAAAAATGTATGATTTATAAAATAAAATTTTTTTTTGTTTTGAATTCTTACTTTAAATTCAAGTTCCATTTCTGTTAATGAACTATCATTTATTGGTTGTAATAATCGTTGTAGATGTGCTAATAAATTCCTTGCTAAAACTTCAGTTTGTCCTGATTGAATAGCTTCATTAATGGCTTCATATATAAATATATATTGTTCTTCAGTTTGAACAATATAATTTCTATTCAAACAAAAAAAAAGAAATTTTAGTGATTTGTCATTGCCCATTTCTCTTAAGCTATGATCGTAGGGTGTTTTATTATCTAAGTACACTTGAGAAGAAAGTTTTATTTGTTACACTCCTCTCACTTAAGATAAGAGAAGATACTTTTTCAATGTCTCACTTCAAATGAAATATCTATTTTTAGGAAAAAATAAATTAAAACATATGGCAATTACACTTTTTCATCAAGGTTTATATATTTACAAAGCTAAATATTATGTGGACAGATGAAAAATATTTATATTTAATTAGATAATTTATGTATCGTCATAAATATTCATTAATATACAGACTATATTTAGATTAAATTCTACTGTGTTGTCTCGCTTAATAACGAATGTCTATTTGATAATTTAGTTAAAGAAAACATGTCAAAATTAGATGCTTACCGTTGTGCTCTTAACAAAGTGACATGTCCATAAATATCAATAGTTTTTTCATGTTTTAATCTTTCTAATAAAGCATCAACAACAATAAAACAACCAGTACGACCAACACCAGCAGAACAATGTACAATTATTGGTCCAGCATCTGATGGATTTAGAACTTTTACTCTTCGAACAAACATTAAAAATGATGTTGCATGTTCCAGTATGCCATGATCTATAAACAAAATAAAATAATTCATAGCAAATAATAAATCTTATCAATTATTACCTGGCCATGCTGTAAATTGACAATGTCGAATTTCTCGTTTTTCTGGATGACCAGTCTAAAATAATTTAGTTTTAATAGTTTTTTGAAATAGAAATATTCAAATCTTACCCATGCTATAGTAAATGTTCGAATACTATAAGATGAAAGTTCAATAAAATCTGTTAAAGTAACTTGAATTGATCCATAGACTTCTGTTCCTCGCGATGGCCAATATTGATCACATTTTAATCGATTTCTTTCTTCTAATTTTGTCATCATAACAATACAAGCTGAGTTTGTTTCCCAAATCATTCTCCAAAAATCAGCAAATGTATTTGGTAATGGACCTTGTGTTGCAATATATGCATTTTGTTTTCTATATCCATCTAAATAATTTGCATTGATATAATCACTTCCTGATATACCATCAATTGTATGTAAAATAACACGAGAATGATCATATGCAATAACATTTGCATAACGATTTTTCGGTTTATTATATTCTAATTTAGAATTTTCCCAAGAAAATTGTTGACCAGGATCAATTGATTCATATTCTTGAGAAAATTTATAATTATCAGTTGCTTTTAAACGTTCAAGATGTTCAGAAAATTCTTCAATATGTATAGGAGGATGATTTGTTGTTAAAGTTACTTCTTTATTAATAGCAGTATATGTATTTGATGTTTGTGTTCGTCGTAATTCGACAGGTTCATTTGATGATGCTGGTGATATTGTCGGGGGTAAAATAGGAATTTGCATTTCCATTGTTAAAACTTTGGGTGTTAAATCAAATGGTACACATTCAGGTGGTGGTGTTAATGGTTTCTTTTTTGTTCGACTATATTTTAATATAAATATAATAATAAGAAGAAGAATTAAAAAAATTAAAACAATTATTCCAAATATCCATAATAAATTATAAAATGTATCAGGACTTTGTGTTGAAACTAATTTGGGTAATAAATTTATTTGTATTGTTGAACTTGATGTTGTTAAATTTTCTTTTTTACGATTAAAACCCCATGAAACTAATTTAACTTTTAATGGATGTGAGATGGGAGAATTATTATAAACTCGACCAGGAAATGGTTCCCAATCACGTGTTTCTTTACCATCACCTAATACAAATACATCTGGTAATTGTGATTCATTAAATACAGCAGCAGTATAACAACATTCTCGATGACCCTCTTGTGGTACATATTGTTGATAAGAAATATGTTCAATACGATGAACAACAATATAATATCGATCAATTGGTCCATTTTTTGTTGATGCACGATGAAGACGTAAATAAACTTGTGGACTCGATGATAAACTATTTGTTTTGAGAAAATTTTTTCGATCTTGTTCAGGTCGATCAACATAAGGTGGTGCATCATAATCAGTTGAAAAACGTATTGTAGCTGGTCGACTATAAATTTTAATAGATGCATGATCTGGTGATGATATTGTTCCACTTAAATTAAATGTATATTGAGTATTTGGAACTAAACCTGTAACAAGCCATTCACGTGAACCTTGAGTAGGAGGTATTGATATAAGACCAGCTAAATTATGATGTGATGTACTACGTGTTGTACCTAAACCATCGACATAATTTTGAATACCTTCATAATGTACCTATTTAATAAAAGAAATATATATGTTTATATCAATTATTCATTTCGATTGACTCACTTCAAGTTTTTGTATTTGTCGACGATGATCAAGATTTGTTTCATTAAATAGAAATAATAGTTTAACACTATTAGATGTAAGATCAACATAAGTTAGATTATATGGTCGACTTAATTGTTCATCATAATGAATAATATCTTTTGAACCTTAAATAAAAGAATAATTTAACATAATTTTCATATTAAAGTAGAAATAAACCGGGTATATGTCAATAAGTCAACTAATTATAATTACCCTTTCAGGCTACATTGACGTCCGATGACTTATTAAAACATACTAAGACTTACGATTCGTGATAGTCTTTCATGCATATAACCTCTTTTCACATAAAAATAAAAAGATTGGAATATGTATACCGATAATTAATATTCAATTAGAAAGGCAAGTACATATATATATGACATTTTTTCTTTAACTAATTCTGACTAAAAAATTCTTAATATATTTTTTCATAAAACTAAAATCAATTCTAAATTATAGATTTTATTAACTATCTACCCTATAATTATCAACGCATGCCCAAATAATGATGCTATTATAAGAAAGACTAATTTCTTTTTTTTTCATATAGAGTAATCTTGAATAGATCTGTCGTATGGAACCTTGTAGAAACGTCATCAGAAAATAATAACTTTATATTCCAATATATTAATAAATAGAAAGCCTTCTAATCGAAAAAGTTTCTATTTTTTATCTATATCTATAATATTTTTGTTAAAAAAATGTAATGCTTAATCCTTATCTTAAGTATCAAAATGATTTTTTTAATAAAAAAAAATCGTTATCATATAGATCTAGGATTCAATTATAAAGTATAACTTACATAGAAAAGAAAAGGCAATTTTTTTGTTACTCTATTAATTATATCAAAAATTCTCCGTTATAAACCTCATGAGATAATGATCTACACAATTGATTATTGATCTCAACGGACAAACTAATAGAATTGATGATTAGTACAAGAGAGAACATTTTTTTGTTTCATAAGATTGATCAGTCATTTTTCTAGTGATTATTATAGGATGATGCTGGTCAGTTGAGTAGATCGTTTTACGAACCAATGATTACATGATAGACACATCATCACGTTGATCACCAGACGGAGATCATTAAAAGTATATGTGCATGAAGAATTTATCACGAAAGACATGTGCATATATTTATCTCTTGCTGTTTAGAATACAATCCAACATCGATTAATATCAGAATTCTTCTAGATTTAAAAATTCATAACTAAATGGATGCGTTTTTTTTTTTGTTAAACTATTCATCTAATAATATACTCTATTCGTTCTAAAGGAACTAGTACTATTAATTCACTCTGATTAGTTGAGGAAAATGGAAGAGACATGACATCGAAGAAAAAAAAACATTTGCTGTCATGCAATGACAGAAAAAAAGCAAGTTGTCTATCATTGAATAGTCAAAAAAAATGGAAACTTACGACGATATATATCAGCAACTTGAATTTCAGATAAATCTCCTTCACGAGGACTTGTCCCCGATGTCTGTAGTGGATCATGACTATTTAATGACGAAAATTCTGCATTAACACGAACATTATACATCGCATCTGGTTTTAAACCACTTATGATTGCAGATGTTGCAGCAGGATTTGGTGGTGAAAATAGTGGCCATGTATTTTCAGGTTTACTTTCAGCTTTATCATTATAATGAACAATATATCGTGCAACAGATGGATGGTATATTGGTGACCAAAATACTTGAATAGTTGAGTCATTTACACGTACAACACGAACATCACGTGGTGCTGGATCTAAATATTTAAAAATGTATTTAAGAAAATTAAGTATTAATAAGTATAAATATTGATCTATTTTAAATACGAATAAATAATAAGAAAACTTTTTTTTTTTGAGTTTTTTTCTTCATTGTCTTACAAGATGATGAACGAGGTACTTGAGCATAATAGATATTTGGACGTACGGTAGTAGTAAAAATTGGATGATAGTTTAGGGAAAAAAGAAGTAAGAAATTAAAAATATGTTGAAACATGAAATGAGGCATTAACATAATGCTTGGTTTTGTATTATTATCGTTGTTTTTATCATTATATAATAGACGTAAGTTGTTTCTATTCTTTAGTTTTAATACAATAATCTATGATGAAAGACTCATTGGTGAGTTCTTTCTTCTCTTCTTCTTCTTCTTCTTTTTTTTTCGTTTCTTTTTTCTTGCTTTAATAATAACCACAGTAGGAATAGAGAAGTCGAGAGAGAGAGAGAGAACACGAGAAGGAAAAACGATCAAATTTTTACATCTGGGCAATGTCAAGAAACGAGACTTTCTTTGGTTGAGCGTTCTCTCTTTCTTCTTCCTTTACTCGCGTGTTCTGCGTTTCTCCGTTAGCTTGCTTTGTTCTTATTTCTTTCTTCAGGGCAGTTAATGCCATAGCAAGAACAGAATGGAAAGAAGAAGAAGAAGAAAAAGAAGAAAGAAAGATATCAACTACCACTGTTCTCGTAGCATTTTTTTTTGATGTCTGCTTGGAATATACAAACAAAAAAGAAGTGCGCTTTCGCTTCATAAAAGAAAGCAAGAAAGGAAGAGATGGAAAAGAATGGGAACAACATAAAAAATGCTCGAATATATATAAGAGGTTGATGAAGTCGAATCGCATCACATGCATGTTTATATATATATACATATTTATGTCTATATGTAATATGACGCTGTAGTCATGCACATGATCTGATTTATGACAAGATAGATGTTGGCCTGATTTGCTTATCTAATTAAACATTTAATTGAACATTTATATATGTATAAGACATAGAAAATAAAATCAAGCATGGTTATTGTATTGTAAAACCTTGAAATTTCTTTCACACATTTTTTTTCTCTCTCCCTCTCTCTTTTTATATGTCAATCGATCATCCTTCTTTCCGTGTAACATAAATCAAATGTAATAATGGCTGCCACTCATCTGAGTATATGCGCATGTATTAACGACAGGATGTCGTTCTGTCAACATCGCACACACACACACAGTGTAAGAGAAAGAGAAAATGTCCTTTGTTCTTTCTTTTCTCGTTTTTTTTTTTGAATCCTTAAGAAGTTCAAGACATTGAATATATTAAGTAAAAAAACATCTAAACTTACTATTCATATTAACATGAAACTGGTATTCAATAGTTGATGAATTTTGTCCATTACGATCAGAACATCGTGCAGAAAAATGTAAAGTTCGATTTGGATGAACACCTTAATAATAAAATAAATAAAAAATAAACTATTTATTAACACATACTAAATGGATCCTTGGCATCAATTTGTATATCTAGTTTTTTAATTGTATTATCAAATGATTGCGTTTGAATCGTTCGATTTTTTTGACCAAGTTCAATAATAGTTATATAAATTTTATCTATAGCATTGACATTGGCTGGTAAATCCCAAGTCACACTTAATGTATGAGCATTGACAATATATGCTGTTAGATTACTTGGTGTTAATTGTCCTAAAATAAAACGAAAAATTTAATTTGCGGGAAATAAATATATATATAGATATTTTTTCTTTTTAAGAATTTTTTTTTATCTTGACATTGATGGATCTATCTAATCTTAACAATGGAATACTCATGTCCGAAAATAAACATCAGTATAATCCTACATATGGTATCGATTTATCTTCTGTTATTGATCAATGTAAGATGAATAAACAAGAAAGAACTTGTCATTTATGTTGTCTATTTGCTTTAAAATGTATTCATCAAATTGAACCATTGAATTATTCAAAAATTCAATATAAAAATGAAATAAATTCAAATGCAATTCTCTCATCAATAAATATCTGGAAAAATGATATGAAATCTAATCATTCTCCTTTATACGATATTCCTTTATGTTTTCATAAAGATTTTTCTTCTTTAAATCAAAAATCATTCAATAATACTGATATTATCGAACCAATTACATTAATTGATCATGTAAGTTAAACAAACGACTAATATATTCTTCTCTAAGCAGAAATTTACCTCTGTCATGCAACGAACAAACTATATAATTAGACAAGATACTATTTATCAATAATAAGATGTTAATCATTATTAGAATTTCTGTAAGACGAAAATAATTATATTCATCATTAGGATTCTCTTCGTTGATTATTATCAGTTACCGAAGATAGAAAATCCTACGAGGACAAAAGGAAGTACATGGTTAATGATGCCATACATATTTCCGGAAATAATTTTTTAGAGCAAAAAAAATATTATGAACATCATGATTTTCAAAACAGGCAACTCGGTACATAGAAGTTTTGACCTGAGATTTTTTTCTAAGAGATGAATGTCATAGATCTCGTTTGCCGTTACATTTATCTCGTGTAAAGATGCGACATCTACTGAATTTTTTCGATGCGATAGATTGTCGGTTCGATGATAGAATCTTGTTCACTAATTAGCTTAGTAATAATTTGTTTTTGTATAAACTAAATCTAGTTTCTAAACAAAAGTACTAATGATTAGTTTCCGTTTTTTATAAAAGAATTGATCGAGACTATAAAATCAATCATTCGAACAAGGACAGGCACAGATGTATGCACGAATGAATCAATGATCAAAATCTAGCTTATCTATTGTTGTCTTTTCTTACTTAATTATATAAATAAAAACTAAATTTAAAAGTTTAATTCTATAGTTTTCACAATATGAAAATCAATTAATTAAAAACACTTCATCATTATCAGATTATATTAAAAAATATTCTATTCATCAGGCATGTTTATGTTTATTTTAATTCTATAAGTCAAATTTTATTATTTAGTCGATTATATTTCTTTTCCTAAACTACAGAATAACGATGCATTTTCTTCTTCCTCATCATCATCCGATTGTTCACGATCGAAAATAACAAAAAAACTAGTAAATACAACGTTTATCTTTCTTTCGTTTATAATAAAAGCATCATTTATATAATAGAAATTGATGAATAAAGAAATCTCGATCAAAAGACTATCTTCAACACATTCTCAATCAAATGAAAAATCAATATTAATTGACAATAGATGTAATTATATTACAAAATAAATCATGTCGTTCTTCTTCTTCAAAAAAAAAGAAATCTTTTTCCTAGTAAGGAAATTTCAAAAACAATCACAAATAACAATTAATCAATATCTTCAAGATATAAATACAAATAATGAAGCCTATCTTACTCAACCTAAATCGAAATCAATTGAAATAAATTCTATATCGAAAGTTAAATGTCCATGTTGTGGATATAAACAATCGATTAATTCGAATTCTATTCAACAACTATTACCAACGGTCCCAAAATGTCTTAATAAAAATTCGAATTCATTCGTAGAGAAAAATCTTTTTGATTCATCTTTACTTCAACGGGAAATATTTAATTCGAAGCAACAAGTGAATTATTTTTGTCGAAAACATTGTTTATGTTCATTAGAAAAATTATTTTACTATTAAAAATGTTTACGGATGAACGGGTTTATTTGAAAACTTAATATCATCGATGGGAATTACCGAAAACAAAAAACTTGGTTTTTAATAGAATATTTACATAGACTAAATAATCTTGAACATTTTGATTTTGATTTAATTAAATTTTATCTATAGACTGGATAGAACAAAATTCAATCATTGTCCATCAGACGGTCAACGAATGCTTAAGGCTACTTTTTCCATTCTCAATGATTCATTTTGCTTTCATTTCTCGCTTATTCACTTATTAAATTTACACATGATTTAACTATCACTACTAAAAGATAAAATTAATCTCGTTTCATTTTGTTGCTTCTGTTATCTTATATTGAATTTTGATTTCGAATATAGAACAATCAATAAAACGATTGCAAAAATCTTCTTGTACTTAGATCTATTTAAAGTATTTGATCAATAAAGACATTTTCTTCCTTTCACTTCATTCTCGATCAAGTATCTTTAAGTAAAATATGAATTAGTTGTGTGCCTGTCACGCACTAAATAGAGAACGGCAACTTCCGGCAAAGAATATACACACATTCTAAATTGGGCATTACTATGACCAGTTCTATTTAGACAATCGTGACCTATGACATATGGTGACGTAAGAAGAAAAAAAAACAAGTTTTCCCAGCAGCTAAGAATAGTAAATTAGATACAACATCTTGTTTGAAAACATCACTAGCCGGACAACAATCAATTGAGCTAACCTCATTATACGCTTTAATGCATTACACAACTGACACGCAGACTCTTATTTAATAAGATCCTTTCTCTAGCTATTGTAATGAAATGTATCCACCTGAACTTATAGAATAAACTCTTATTTATCTTCCTGTTGGATAAATATATATATTCACTATGGAAATCTATACAAGAATAGACAATTATTGATAGACACATCGCTACCCCCTACTAGCAAGAAATGCAGTAGAGTAAGACTGACTATCACCACTACTACTCTACGTCTTTGTATGTGAAGAAGAGGGGAGAGAGAGAGAGAAAAAAGCTGAGAATTGCATAAGAACTTTCATTATTGATTTCTGTCTGTTTGGTAGAGTAGTAGTAGTAGTAGTGCTGCTGTTACTGTTCCTAATAGTGATGAGCATACATCGGCAAGATAACGGAGTATTCTTTCTATCTTTTTTTTTCTTCATAACAATTATTGCTCTTCAATATATATATATATATACAAGAAAAAGAACTAGAATATAAAAAAAACGCAAAGAATAAGAAAACGTAATTTTTCTTCTCATTTTCTCCTTTCTGGAGCGTTAAGGGCGTGTCCAAAGATCATCACTATGATCAATCACTTTTCATTTATATACACGCTAAGCAATCTTTCATAATATATATATATATATATGTGTATTCAAATTATAAATAATAGTGGGTTAAGATAAAAAAAAAAGAATACTAAGATATTCTTTATTAATTTCACTCACGAAAATCTTCCTTTGGTACAGTAAATATAAATGGTACACTTGGTTTTCCATCGCCTTTTTTTGTAAATGCTTTCACTTGTGCATGATATGTTGTACCAGGCGTTAAATTACCAACAATATCCCAATATTGTGTACCAATAGTACCTTCATAATTACGATGTACAATAGGTGGTTGCATTGATAAAGGTGCAAAAACGATAACATAAAAACCTTTTATCATACCACCAAGTAATGAGATATCATCAGGATTATTTGTATCAAGTGGATATATCCATGATATATTTGCTGTTGTTTGATTAATCATATATGCGTTTACATTAATCGGTGCGACAAGTGGAACTAGAATTGATAGCAAGACGAATATTGGCCACATCCGCATACGAACTGCTTGACTGGCTGGCTGACGATGTTCAAAACAGATCGAGTAGATCTACGACAACCGACTGTTTCTTTCTCCTTTTCTCGTCTTCTCTCTTTCTTTCTTTACATCCACCATCACCATCTATCCGAAATTATTTTCCCTTCTCCTTTTTGCTCTCTCTCTCCCTCTCGTTCTCTTCTCTCCTCTCCTCTCCTTTCATTGTCTCCTTCTCTCTTTCTCTTCGTTTTATACTTTGCAATAAGCATCGTAGAGCACAGGAACAGTTTATTCTATTTATTTCATCATCTTTTTTTCTTTGACGACATACAAAGACGACGACTTCTTCATTAGAAGATCTCCGCCCTTCTATATTGCAGACGAGAACAAGGAACACACACATCTCAATGCTATGTTATTTGAGAAATTATCCTTTCCGCCGATCATCCGATACTGAGTTCAAGCTTAAAAAGCATGCTAACACAAAAAAAATCGAGTAATATTTATTAATCATCAGTTGCTCATTTCTCTACTTTTACATATATATATATATCTCTATATTATTTTTTCATTTCTTTTCCACATATTCCATAGTCTAATGATGATCATAATATGAGATATCCAAGCGTGTTAAGATTGTCACTTAAATGAATGAAAGAGCAACACATTCTTATACATAGATAGACGACAAGACATTAATGATGTTTTTATTAATTGTGGCATTTCAAATGATATGAATACATCCAATGGGACAGATAAAATGGACAGTTGTCCGTCTGGTTGACTATTGTGTTTACTAATGAAATGGATAGTTCGAAAAAGGAAGATCAATTGCTACTGTCATTCTAAATTAGCTGACCAATTCTTCTTAGTTGAAAAAATATAAGAAAATATTAGTTAGCTATCTCATCTTTTAATTTCTTCTTTTTTTTTTGTTTGAAATAATTCTTCTTTTTTTTATGCTTGTCGGTTGTTTGCAATGCGGAAAAAGAATATAAGTGAAAGGTAGTATGTTAATTTTAAGTGGTAGACAGCTGCTTGCTCTTTTGTCTTCTCTCATGCAGTTTTATGAGAGAGCGAACAAGTGAAATACAGAAGGAAATGAACCTTGGATGTGTCATCTTCCGTTAGAAAAACGCAGTTATCTGATGTGTAACGCAACCAGGCATAGCTGACACATCTTTTTTTTCTTTTTGTCCTATTGAAAGTTTTTCCAAGACTTGTTGCTGTTATTACTACCACTAAGCTCATTTGTCGTCAGTAATAAAGTCGACTGAGAAGCATCTATATTGATTCTGTTCTTTTGTAAATGTATTTCAAAAAAAAAAAAAGAAGAAGAAGACAAAGCTTTGCATGAGCCGACTCGCTATAATTGGAAAAAAACGTTAAATGATGACTATGACATCGGGGGGTAACAATGATAATGATGACAACGAATATATATGTACTCTACTGGGGATTTTTCCTTTTTTTCTGCTCTTAATCATGTTCATAAGATATCTATCAATAAAATTATTCTCTCTATATATAGATATGTCTCATGGATTTCGTTAAAATTTTTTTGCTGCTTCAATAATCATAAGCATAAATATATGCTGATAGTTCAATGAAGCAGGTGTATTATTCGATAATAGAATTGTGACCATGCCAGTAAAGATATATTATTAATTATAGTTTTATATAAACTAGATTTTCCTCTATATAAGATATTTTTTTCAATAATAATGAACGTAACTTTATATGTATGCATATATATATAAGTATATATGGATAGATAGGCTTAAATTCGCTATTGCCTGTTAACTATCCTCTGCTTGACATAAAGGTCAATACTTAGTGAGAAGAAAAGAGTAGGTTCGATTGACGATTATTAGTGGGCAAAGTTGTACTTTTCTTGTCTTGCGTCATTCTATCATAAGTAAAGGGAGGGAGGGAGGGAGGAGGAGGAGGAAGAAAAGGAAAAGGAAAAACTATGCTTGTTATTCTCTAATTGATTAAACCACAAAAAATCTTTGTTACTCAAGAATTTTGAACACTGTTACATGATATGTGTTTTGTTGGTCAAAAAATAAAAATTTGAAAAGTAATCAAATTGAATCTTGTCAATTCTATAAGACTTAATCTAAGCAGAAAAAGAAGATTATATGAAAGAATATTTTCCATGTCTGCAAGGCTAAACTTTCTTTTCTTTGAATTAATTCCCAAATGAAAAAAAAACAAAATTATAATGCTAGAGGGAATACAAAGAGACGACTTTGATTTTCTTATATAAAATATTTATTTCTAAACAAATTATTTTTTTTCTTTTTATTTTATTAATTAAAAAAACTAGATCGGATTTAAAGGTTTTTTTTTCATTCTTCTTTTTCTAATCTTATAAATACAGATTTCAATTAAATCGATCAAGTAAACGAATAGATTTGACAGATAAACGTATGTCGAATGATTGATGATAATCAAAAGACAATATTTTACATTGTCTTCACTTATCATCAATCGATATAATTATTAAAATCAAGATAAATATCAATTTACATTGAACGACAAGAATAAATGCATACATATAGATATATATACATATATGTATGTATTGTATCCGATCAAGTGGAGAAGAAAAAGAACTAAGTACTATTCATATGTTCCTAATAAAAAAGCTATCTACACAAAAGGACAAGAGTACATGTTATGGATACTGCTTGAAGGTCCGTAAAAGCAATCAACAAATGCCCATTAGCCATTTCTTTTCAGTTCTAACTTATTTGTATAAAATTTTATTATATTTAACAACCTAACAACGTTTATTATTCATACCGATACATAACATTATTTTAGTTTCTAAGAGAAAAAAATTCTAAATATTATTTATATGCTCTAAAGATGGATAATATCAAACAAATTTATGTCATTGAATTTCTCTTATATGTAAATTCTAATCTCAGTACATTCAGAACATCGAAATTGAACTTTATGTTAAATATTCAATTTTCAAAGTCATAAAATTAATTTTATATTCTATCTATTCATTTTATGATACTACGACTGCAAGTTTATAATAGATTTTAATTTTCTCGAATTATTCTTTTTTTATTGTATTTCATATTTTAACTAGGTGTCATATCTTATAATAATAATCCTCATTATTTGCCTAAGAAAGATGAGTGTCACATCAAATTAAGGCATAGCATCAATGAAAACTGAAGCTTATAAACATGAATAGTAACTATATAGTTTTTTTAATTGCTGGAAGTGTTATATTTATTTCTTTGAAGACTAAAAATATCTTTTTCTTTTTCTTTTTTCTTTTTTGAATTTAAAATAATAATATCATATAATTGATATTAATTTCTATTGTATCAACAATCTATTTTTTACACTGATTAATCTTCTTTAGATTTCTATGTTATGACTAAACGAAAAATAGTTTATATTTGTTTTTATTTGATTTAGTAGTACTTATACTAACATAATTATTTATGAAGAAATCTTATAATTTAGATTGAATTCACATCAAATCTATATTTAGATATTCTTAATCTAACACAATGCCAAAATGCTATTTGACGAGTTGATTTGTCTATTGATAGGTTTCTTAAAAGGATTTTTTTATCTAGGTTCAAATATTTCTGCATTCAATTGTATGTATATATATATATATATATACAAAATGAATATAACTCGTTATTCTATATTCTATTTAAAAAACTATATGAAAATGAAAAGCTCTCAAGAAATTTCTTTGAACCTATTTAATATTACCTATGAAAATTTCCATATCACTCAACTTTCTTTTTAATGAATTTTAATAAATTATTCTATTAGAATTGAAATCTGAATATCTTATTTGATAACATTCTTTTCAAGTATCAATCTTAACGGATTCAAATAAAAACAAAAGAATCTAGTCAAGTATGTTCATTGAAAATTCATTTACGATGAAACATTTTCTCAAAATATAAGACAATAGTTACATATACAAATATTCTTTGATCTATCACGTATAAAAATAAGTATTTCTGTCTAGACATTGCCGTAACCAGCCAGTCAAGCATTATTTTATTTGAACAGGAAGTTACCTGTTTCGTCGGTTGTTGCTTCTATACGTGTTGATGGTCCAGATGAATCTGTATAAGAAGAATTTAAATATGCTTGTAAAATAATTTCGTATTTTGTTATTGGACGAAGTTCATGTAAAATAATTTGTGTATCATTTGTTTGTTTGACAAACCACGATTGATTCGAATTTATCGGTCGATATTTTATCGTATAACCATAAACAGATAATGGTAAACGAGTTGGTTTTGTCCATGATAAACGTATAAAATCTTTATCAGTTGCTAATATACGAATATTATTTGGTATTTGAGCGAAATTATTTGTTAAAAATATTAATAGGGAATAAAAAACGATAAAATAGAACATTTCAAAAGCGAAAACTAAATCTTATCTAGATAAATTAATGATTTTTAACAAATAAGAAGAAATAGATACATGTTTCGATTAATTGGAAGTGATGTTTATGGATAGATTTAGTCGAATAAATAAACTGGTCAGCATAGTGTGAAAGAAAATGAGAAAGATGATGATGATGATCATTTGCAATCAATTTTTTTTCTGACATACAAAGGAGAAGAGAGACAGAGAGAGAGAACGGAAACAGAATGGAAGAAGAACAAGAACGACCTCGATCATCATCGTCTATTCGGCTCGAAGAGAGAGAAATATTGCTTTAACTTAATTGCATTGTCCTCAATACATATTGTGAAATACAATGGATTGAACGATGAAAAAAAAAGGAAGAAAGAAAAGAAGAGCACAAAAAAAAAAGAAAATGATTCGATCGACCGATGGTCGTCTAATTAGTTAAACATGATTTGATTCATTTTTTTTTAGTAATTACAACTGACAAACATCCTTCTTCACACACACTGATCTATTAATCCAAGATTTTCTAATGCGATAGTCTTTTAATTAAGACGCGCTTTTTTTTCTTTGTCATTCTAGCAAAATTTGCATGTGACACATATATATCTAAATCTATGATAAGTGGTCTCTTTTTTACTTAGATCTATGCTAACAATTCATATGTACTTATCATGCAATAAAAAATGTATTGCATGCTGAGTATGCATATGCTCATTAGTCGGTGGACACCTGCCTTTTTTTTTTTATGAAAAAACTGTACAAGACACGTATTGAGAATGAGAGGAAAAAAAAAGAGAGAAAGATTGAACCGCATTTTATATCAAGAGAAGAAAAAATGTCAGTTAACCTAAGTTAAAATTGACATCTATCAACTTCATTGTTCTTTTTTTGTTCTTA
The DNA here is from genome assembly GCA_905250115.1 of Adineta steineri. NCBI lineage: Eukaryota > Metazoa > Rotifera > Eurotatoria > Adinetida > Adinetidae > Adineta > Adineta steineri. The sequence continues at coordinate 505,880 of CAJNOI010000057.1, read as the reverse complement.
TTTTCCGATTATGATCGTTACTTTTCTTTTTTCTTCTCTCACTCCCTCTCTTCAATTACCGATTTTTACAACATTTAGTATTCAAGTAGATTTTTCTCGTCCGTACACACTTTTCTATTATTCCCGATCTTTTTTTTTTTCTTTTAAAAAAAAATTTCAAACGTTTCCATACAATGTAGCAATTGTTTACTCAGTGGTAAATATTCCGATAAAACTTAAAGCAATATATATCAAAATACCATATAGTACGCTCTTATGAGCAATTGATAAGATATAGAAAAGATCAGCCTTGACATATAATTTCCATTAGAAAAGCAATCGATTACAAACTATATTCTCGAATAAAGGAAAAATTTGCATTTTCTTACCATATTTTCTTGTTAAAGTACAATATATTGCTGGTTGTGTCATTGTCATCTGATTATCATTGTGATCAATAAAAGCAAGATGTAATCTTAATATATGATGTGGATTATAATTTAAATCAAATAATGAACTATTAAATTCATATTTATATAAATCATAAGATTGTTGTTTATTAATTGATATCGAACTTATTGGTATGAGTAATTTATGTATTAAATCATCATTATTTTCTGTTATATCAAAATAATATAATATATATTTATTAATATATAAACGTGATTCATAATCAATAGACCATTGAATAGAAAACAATTGATTTTTATCATCCGATGAACATTGAAATTTGTCTATTGTTGATATTAATTGATGATTTATTATAGTACGATTTATTATATGAAAATCGCTCAAGGTTGAACCTTTAGCATTAACGGTTGCAATACGAATAAATAGAAGATGATTTGGAGGTATTGAAAGTGATAGAGTATAAAATGGATATGTTCGAACAATAATATGAGACCATTGTTCAAATGGGATCGATGTATTTATTGTATAATAGAGAACGTAATACTAAAATAGAAGATAAAAAAATCAATTGATATACACAGATTTATTTATTTATTCTCATGTAAATATTTTCTCAGCGATTAAGTACCATCATAATAATTAATTATTTTATTATACAGATAAAATCTTAAGTTTAAAAATATTATTCATATATCCTTGAGAATTTCATAGTAGTTAACTTGTCAATTTTGTTTACAACGTTAGATACTATTTTTATCTCAATTATTAACTTTTTTGAATATACATAATAATGGAATAAAAATGTCAATATTAATGATTAACAATGAATAGATATATTTAGATTAGGATGTAGAAAGATTGATGATATTCGAGATAAATTAAAAATTCTTATCATTAAAATAATAAGCTTAATGTAGGAATCCATCTTATCTATATATAATGTTCATAAGTGAATATATTAGTCTAGTAAATTATTTATTTCCTCATAATGTTTGAATAATATTCATTATTTCTTTTTTTAAAAAAAATCATAGGAAATAATTTATCAAAGTCGGAGTTTTCGGTCCACGTCTTTTGTTCTTTTGAATAAAAATGTCATAGAATTTTCTTAATTTAAAACGCATTTTCTCTCATCCAACTCAACAAGTCATATTCAACCATCAGAAGAAAAAAAACTAGTAGACTGAAAAATGTATAATAGACACATTCACATCTCCTATGTTAGATTTATTATTTTGCTAGTTCGATATGTCATTGTACTCGAATCAGCACTTATAAGATTTCATTTAAAAATATTCTAGGAACTATGTAACATATTTACTAGATCTGTCTATATAAAGTTCAACTCATACTTTTATTTTAATCTACGAAGCGTAGCTATTTATAGGTATTCCTAGTTGACCTAATATTTTTAGTTCTTTATATAATTATCTTCCATGTGAATTTATCCCTATTTAAAATGTTGATCAGTGTTTATTTTTCCTTCAATCCTTGTTATTTATGTCTTAGTTTTTATATTTATAGAAGTTTTAATGAACAGCAAAAGAAGATTTATCGTAAAAGTAAGAAGATTAGGAAATACTAATTAAATATTTACGTTAATCATCAATCATTTGTTTTTTTTCTTGAACAAGAGAAAACAAAAAAGAGTAGAGATATTCAAATTTAGAGTATTATTGAGTACATGAAATAACTAAATAATGAATTTTTTATAAGAATAAGAAAAAGTAATTATTCTGAAAAGATTCAAGGATGGAAGTAATTCTAAAATTGCTGGTATATAAAATCTAACTGAAATAAATATTCCTTACAAAATTAGGTCCATTAGTTGAATTGGGCGGTGTCCAATGAACAACTATAGATGTTTTATTCCAAACATAACCATGAAGATTTTCAATTTTCTCAGGTACAGTTTCAAGTGTTTTAACAATAACAGGATTTGAATAAGCTGATGGTGTAGCACCAATAAAACCTTTTAATCGAAATTCATATTTTGTATACGGAATTAAATCCATCATCTAAAATAGTCGAAATTAAAAAAAACGAAATTTTTTTTCAAGAAATTTGCGAACCCGAAATGTAAAACTGTATTGTGTTGTACGTGGATCAACAAGTACTTGTTTATAATCTTGTAAATTTATCAAATCATTTTCTTCTTTATTATCTTCATCGAAATTTTGTAAACGTCGATAATAAATAATAAAATGATTAAAACGATCATAACGTCCATTGGATACACGCCAACTTAATACAATACTTCGACTTTGTATATCACCATAATTTAATATTGGTTTTGTTTGATTATCTATGATAAATATCGTAAATAATATTTTATTTCATGCTTTTTTTTGCCTCGTTACACACCTGGTATAATAACAGTAATAAATATTTTAGTTAAACCATGCTTATTTTTTGCTTCACAAATATATTTATTCACACCATGCATTTCATTGTCAAATTTAAGTATTGCACGTGTGTAATTTCGTGCAAGAAGATATGAGTCTGATGCTGAGAAAATTTATATACATATTTTTTTTTTGGAAATAGAAAAAAAAAGTAGGAAAACCTCGAATCCAAACAACATCTGCTTCAGGATAACCATCAGCAATACAAATAAGTTCTTTTATTCCATCATGTTGAAGATCAAATTGACTATGATTAAGAAGATTATCGCGTATACGAGGATATATCATGCGCTCTAAATACTATCAAAATTTATGTACATGCACAAAAAAAGAACAACAACAAACTAAGCATAGTCATGCAAGACTTGATTTCCTTCTTTTTTTGATTAATCTTACCTGAAACAATCAGCGAACGTGTACTTGAAAATGACCGGCCAAGACTATTTGAAGCTATACAAACATAATCTCCATCATCCGCAAGTTCAACAGGATGAATGGATAAAGAACCTAAAACGGAACATTTTCTATATGTAAAGAATGATACTTGTCATTGTAAGTTGAAAAGTCTTCTCTTATTATTTTCAGTTATTAGAGTCAGAATTAATTATAAGTTGTCGTTAGATTAGTCGTACTTATTTATGTATTCTTTCTCCTGTCGTTTTCTTTTTTACTTTCATCTCATCAGTCGGAAGTCAAATAATGTCTAACACCATACTACTCAATATTGCTCTTCATCAAACTTCGAAAGCCAGAAAAGAATTTTTTATGTCTGTTTTATTTCACATTGAAGTGTCATTTGTTACGCATGAATAAATATTCTCTTTCACCTCTTACTTATATTTAATTAAAAGCAAAAGAATATCATATTACTATACTTGAATATTTTGTTTCTTGGATTTTTATTCTTTGACCATCATTTTGTATAAAACGAATTGTTTTTAATCTTTCGGAATGTTCAATATCAGATGTATTCTTTAAATGTATCCATAAGAAATGTATTGGATATGAACTTTGTACAGATTGACATTTGGTATAAAATGACCCACCAATTTGTATACGTTTACCAAATGATGTCACATCATTTTCATCAAGTATAAATGGTACATTATATTGAATAGCTAATTTACCTAATTCTTTTTCATTATACATTCCCATTGACTCATCATATTCATTCATATCATTCAATGGTAATTTAACATCAATATAACCTGATGATGTTAATTCATAAGTTGAATTTATATTTACATGACATGTATATTTTCCCACGTACATATCAGGTTCTTTAACAACAAGTATACTTGTTGATTGTCCATAATAAAAATCAAAACAATCCGAATTATTAAATAAACGTTTACAATGTGTATCAGTGTCATTTGTGTTATCGTATAAAGATTCATAATGCCAACGTATACGTTTAAAATTAATATGATGTGATGTTTGACAAACATGATAAACAAATGCATTTGGTTTATAGACAACAGTTAAATTGTGTAAATCTCGTATAAATGATAAAGCCAATGTAGTTCCTAATTAGAGAAAGAAAAAGATAAGAAAAAAAAAAGAAAATATTTAGATTTACCTTGAATGAACATCCAGAATTGGCAAATGAACCAAACTACAAACATAGCCAATCAGTTCAATCAAATGATTGCTATTTTCTCTCGTTTTAAATTCAAATCATCTATAAATTGTTGTCGACTACAAAAAAAAAAGAGAAAAAAGAAACTGATGCAATGATTCAAATGATGTCATTTTACTGTTCACAACTGCAACCGATACAGGAAGTACTATCATATCGGGCCTAGCACATTTCCCTATCGGGTAGAACGATTGAAAAGAGAGGGAGAGAGTAGTCTTTGATACAGATTCGATTAGCTCTATCCATCTGTCTGACAAACTTTTTTTTCTCTTCTTCATCATTTTCCTTCATTCATAACGTCAACAAAAAAAAAAGAAGGAAGGAACTGAAATGAATCATTCCTTACCCCCTACGCGCGCTTACTGACAAACTAGTTCCTTATCATCATCATCATTGCATTTGCTGTTCTTCAAATGTTCACAAATGTATTTATCATTAATTTCGACATTGTAAAAAAAAAAGAAGAAAAAAAAAATGTAAGTCTCTAAGGATATATACATATACTTATCGAAGTGTATTATAAAATATTTTTCTTACTAAAATCGTTTACTTAATCTTATTGAAATGATTGATATATAAAATGATGCTACTTATTGTCTCTATTGTTGATAATCATCATCAATGATAGTCTATATGTGTTAGAAAATGAGTACAAGAATGAAAGTCAAGCACGTATTATCAATGATCATTTTCATCTTCTTTAACAAACTATTCCATTGCTTATCTTTTGTATTCTGACTGTTGCAACTGCTGTCTTTGTTCTCAAACATATACAGACATATAGAATAAATGAATGAATAACGTTTATATCAATCGACAAATCGTTAAACAATTACAATTCTTACAATGAACGATATCTAAGTGATAAACGCTTCAGGGGTTGGCAGATATTTCATCTCATTTTTCTCTCTCTCTTAAATGAGAAGAAGAAGAAGAAAAACCGATAGTTTATGCGAATGATGTCGGCATCAATGAAGAAGAAGAAGATGATGATTTATTTATTGAGTAAATTGAACGTTACAGACCATTCGTATCGAACGAACTGACTAGAAGACTAACCTTGTCAGATTGATAGACATCGTCAGTTTGACGAACATAGTTCAATATAGATCACTTGTCGATGGATAATGTCATTGTAATACAATATTATGTGAAAGTGAACAGCAAAAAAAAATAGGAACTAATTAGTTACTGTTCTTTTTTATTCCCGGAATACACATTTCTTCGCTCATGCACATTTACCACAAACAGATGAGCGCCTGATTTCCTTTATTTTCCTTGTACACATGGGATGTTGTGGAAAGAAATTCCAATCTTTTTCTTCTTACTCTTTTTTTTCTCTCCTCCCCTTCTCTCATTTTTCTACTGTTATTATTAATATTATTGTCGCTTTTTTTTTACATTGCATGTTCACATTCCTTGCCTCTCTCTCACATATACTCTCTCTCTCTCTCTCTTTCTTGTTTCGTCTTTACTAAAATCACAAGGCGGAGAAGCGGTTTGCGATTTTGATTATCGTCTTCCTTCTCCGTTTTCTTTAACTTGTTTCTTTTCGATATAGGGGTGGGAAAGAAAAACTAATGTGAGAAAGAACAAGGTTGCGACAACACTTATTCAATCAACGTTTGGAAAAGGCGTCAAGCCGATGGCATCAGCCTAAAAAAAAGATGACTGTAAAACCAAGAAAACAAAAATTGTATTATCCACTAGAACGCATACATGCATGATCATCACAAGGACTATATAGTTATCTCGACTTGTAAAAAGAATAGTAAATCTTCTAATGAACACAATACTACAATGATAATGACAACATATATATATATATATATATGGTCATTTATTGAATGTTAAGATTTAGTCCTTGGACTTCTTCACAGTTGTTGTTATATTCAATATAGAATTAATAAGGAAAACATGGTATGCTAGCTGTAATGAGTATGATGTTAATAAATGCATGTGAGACCTCCTGCTAATAGCCTAATCATCAACCTACTTGTGATTAAACCTACTGGTTTGTTTGCTTGACGTGGTGAAGAGAATTCATTATGTACTCGGCACACATAGTTATTTCCTGAGCCTTGGCGTAATAAGACAATGATGACAATGTATCACGGTATACATAACTATAGAAAAGAACATTGTCTATCTGATCGGTATTTTATAACAATATACTTGAAAAAAAGAAAGAATAGAGAAGGAGGAGAAGAAGAAGAAGAAGAAAAAGAGAAGAAACAGAAAAATAAACTAGTCAATTTATTCAAGTATTACTCTTTGAAATTCTTAACATCTAGCAATGAAAATGCTAAACATAGAGAAGAAGAAGAAGAAGGTAAAAGAAAAGAAGAAAAGAGAAGAAAGAAAAAGAAACTTGAAAAAGCATCTAAATATAACATTACTGAAAAATTAACTTGCATTTGAGTAACCTAATTTGACTGCATTTCATTTGCGGCTTCTCTCTTTTCTTCTTTTTTCTCTTTTGTCTTACAATTGCATCATGCAGTTGTCGACTTACATTATCACTCGAATAGATCGGTCACGCTTTTCTAATCTACAGTAAACAAGAATATTATGTAGCTATTGTTAGGTTCTAGATGTCATCTAGATATAATCTCTTGAGAGAGATTGTATATGAGTGTGTGGTTACTGTGTATGACCCGTGTTTTCCGTCTAAAATCGGCAAAAGACGAAGGGAAGGAAGAAAAAGAATTTAGCTCAACAGAAAAAAAGACTTATGTGTCCGTACACAATTCAATCATTTTTTTAGTATAAGTTCTTAGTGAAATAGGAAAAGAAGCAGAAGCAGAAACAGAAGAAGACGAAGGAGGAGGAGGTGAACTAACAACACGTTGATTTCTCAAGCGGGCCGTTTTTTCTTTCTCCGTTTTCATATTAAGAAAACTTCTGACAAGTGTATAGTTTATGATTGTATAGTAGGATATGCGAACATGTCACACATTATATAAAAAAACAACTGCTTAAAATTGATTATATTATCTATGTCGACAAAATAACAAGAAATTATCATTGTAGATGATCTTTTCTTTTTTCGTTTCTTGTTTTTTCCTATTAACAATTTCTATGATCTCTTTTGTTCAAGCATATCTAATCGATTTTCCAGGAAAAAAAAACAAAACAAAATAGTACTTACTCATATTTATACTTGAATATTCTTTAAACAGACTTATTGTTTATAATACATATATATTCAATCTGAAAATATCTATTTATGTATTCAGATGAAAGTGTGCAATAGAATTGATTGATTGTTTGCTTGCATAGGACTTCGTATTCATCAACAGAAAAAGAGAAATAGATGGTAGTGATGATGGTGGTGGCACTGTTCCTACGAGCCAGTCAGTACCCTCAAGCGATTGCGATGCACAAGCTAAACACGATGAGCATTTAGTGCTACAGTGATTTCAATTATCGGATAAGTATGCACCGAAGATCGTGCAATACTATTACTAACTATTAGAACGTTGATCATATCAACGCAACAACATCCGTTGCCAATGTAGAATTTCTTCATCATTATGGGTTATTTGTCCAATTGATGACGATTGACTCTTGATTTTCTCTCTCTCTCTGTCTCTCGTTCGTCAAATCAATAAAACTCGGATTAGATACACATATGAATACACATTGGCACTAATACATTCACATTTTGTCTTTTTCTCTTCCATTGTCTATGTTTATATAAGGACACGTTTTTGCCATTAATTAGTTGAACATAAATAGGCCTACGCGTACGCACACATACACACACACACACACACACAAATTCTTTCCGTATAATTCATAGTAACTATAAAATGAACATTAGATTAATCTTTTCCATGAAGAGCAATGATCCATCTACATCTTATTAGAATGATAGTTATTCAACTTTGCATAAGTGCTGTTATAACATTAGTTATTTAAGTAAAAAGAAAAGAAAGTATGAATAAGTTAATTTAAATGCATATTCAGAGTCGATGTTATTAGGAAAAATCTAAGCATTGAATTGTTCGGAGAAAATATTTTATTCTATAGAATCAATAGATATAATATTCGGCAAAGTAATGCTCATATAGATTAGAAATAAGAATAAATGAACTTGATCCAATATTGTTCTATTTTATTTGGAATTGTGTCCGATATAAGAATTTTGAACATGCACGATCAAAAAGCTTATCTTAATATTCCAAGTGATTCAATTCATCGATAGTAATTAATTTCTTTTAGATTATTATGTAAGTTTTGTTTGAATTAACATACATTATCGATTAGAATGATTAGAAATGAAAAATTTATTATCGGAATATGTTGAATAAAAAAAAATACAAAATAAACAATTTTTATTTGATTTTCAAAATTTAAAGTTAAAACGAAATATTAAAATTTTTTATATTAATTACGACATCTTTCTTTATTAGCTTCGTGATTTCGATTATGATGATTAATAAGTTGATTAGTTCGTATCCGAATTTTGTCAATAAACATATATTTAAAATTGAAATTTAATGTAAATGTAAAAGTTATATTTGAACATAATTTTATTTTACTATAATTATCAGTAACATTGAATGGCAATTTTTGATATCCTGTACCTTCAACATGTCTACCTTGATAATGACCACTTGTATATATTAATTGTTCTATTGTTGGCTTATCTTTCCGCACATAAATTATAGAATCTTGATTATATTTTTTACCTAATTGAATAAGATCTTCAAGTTCATCATCTGGTGAATCATTATGTAAGAGAATAAAAAAACTTGTTTCAATACCACCATCATACACGCCGATTACTGGTGAATATACATAAGTATCTTTAATATCATCTACTAATTGTTCTGATCGCTTTTGAATTGTCTTATCATTTAATTGTAAATCGGTCCATGTAGCAGGATTTCTTCCAGCACTTAAGATAGCATAACCACCGTCATTTAAAACATGTTCGATTGTATTTTGAGAAAATGTAATCGGATTTAAAACTGACACCCATTGATCTATATATAATTACATGACAAAGTCGATTAAGTCAAGAAAACTTTATGTTACCTTCAACTGTCGGATAAAACATAGTAATAAATAATAAAAGAAAAAAACCCATTTGATAATGTCAATTATGTTCTACAATATAATTAAAAGATAGACATTATTAAAAGGAAACCAAAAAATGACAAAAAGAACATTTTTATTTTTTCATAAAAATTATCAGTTAATTTTAAGTTTTCATTAATTAACAATTATTATCATTATTATAATTGTTGTCTAATGATCCAACTTTTGATTCTCTCCTATATATAAGAATCAAATAATGAATGAATATTGTAATTTCGTTAATAGAAAAAAAAGAAAGATTTTTTTTTAATATAGATGTTTCAAACAATTAGAATTTATTTGATGTTATATTATTTTTTTTATTTTATTTCCTTGAATTCAATTTATTGTTTCTATTCCATTTTGCGCGAGAGAAAAAAAAGAAAGAGAGCGTGAAAGAGAAAAGAGAAAAAGGAATAACACATACAAGTCGATGAAGAGAAGAAACGAAAAGGAAAAAAAGAGAATTAAGATGATAATATGTTGATCTTATACAATACAAAAAATAAGAAAAAAATGAATATACCTAGAGATCAGCAAGCTAAATACAACAATAACAATAAAGAAAAAAAGAAAACAGATAGAATAGAGGTCTCATTCAATTGTATAGATACACAAAAAAAATATATAAATAACAAACATATATCATCATTTTCGAAAGCACAGTGCTCATTTGAACAATAGAGAAAGAATAAACAGAACAACAAAAAAATAAGAAGAAGAAGTAGATAGATACATATATCAATTATCTTCATTTGCTAATTTCTGAATAAGTGTTCGTTGTTGTACACAATACAAACTTGCTTGTGATAATTGTTCATGTTCATAACGTTTAATAAGTATTTCACATTCTTTACAATTATTTCCTGTTAAATTTTTATCAATAAATTGTGCTAAAGTTTTAATTCCATGTGATATTGATTCAAAAGTTTTATATGGTGAACGATTTTGTAATTCAATTGGCCAATATTGTTCAAATGTTGATGATGATCGATCTGAATTTAAAATATAACGTGCAATATATGTTGCACTTGCAGCAATAAGTGACGGAGCTAAACTAATACATGATACATCAAGTAATGCCATATCAATAAGAAATTTTCCAATAGCATGTTGTTCATCACCAGCACTTGATATAAATGAATAACGGCGAAGAAATTGAAGACTAAAGATTTCAAAGGTAATTCATAAATAAAACAAAAAAATATATTTTACCTTGTTGGTCGATTAAGTTCAAAGCGTAATTCATGTAGAATTTTCTTTTCCATTCGTTTAACTTGATCACTTGTATATGTATGATCAGTAACATAAACAAGTTCATCTACAGGTGGATGATGAGTTTCCTAAAAAATATCGATAAGATAAAAAAGATGTTTTATTAGTTAATAAAATTACTTCAACTTTAGCTGCAATTAGGAATGTAGCTACAGCAATTAATTGTAAATTTTTTTGTGTAACAAATCCACAACCAAGTGTTGTTGAAGTCATACATTGTTGAAGAAAACGATCAAGTAAACCAATGCAACTGAAATATATATAAATAAATAAAATTTTATACGTATTATTTAGTTGATGGATTACTCATGTCTATTAGTAGTAATAAAATATCACTTAAATCTAATATTAGATATATATATATATATTTATAATAATAGAACAAAGGAAATTAGAGGAAACAATAAGTTTCTATTGCTTTCCGTTGTAGTGTTAGTGCATCGCTCATAGGCATATTCAACTTATAGGTCTTTCACAGTTATGAAAATAGCCCTAGAAAAATTCGTAATAGAGAGTTGCGAAGTATTTCCAGGCACCAAATATAAAACTCATATTTAGACTTAATTCCAAATTTTGTTTATATTTAATAAGTATTCTCATAAATAAAAACTTAATTACATGATTACATATGTAAAAAAGCATAACGGCCTGTTTACGTCAAACGTGTTTCCGTCACACTTTGTTTGTTTTATAACGCATAAATAACTTAATATCTAGGATTGAATACATTTGCGATTTCAGACGACGAATTGTGCTTTTTAAAATGGAGCACTGCAAAGTTGCCTGCAACTTCGCATTCATTAAAAACGGTCGTGATGGGATCACCTTCTCCCGTGGACAAACCGATAAGGGTATAATTACAACTAAACAGATGTCTCTAAACGAATACCATTATTACTCGAAAAAAATCAAACTATTCTATTAGCTAAAAACATTGCTCTTACATGTGCATAGCATCTTGTGATAAATGAAATCTTGCATAGAATAATTGTATAATCCATCCTACGAGAATAGTACGATGTTTTGTTGTAAGTTTCCATGGTCGTGTTGCACTACCATTTGCCATTGTAGCCATTGTTGTTAACGGAAAAGATGTTGTTGATGATGATGGCGGATTTGTTAAAAATGTTGATTGTAATGGATATTTTTTTTCTAATGCATATAATAAATTCATAATATCTGCAACATAATCCATTGCATAAGTTGGATCAATTGGTTCGTCATCTTCATCTAATTGTAAATCATCATTTGTTAATGCTTGTTCAATAATTTCAATTATAAATTCTTCGGCAGCATAATTATCAAGTATTTGTATAGGTATTTGTATTGGCTTCTTACGTGTTGCACTTGTTAATGTTGGACGTTTTGATGAACGATTTTCTTTATTATCATTATTAATATAATTTTTTGTTTTCGGTTGTTCAACAAGATCCATTTTTTTGACATTTTCCGTTAATGAAGCAACGATCTTTTCAAAAACAGAAAAAAAAGAGATCTTTCGTTTATTTTATTTTTTTCTATAAACTTACAACTTGTTTTAAGGTTTCACCATCACCAGCTTCATTATCTATTGATGAACCCGAAACAATAACAGCTAATTTATGTAATGAACGTCGTCGTTTAAATATAATATTATTTTTTGAAACGGTACTGGCACGTCGTGTTTGAGCTTGTTGTACTTGTTGTTTGTTGAGACCAATTGTAGTTAAATCATTTTCACTTTTAATTTGTTCATTTTGTATTGGTTTTAATGTATTTGTTGTTGAAACAAGAATTGAATTGCGAATTTTTGATTGACGAGCTAACGAGGCTTTTGTTGGACGCGGTATAATAACTGCTGGACGTTTAATTGATGGGCGCATAATTGGGGGAGATTTATTAAAAAAGAGGAAAAGGGAACGAAACGATCTAAAAGAAAAAAAAGATGATGATGAACGTTGATAATTATGAAAAATTCATATCAAGACAAAGAATGAAATCTGTCGATATTTAATGAACGATATCGGCAGCCGCGAACAAAGAAATTTAAATTGACGTATAAATTTATTTAAATAAATTTCAATTGATTTATTTCATAGTTTTATTTGAAATTTAACGAAAAACTCAATTTAATATATTAAATTAACAAAGTGCATAGATGTGTTAAAACATAATGAAGGTTAAATGATCCAATGTTTAAACCAATAGGAATATTTCACCTAACATAGTTATTTTATCGCTAACTTGTTTTTTCTCTTCACTTCATTTCTAAATCTCGCATCAGTTACATTGATTAACAATGCGAGCTAAATGGCGTAAGAAACGTATGCGTAGATTGAAACGTAAAAGAAGACGTAAGTTGTAACATTTGTATTTCAGTTTTATTTATAGAAAGATTTATTTTTATTTTAGGTATGCGTGAAAGATCGAAATAAATCATCAACTCATCATCCAAATGAAAAAGCAAGATCCAAATGAATCAACGCCGCTTCAGATTCAATCTCGATAAACTCTGTTTTTGTTGTTTTTTTATTAAGTTTTGTTTTATGGATGATATTGATGAATAAAAAAGCAAAGCACAAGAAGGAAAATAATAACCAAAAACAAAGCATTTTGTATATTATTTTCTTTTTTAAAGAATAAAATAGATTCAAGCATGATATCAGTACGAATTGTACTCACAGATCATTATATAACATCGGTTAATACACAATTCGATCCTGTTTATTCTAAATTACAACATCAGATAAAACAAGTACCAGTCATTCGAATATTCGGACCGAATGAAGAGGGTACTAGATTAGAAATCGAAATAAGATATAATTTGTTTTCTACGAATATTTTTGTTATTTCAGGAAAAAAAGTATGTCTTCATTTGCATGGAGTTTTTCCATATTTACTCGTGAAATCACCGACAGATGAAATACGATATGGTGAACAATTGGCACAAAGTTTAGATATGGCGATTAATTTGTCATTTGAAAAAGGAGATACGGAAGCCAAACATGTCTATGATATAAGTCTAATTGAATTATTGTATAGATTCCTTGTTGAAATTTCTGAAATATATACGAAGCAAATTTGATTTTATTTAGACCAATATATGGTTATCATGAAAAAGTGACTAAATTTTGGAAAATTGAATTCTATAATCCAGCAGTTATTCGAAAGTAAGTGTATAGATTAGAGAATTTATGTAAACTTGATCAAAATATTTAAGAGCGGCCGATCTTCTTCTAGCTGGAGCTGTAATGAATCAAGAATTTCAACCACATGAAGCTCATGTTCCATTTAATCTTCAAGTATAATATTTTATTCATAACAGCAAAATCGAATTTATTTTTAATTAGTTTTTTATTGATTATAATCTATATGGAATGAATTTTATTTTATTTAATAATGCGAATCAACGAAATTCATCGAGAATAACAAGTAAAACTTAAAACACACTGTTTTTTTGTCTTTCTATATAACTTTCGTCAATTTAGCAAAGTAAAACATTTTTGCGAAATTCAAATAAAAAAATTTTGTACGATTTTCTTTAAAAAAGTATATCATCTACACAACGCATATCATCTTGTGAACTTGAATATGATGTACATATTAATGATATTTGCAATGAACAACCTCAAATAGGTTTGTTTTATTTGAAATAAAATTTCTATTCATTTGAAGTTTTCTTTATAGGTAAAGGTATTGCTAATCCGGGTTTACAAGCTCTTTGGAATGGTGAACGAACTAGACGTACAAAATTAAATATTACTACTCGTTTAACACCTCCAACTTCACCAGGTTTGATTTTATTAATATGAAAACTATTAGTTTGATTTTTGATCAATTTCAATAGAGCGTCTTCGAACAAATCCATTTGCTGCTGAACTTCGTCATCAGGAAAAATTTAAAACAAATATTGAAAAACGGTAAACTCATAAATTAAACATTCCCCTATAAGAATTTTATCTTTTCAGTCCTCCACCTATTATTGACGAAACATCACCAGTAAGTTCACTTATAAGTGATCATGATACAACAATAAATCTCGCACAAATCGAACGAGTCAACTCAATAAGTAATTATATTTAAACTACAGTTTATGATGATATATATTTTTTACTCATTAGGTCAACAAGTTGATGATGAAATTCTTGTACAAATGATGGTTAATGATGAAATCAGTGACTCGCAAGGAATTGAAAATGATAGTATTTTAGCTGGTCTGGATACTTTTAATCGATATTTTAGTATATATATACATCATTATTCTTTATTTTAGCTGATGTTAAACAACTTGATGATGAAGAATTATTAGATACAGATATGTAAATAATCAATTTTGTGTTGTATGTATATTTTTCTTTATTTCATTTAATATAGAGAAACAACAATGGTTAATAATTCAATATTAGATATTGAATCTGATTCATTAACTATTCCATCACCACCATTAATAATTACAAATAGTGAAACATCATCTCAAACAAGTGAAATGGAACGTGAAGAAACAAAAAATTACTTACAAAACTTTTTCATGAAAATACCAAATAAAAATGATGATATATCATCGAATTATTGTTGGTTAGAAACAATAACACGACCACCTCTACGAAAACGAACTACAAATATTTATAATCAAAAAATTTCTACACAAATTATCTGCCAAGATATCGAAGATGAAACACCATTTGTTAAATTAGTAAAATTTCCACTTAATTTTCTTATCTATTAAAACTAAATTCAATTATCTAGTTTTCAAATATTCCAGAATATATTTCTAAACATCACCAACGTACTAACATTCAACAAATTGAAGAAGAAAAAATTTCTATTAATCTTGATAAAGGGTATAGAAAACTTACGATTAACAAAAAAAAACAATACCTTTCTTTCTTTCCATGAAAAGTGATCAATGGTATGGACCATTACAACCACCACCTCAACCTGATCTTTACAAAATATCTCATGCAAAGTAATTATAGAAGGGTGTGGGTGTGGGCGTGGGTGCGGATGCGAGTGTGGGTATTTTCTGTCTTTTGACTCGCACTCACGGCCACCCATATCTCCGCCCACACCCACACCCTATCTTTGAAAACAATAAAAATCACTTTTCTTTTTCAATTAAAATAGGTTGTTAAAAAAAGACGATATATCAAGAAAATCTCGTACTAATCTTTTACATAAAGATTCAACGAAAGCAAATGCATTTCTTAATAAAATTGGTATTGAATCTAAATTACGCTTGGTTTCAAATACAAGTGATTCATGTTCAAATGATTTTGTTAATGATAATTCAAATAAAAATGAACTTGTACATGAATGTCAATATTTAACTATAATTTCATTTGAAATTTTTTGTCATACAAATGAAACATATGCATTTGCACTGGATAAAGATGAAATATGTTCAATATTTTATACAATAGCTAATGAAACATTAGATGGATGGAAAATTCAATCATCAGTTCTTTTATCAACGAATTATTTACGTATAATAAAACCTGAACTTTTACAAAAATCATTTCGTTCATTAGAAAATAAAACAATAGAATTTGTTAAAAATGAATTGGAATTAATTGAACAATTTTCAAAAATAATTCAACAAACTGATCCTGATATATTTATTTGTTATGATATGAAATTATCTTTATATTATTTAATAAAACGAGCAAAATTAAAATATAATTTAGATTTATTAATTAAATTTAGTCGTATACCTGAACAATATGATAATATAACACGTGCACGAAGTCATATGAGTGCGGATGGTAGTGATGTACCAATGATAGTTGGAAGAGTATTACTTGATTTATGGAAACTTTTACGAAGTGAAATAACATTAAATATTTATACATTTGAAAATGTGATTTATCATGTATTACATGAACGTGTACCACATTATGAATTAAATTTACTTTCGAAATGGTTTATCGAGGAAGGTTAGATTTTTCTTATTGGAAAAGTTCAATTTTTTTATTATTGTTGGTTTAATTTTAGGAACAAATCCATCATTTGGTTTAAGAGATTTTGTAACATTTTTAGATTATGGTTGGACACATTCGATAGGAAATTTTCGACTTATTTATGAATTAGATTTAATTAATAAAACATCGGAATTTGCACGAATTTATGGAATTGAATTTTATCATGTAAGAATAATTTTATACAATATTAAGGCATAGGTTTTAGAATTACCCCATTTCGGAAGAATGTACAACTTAGGATTTATCCATGTTCGGCAAGTTTCGATTTCGAGTCTGTTTTTCCATAGTTAGCTCTTACTATGGGAGCACGAAGTTTTCGTCTCAGACATTCGATCCGGATCCAAAGTCAGAATAAATTCTCGGACTGAATCTTTAATTAATTAGTTCTGTCAACGGTCGGTTCAAATGTCTGGGATGAAAAATCCGTGGGTCGAAATTCATGTAACCTCTCACTATTTCTATTCAATAGATAGTGTTTCCAAAAATAGAAACGTATTAAATGTAACATTAGATCTTAAATAGCTTGAAACTTATCCTTGACAATATCATGAATCATTAGATAGTCTAAGCATAATTTTTTTTCTTCATATTTATAAAGGTTCTTTCACGTGGTTCTCAATATCGTGTTGAATCAATGATGATTCGACTTGCTAAATGTTTGAATTTTGTAACTGTTACTCCAGATAATATGCAACGATTACATATGCGTGCACCAGAATGTATTCCATTAACTCTTGAACCTATTTCAACGATATATTTTACGCCAATTGCTGTCTTAGATTTTCAATCACTTTACCCATCGATAATAATTGCTTATAATATTTGTTATTCAACATGTCTCGGGCGTATTGATCAACTTGATAAACAAGGACCATTTAAATTTGGTTGTACATCATTATCCATATCAGATAAAATTCTATCAAATTTAAATCTTGATACAGATGTTTTTTGTTCACCAAATGGTATTGCATTTGTTAATAAACATATACGACGTGGAATTTTACCTATTATGTTAGAAGAAATTTTAGCAACACGTGTCATGGTTAAAAATACAATGAAATTAATTGATAAAAAATCAACATTATATAGAACATTAGATGCAAGACAATTGTGTTTAAAATTAATAGCGAATGTTACATTTGGATATACATCCGCTAGTTTTAGTGGACGAATGCCAAGTGTCGAAGTAAGATATATGATCTGAAACTTTTATCTAATAAATTTTATAATAGATTGGTGATACTATTGTTCATACTGCTCGTACTGTTCTCGAACGTGCCATTGATTTTATAAAAACTAATCCACAGTTTGGCGGTCGTGTTGTTTATGGTGATACAGTATGTTTTATCATTTTTATCTCTTAGAAATTTCATATTATTTTATACTCTTTAGGATTCTTTATTTATTCAATTTCCTCATTCAACTCGTTCACAAGCTTTTGAACAATCACATTTACTTGTTAAAGCGCTTAATCAATTATATCCAACACCGATAAAAATTAAATTCGAAAAAATCTATATGCAAAGTGTTTTAGCATCAAAAAAACGTTATGTTGGTATATCCTATGAGACAGTCGATCAAAAACATGGTAAATTTGATGCCAAAGGTATTGAAACTGTTCGTCGTGATACATGTTTAATTGTCTCAAAAATTCTTCAACATTCACTTAAATTATTATTTCAAAATAAAGATATAACACGTGTACGTCATTATGTACAATCTGAATGTGAAAAAATCTTAACAAATCATTATAATTTACTTGATTTTATATTTGCTAAAGAATATCGTGGAAAAACAAAATATCATCCATCCGCACCTGTACCAGCATTACGTATAGCAATGGAACGAGCTAAAACAAATTCATTAGCTGAACCAAATCAAGGTGAACGTGTACCATATCTTATTGGTTTAAATCTTGAATATCCAAATGCAAATTTAATTGATTGTGTTTGGACATTAGATAATGTCCTTCAATTAAATTCAGAATTTAAACTTCATTCAATGTATTATATAAAAAAACAGATACTTCCAGCGCTTGATCGTTGTTTAGCATTGATTGGAGTCAATTGTTTTAAATGGATTGATGATTTATCATTGGATATGAATATAAATGATAAACAACAAGAACAAATATCTGATGAAAATTTTTTAAAATTAAATCAATTACGAAAACGTTGTGTTATTTGTTTACAATTAACAAATACACCGTTATGTAATGAATGTCGAAATGAAGAAGATTTATCAGAAACAATGATTATATGTGAAAATAAAGCAAATAAATTCGAACGACAACATGCAAATTTACAAAGATTATGTTATGGTTGTTCGGATCGAATAGATGGATGGTTTCAATGTTCATCAACTGATTGTCCAGTTAAATTTCGTATTCATAAAACGACTCAATTAATGCAAAATGCACAAGAAACAAGAATGTTTCTATATAATGAATGTTAAATTCCATATATATTTTTTTATTTGTAATATAAGTATTTTTTTATTTTCAATAAACAAGAATACAGAATGATTGTAATAGAAAAAAACTCTGTTTTATCCAAAGATTTTTTGTAGCTTTACTGTGAGGGTGTAGGTGAATGATGAGACAGCATCGACAGACACACCCTCACCTATACCATACCCATACTCACACCCTCATTCACATATTTACTGATCAATTGAAAACTTGTCTATTTCTCTATATATTGAACTTTGATTGAACATCTTGCGATGGCCTACTTAATAATTTTCTCGTCCGTAATACCGTCTGATTCAGTTTGCCTAGACAAATGCTTCTTCTTTTTTAGCGTACTATAAAAAGTTTATCATAATTCAAAATAATCATTTGTCTAAATAACTAAAAGTGAAAATGAAAAGGTAAGTAAAACAAAAACTACATTCTCTCCTAAAAGAATATATGCACTATGATGTTTGTTTCAATAGTCCAGTCCAGTCCATTCACTACTTGAATGAAACTAAACGAAAAATGGTGTAAGTAATAAGAAAAGTTTGTAATCTCTCTCTTTTCATAGTTTTCTTTCTTATGAAACTATAGGTCACCAACTCATTTCGAAGATCTTTCAAACGAACTTTTACTCGATATTTTCGATTATCTTGATGGTTATCATATGTTAGAAGCTTTTTCTAATCTTAATAATCGTTTCCAACATCTCATCAATAGTTCTTATTTCCTTCTCAAATTGAATATTTCATTTATGTCACAAACTAGTTTTAACAAACGTTCGAGCAATATTATTCGTCCATATATTAATCAAATTATATCATTACAATTATCAAAACCATTTTTCATGAAAAATTTCTTTACATCATTTCCTATTGATACATCATTTAATCGTCTCGAATCACTCGTACTTAATGATTTTAATGTAAATGATAACCTTTCTATTCTTATTAGTTTAAGACAATTACCTCGACTATTTTCCCTCAATATCTTTGGTTGGAATTGTAGGGAATCATGTATTATTTTTCAATCAATATGTCGCTTACCTGTTTTAAAATATGCTACACTTTCGTTTTTAAAGTGGGATTCTATACATTCATTTCCACCGGCTACGAACAATGATCAACGAAGTATGACTCTTGAATATCTTGCCTCTAATATTTCACATGACCTTGCAAGTATATACAGTGTTCTATCATATACACCTCAACTTCGTCATTTATCAGTTGAACGTATACCGGATGATAGGTATATACCTATAGAACAATCCATATTGCCATGCAATCTAACTAGTATTTCAATACGTTATTGGCTTTTACCATTTAATGCTTTTGCATCATTCATTGCAATCGTTGGTTTTAAACTCGAATTATTACGAGTTTCAACTTTTCATCGAACTACCTTATTAGATGCTTATCAATGGCAACAACTAATTTTACATCGTATGCCACATTTGCGTACGTTTCTTTTTTATTATCATGGTCCGTTAATGGAAGATATTGATGGAAGTAATCAGTGTCGAGCATTACTTGATCAATTTTCTTCTCGATTTTGGATCGAACGACGATGGTTTTTCACACATAGGCATTGCAATTGTTACTCTTCATACGGACCACCTTATTTATCATTCTATTCAACTCAAATACGCTGGTATAATCAATGAGAGAATATATTTGTTATGAAATACTAATTTTTTTTTAGGCTAGAGTTTTGTGAAACTGATGATTATTTAAATAATAATATATGCTCATACCAAGATCCAATCTTCAATTTATCTATCGGACCGCGAATGGCGATCCAAAATCGAAATGTTGTTGCCGATTTTCCATTTCAATTTCCTCGTGTAACTGAATTAAGGCTTACAGATAATGACACGATCAATATTAACTCATTCATTGATAATCTAAGTCATATTATAATTTTAACAAATATTACTTATTTAAATATTTCAATTAATAATCAATGGTTGAATTGTTTTATTAAATTACTTAATCATATGCCGAATGTTCAAAAATTGGTACTTGACCTACAATCATCATCTGAGACAGAAGTATGGTCAAATCAACTAACTGATACAGTTGATTTGGAATGCAATAATAATGTGAAGAATGTACAAATTATTGATATATTTTCATTTGTCACCGTTCAATTGATCAATAAACTTTTTCCTCGAATGGAATGTCTACAGATTGTGAACGGTAAAATAGATCTCATATCATTCCTACGAATTT
This sequence comes from Adineta steineri, assembly GCA_905250115.1. Lineage (NCBI taxonomy): Eukaryota > Metazoa > Rotifera > Eurotatoria > Adinetida > Adinetidae > Adineta > Adineta steineri. Next base: position 484,440 of record CAJNOI010000057.1, on the reverse strand, counting down.
TGTTGTTGAATAGGATTAATAACAGTTATCTTGCGTCATTAATAGTGATCACTGGTAATGATATAATAGTTGAACCATTGAAAACAATGATTGATAATGAAAAATTACTTGATAATTATGATATCGAATATCGACACTTTAAATTGTGCTTATCGTGGTAATAAAATGTATTTTGTTCTTACACTATCTAGAATGTGGGTGTGGGTACCAATTTGAGTATAACACCCACCCCTTATATATTTTTTTATTTTCAATAAACAAGATTACAGAATGATTGTAATAGAAAAAATTCTCTGTTAACGAAAGATTTCTTGTAGTTTTTACTGTGTAATCCATTATCCATCATGCGAAAGATAATGAACAACTGCATAAAATTTGATTCAGTTTTTATTATTTACGAAAAAACAAAAATATCTCAATTAATTGATTAACAATTTATTTAACCCATTATTATATGAATATGATTTTCTCTTGAATTCCATACTATTTCATAGAGAATCATATTTTCGAAAATGCTGCATTCAATCATGCATCACTGTTTATAATTGTACCATATGTACTAGTAGATGGTTGATCTTGTAGTAATGGTTCTGTCTCATCTGGACCAGTTGTTTTAGGTACACGACAGAAGATAAGTGCAACAAGAACACCCAATCCACTAAGTCCAATAGCAGCATATAATGCATATCGATAACCTTCCAGTTGTGTCTTACCTTGTTTAATCATTATACTTTCAATAGTTCCTGCTATGCCTAAGCCTAATGAAATCGACCAATTAATTGCTGTATTTAACATACTTGCAGCTACACCTTGTTGATGATTTGGCATTCTATTACTTATAACTAATGATGCAGCAGGAAAACTTATATCCATTCCAAATGGTGTTATTATTGTTGCTATAAATACTTGTAACCAATATGTTTGATCAGGTGGTGCTGTAGCAATAAGAATATTACCAATACAAAAGAAAATCATAGCTGCCATAAGTAAATAATGAGCAGGTATACGACCATAAAGTTGAGAAACGACAATCGTTGCTATAAGACCAAAAATGACGAGTGGTGTTAGCATAGCTGTTGTTAATAATGGTGATGTATGATGAATATTTTCAAGAAATTGAACAATATAATAAATAAATATACCAAAACTTGACCAACCCAAAGCCATACATCCAAGAACACCTGGAAATCCAGCTACTGACCAAATCGATAATGGCATAATTGGTTCTTCTATTTTCATTTCAACAATAATAAAAATTGCAATAATAACAATACTAACAATTAATACACCATAGACATATGGTTTATCCCAACCTACAACAGGTCCTTCATTCCAACAATATATGAAAAGAATAAGACCTGTTATTCCAATAATTGAACCAATAACATCAGTTTTACCTTCGGGATGAACCGCTTTTGATAATTCACTTGGAACTATAATGTAAGTTAAAATAGCAAGAATATAACAGAATATAGCTAATGCCCAATGTGCCCATGGCCACCATACATATTGAGCAAAGAAACTTCCAAATAGAGCACCTATAATAAATCCCGTAGGTGCTGTTGCTCCAAATATTGAAAAAACAATTGATTTTCTTAAACCAGCTGGATATGTTCGAGCAAGTAATGCAACAGCATTAGGTAAAAGCATAGTTGGACCTATTCCTTGAAATGCTCTCATTATATGAAAATAGATTCCATTATTTACATATGCAGCCATACCAGTTAAAAAACTAAAAACGGAAAAAAATAGATATCCATACATAACTAATAATTTATGTCCAAAAATATCGCCTAATCGTCCTGTAATCATTATAAAAACACCAACAGTTAGAGAATATGCAGCTAATGTCCATGGTAATTCAGCAACATTTGTAATACCAATATCTGGACCAACTATATGTAATGGAACAAGTACATTTCCTAGAGCAGCTTGTGTAAGTAATTGTGCGCATGACAAAGTACTCACAAAGAATATTTCATGAAAAAGATTACGTAAACAAGCAGGACGTTCATTTAAACCCATTATTATTTTCTTTTTATCCAGTCAATAAATAACTATTTGACTAAGCAAGAAAAAATTCTTACATTCTGTTCTTTTCTTTTATAGACAAATGATATTTTTTAGTTATCTTCATCATCATCATCATTTCAACACACAATTTTGATATATCCTTATCATTTATCATCTCTTTTCAATGCCATATTTACAAAAGCAGAAAAATTATTGAAATAAAATTGTTTAAAATATATATTTAAAATGTAGTCGAATAAAAAATAACAATCACTATATGAAGGAATAAAATAAACATTCCCAAAAGAAAAATATAACGAAATAATAACATGATTGTATGCTTTGTTCACTTGGTTAATTCTTCTACAACTTTACGTACTTCATCAGCTAATTTATCAGCTTCAACTTGTGTTGTTGCTTCAGCATAAACACGAACAATATCTTCAGTACCCGATGGTCTTGAAAAGAAATGATAAGAATAAACAATATAATTAATTATTTTCTTACCGAACAAATGCACGACCTGATGGATATTTCGAAACAAGTTCATCAATACAATCTTGTAAATGAGCAGGAGCAATACAACGTCGTTCAGCATCCGTTGTTTGTATCATAGTTCGATCTCTAACTGCTACTTTCAATTGTCGTTGTGGTAAATCATCATATAAATTTAACCATCCATCAAGATTTAAATGTAATATCGAAAGAATAACTTCAGTTGCTAATAAATCAGCAATAGCATCACCAACAGTTTCATTAATTATATTAATAAATGCTCGTATTTGATTTGCAGCTAAACGTTCTTCCATTGTTCGACTAAATTATTTCGAAAACAAAAAAAGAACAATAGACAATTTCACATATAACAAAATTTACTTGGGATCATCGATTGCTAATTTAATTTTACTCTTTAAATCATCGCTAAATATGATCTAAATAAATTTTTAGAGTAATTATGACATTTAATAAACAAATAAATTCTCATACTGTTCCATGTCCATTAGCTTCAAAATAAATACCAATATCATAATCGAGTGCTTTATGATGTAAATGTTTAACACCAGTTGGTACACATGCTACTGGAACTTTCTAGAAGAGAAAGATTTTAGTTATGATGATTAATCTTGGGAATATTTTTACCATGGTATTGACGATATAATTTGTTGAACTACCATTAGCATAAGCTGTTTGTATGACACCTATTTTAACATCATCGAATAGTTTTGCTTCGTTCAATTTAATTGAAAGAAAAGAAGCAAATAAGACGGAAAATCGATCACCATCAAGTAAACGAAATTGTTGATTTTTATCCATAAAAAAATAAATTAAACGATCAGCATCACCGTCAATCGAACAATATTTCGTATAACTTGCTAATGGTAAACCTTCAGGTGTTTTTTGATAAAGTTTAACATAATCAGCACCACACTAAATTAAATAAACGAAAAATTATTTTTAATTTTCTTCTAATCAATCTACTTTATCATTTAAATGTCCTCTTGTTCCATCATTAAAAATTTCAATTTGAATAAATTTAGCTAATGTTTGACGCATATATGCTAATTTCATAGCACCAATGCCATTTGCAGCATCAACAGCAAGTGGTTCAAGACGTTGAGTATTAGGTGTCATCTAAGAAAATATACATTTTGATGAATTCATGAAAATAATATGATTTTACTTCAAGTAAATTTTGAAATGCTGTACATAATTTATCAAAATAACCAGCTTCAGTATAATGTCCATATTGACCATCATCATTATAACAACGAACAGCATAATGAAGTTGTGGTGTTGTCATAAGTTCTATTTAAAAAATTAAATTAAAAACAAATTTTTTTTAAAACTTAATTTCTTACCAAAATCCATAATAGTTGTATATAAAGCTTGGGCGGCTCGTTTAAGAATACTTGCCAAGAGTGGACTACTTTGTCTAAATAAATATACATATGTAATTAAACTTTGCATAATTATATTCTTTAACAAACCGAGTATCATATGCAATAGCAACAATTGCTTCATCATGTGGTTGAATATTCAATTGAGTCATTAAGGTTTCCAAATAATCCCATAATACATGAATATCATCACTAATGAAAAATAACAAATTAATCTTATTTTTATCAAAATTTAATTTTACTCAAGCATAGATAAATTATTTGCATAGACTTCCCATGTTTGATCAAGCATTTCACCATATGGATCAATTAATTTAACACCATTATCTTGTTCAGGATTATGTGAAGCTGTAATCATTGCACCGACGCAAGCTATAAACAAAAAAACAAATTTATGATAACATTAGCAAAAAGAAAAACTAACCTTGTTTAACTTTAGAACGCATTGCAGCTAGAAGACCAATTCGAATCATTTGCCATGGAAGTGTATCAGCTCGAGCACGAAAACCGGCTGTACCATAACCCATAACAATACCAGCTGGTTTAGGATATTCAAGTAAAAGTGCTAACAATTTTTCTTTAGCAATAAGTGTCATTCTCTTTTTTGTATTATGGATTTTTTACTATCTGCAATATAAATAAAAATCATTCAAAAAATCTTATCTTTAAACTAATAAAAACTACGTGTTGCATCAATTTAGTAAATAAACTATTTTGTGAGGAGAAAAAAATAAATTAAAGAATGCCTTTGTTCGCATTTATTTCGAGGCCACATTAAATTTCATTGAATACTTAAAATTATTTTCACCGGTAAGTCCAGCTTCAATATGATCACCTCGTTTAACTGGTCCAACACCAGCTGGTGTACCAGTTAAAATTAAATCACCATGTTCTAATGTTATATATTTTGATATATAAACAATTAAATCCGAAATCGAAAAGATCATATCACGTGTATGACCATTTTGTTTCATTTTTCCATTAACACTAAGCCAAAGATTAACAGATGAAGATAAATTAAGTTGGGTTTTATCAATAAAATCTCCACATGGACAAGATGTATCAAAACCTTTTGCGAGTAACCATGGATGACCTTGTTTTTTTAATTGATCTTGAACTTTTCGTCCAGTCATATCTAATGCAAGACAATAACCACCAATATTTTTTTCAGCTTGTTCTTTCGTAACATTTTGACATTGTTTATCTATGATAACACCTAATTCAACTTCATGATGAAGTTCATCCCATTCAGATGGAATCTAATTGAATAGAAAAATTTTTTTTTTTTGTAATTATTCATGAATATTCAATACTTTGATTTCATTTGGTGGCACAATAAAAGCACTTGGTGGTTTCATAAAGATCATTGGTTTAGTTGGGACAGCCTTAAAAGAAAAATCTTAATAAATCGATAGAATGATGTGGATTTATTTACATTGCCCAGTTCACTTGCATGTTCACTGAAAAAATCATAGAAGACATTTTTCAATAGAATTATTTAAAGACTTTCTTCTACCTATAATTACGCCCAATACAAATAATTTTCTTACAAATTGATCGAAAATTTTTTAATGAACCGGCCATTTTTAAAATCTTTGTGCACTATCGTACAAATACCTTACTTACTATGTACCTAGTAGTAGTTTATACTATAAATTTGATTGATCGATTCTATTGATCAATTACATAAAAGATAGATGTCTTCTTCGACTATTTTTCATTAATCAAGACTCGCATACAATAATATGAGTTCGCCGTTCGAGATGGAAACAACAATTTCGCATGTAAGAATTTTGTTTTTTTCCTCGTAAAATTTAGAATTTTTTGTCTATTTTAGAATCAAGTACGGGAAAATCTTGTACTTTCTGTATGGCCTAGTTGTAAACATCTAATAACGATTGATCCAAATTCTTTAGCAGCTTCAGTAAGATAATCCTAGCTATTTTAAATATACATGTTTATGTAATTTAATATCTAGTTATGGCTTCGTGCTCAAGGATATTCTTGTTCAATTGTTAATGCTAATCGACAATTATCTATGATATTTGGTTAGATATTTTATTATTATTATCAGAAAATAATCTATTTTTATAGGAACTTATCCAACATTGTATGATGTTTCAAATAATAAACATTATGTCGGCTTTGATTCAATATATCAATATAGTCGAAAATTAGATGTTAGTATTTTTTGTTGTTGAATGATTTAAATATAAGAAAAATATTTCTTTTAGCCAACAGCTGATGAGCTTGCTCTGTTAGCGACATTTAAACGTCTATTTGTTCCAGCATTTGTATGTATTATTTTCTAATTGCTTCATTAAAATCTCTTCTTATTTTATACAGATGCATTCACAATGGTTTGATGATATAAATAGAGCATCATATCGAGCTTTATATCATTATACAATTGGTTTACCAACAAGTTTATTTTATATTCGAAAAAAATTTACATCAGCTCAAACATGGTTAAATATTGTTGCAAATAAATGTTCATATTCAAATGAACAACAAAATCAAGTAAATAATTCTTTTGTTTTTCTATTTAAACATTTATTTTATTTTTTTCGTAGATTTATGCTGATGCTGACAAATGTTTATCTATAATTGAAAATGAATTAGCAAGACATAATCAACCCTATATTGGTGGAGAAAAGTATAAGAGAAAAATAATTGATAAAGAAAATTTATTTATTTATTTATTTTAATTAGATTTTCTCTTATTGATACATGGGTTAGTGCTTATCTTCTCGTACTTTCTCATCATGCATCTGAAAAATCTCGATTACGAACTTTATTTAATCAACATACACGACTTGTTAATTATGTTAAACGTATTGATGAAGAACAATTCTTATTATTAACTAAAGAGAATGAAAGTCATGCTCTTTTATCTTCATCATCTTCAGAAAATTCAATTGATATTGTTTCAATATTACATATCATCTCACAAGTTGTATCATTTTCAATCTTTTTTTTTATGTTAACAAAAATTGGTGCAAATTCTCATACGATTACATCATAAATATGAACTTTTCTCCTTTACGCAACAGAACATTTTGTATAGATAGAAATATATAATAGTGATAATTAGGTTGTGTAATTAGAATAATATAAAAATGAATTTTTTCTTTTTATAATTTATAAATAAAATTCTATCCAAATTATAGTTTTGAATGTGTTTCTTTAATATATATAAGAGCAGTTGTTATATTCAACCTATAGAGTACTTCTCTGAATTAATCTATGTATTGTAATAATGCTAAGATGCAGTTTATGATCGGGTAATTTCATTCTTCAATATCGCTCAATTGATTTTGAATTAATGAGTACATTATACGGCTGAATAAAATATTGATTTGTTACAAAACAAAAGGTATAGGTACGTTTGAACTCTAATTTAAAATGATAAGTAGGAGTTACTAAGTATTAGTAAAACTGATACCTCGAGAATGTGAAATAATCTGGTGTGCCATAGTTTGGTTGAAAGGAAGAATGTCGAAAATTTGGTGGGGAAAAAGTATAAAAATATGTATGTCTAAATGGGAAATAGGAGAAATTTGTTTCAGAGTATGATGAATAATTAGACACATTTTGTCTTATATAATATGAGTTTAACATTATAACAAAGGTTACGTATTAGTCAAGAGATGAAGAAGAGAATTAAAAGTCATTTTTTTCGTTTAGCAACGGCAAATAATAATCTATCTAAATATTCCATCAGAGCGAGAAGAGAGTCATAATATTTCATGAAAGTGTATTCGTTTGCTAGAATCTTGAATTTTCTTCTTGTGACTGGATGAATGAGATATCACGAAGATTTTGCAAATTCAGTCATGACAAAAGGATTTTATTATACAATAGTTCTTCTGCTCCTTCTTTCGGTTGATCTACATAATATTACTCACCACTGCTAGTACTGGTCGAAAATCCAAAGCAGTACAGTGAGAAGAAAAACGAAACTGGACTATAGATACTTAATATAGTACATTTTACGATAGTTGGTCGCCTCGAACATCCTGCTTATTTCATATTTATCTTTCGACCAACCAATAATCTATATCTGATAAAACATAGATAGACGCTGGTCATAGTTGTATTCGATACGGCAATACTTTCACTGCGACATCTTTTGATACGCTTTTTATAATGAATTGGATGATTAGCTTTCAACACCCAATAAAACGAATTTTATTTTCTTTGTACATTATTCTTTGTTGTTTTTTTTCCTCGTGTCTGTTTATGAGTCATCATTACATTTTTAAGTCGTAATTGTCAGCTGATTCGCGATTTGCTTTGATAAATTTTTAATAGTGTCGCATGACAATATTTATACTAAAGCGCATTCTTCGCATTGCACATTTATTTTAGAATATAAATACATATATATATTCATAGCGTTTTTCTTTTGTTGGAAATTAACTGCTTGAATGTCCTATGTATCATCAATTGAATTACGAAAAATTCGACCGGAGGCTGTCAAGTAAAAGAAAAAAAGGAATTTAATTATTTTTTTTCACATATATCTATTATTCATTTTAGCGAAAAAAGTGTTATTGAATCAGTTGTTGATCTTTTTCACGATGTTGTAGAAAAAGTTCCTCAAGTAATTTTAAAATAATTTCTCTTTTCATAAAATATATATATATTTTGTCATTCATATACAGGCCTATGCAATATCATCACGTCCAATAAATGCTGATCAATTAGAACCCATAGAATGGATGCGTTTTTTATCTAATGCACATGAATGGCATTCATCAATACGTTATGATACATTGGTTTTATTAATTGCCTATAAAAGTGGGTTAACATTATGGACAATTGAAAGTAATGGTATCGCAAGTGAATTATTTTCTATTCGTGAACATAATATTTGTTCGGCATGTTTATTAATATTGAATTCTTCAAATGATGATCCATATTCAATACATCGTCCATTAATTGCATTTGCTAAATCAGCTGGACCACCATCAATACAAATACGTTCATTAAAAAATGATCAACATATTATAAAAATTCTTAATTTACCTGGAAATATTCTTCAAAATGAACCAATATTAATTGAATCAAATAGTTCCGTACTTATTTGTGCGACACATACATTTATTATTGGTTATGATATAATAAAATTTGATGAAAAATTTTTTCTAACTAATTTATATTCATCATTACCATTATCATTATCAACAAGATGGTTAGCATTTGTTGATTATCGTCTTAATTTAATTCATCAATCATCAGGTGGTATCAATGGAAATATATCGGAACAATATGCATCATATACGGGTGTTATGTTAAATGCAGCTAAATCTTTATCGAAAAGTGTTGTTAAAATCGGAGAAAGTGTACTTGGATATAGTGGACAACAAATAAATAATGGAAATGAAAAATCATCACCACCTAAACAACAATTATTATCAACGATGAATAATAATAGTAATAATAATAATACAAATTCAACACGTCATAGACATGGATCAGGTAAAGAAGAACCACAACCAGGAATTATAACAATTGTTGATACCGTTAAATTGTTTGGTGTAAGAAAATTATTATAAAGATGACTTTTTTTTTAATTTTATTTCTTTTTTTTCAGTCATCAGTTCATGATGAAAGACAAAATTGGATAATTGCTCATTTTCAAGCTCATACTGAACCTATTGGTTATTTACAATTTAATCCAAGTGGACATTTACTTGTTACATGTGATAATAGTGGACATTATTTTAATGTATTACAAATTCAATCATCACCCTATCGTTGTACAAGAACATATATTAAACATTTGTATACATTATTTCGTGGAGATACGGATTGTCGGGGTAAATAAATAACATACATGTATATATTTATTTATTTATTTCCTTTTTTTTAGTATCTCATATAACATTTACTACTGACAGTCGATGGCTTGCGATATCAACGAAACGAGGAACCACACATTTATATGCGATTAATCCATATGGAGGTAAGCTATAGATTAAAATCTTTTCTTTCAAAGTAGGGATGATTACGAGATAAAGTTGAGTGATATCATTCTGTAGAGTTCCAAGATTTACGCTCGGATTACTTCAGTTCTCAATTCACAAGTAGGCTTTATAGAGATTAAACAAATTGTGCTCTTATATGAGATACAAGTTGAGATATTGATCTTTTTTACTTTAGTTACGTTTTCATTGATATTGTATCGTATTACTATATATACATTTCTTTTGCGAGATCCTTGATGAGAATAAAATATTATTTGAACAGTAGAATCAACTCAGAAACAACGAATACTGACAACTATTTATTTTAGGTGCTGTTAATATTCGTAGTCATACGAAAAATTATGTTGTAAATAAAGCTAGTCGTTATCAACGTACAGCTGGTCTTGAAGATCAATCAACACGTCAAACAAATAGTAATGGACATGAAAATGGACTTAAAGATATATCATCAACTACGTTAACTAATTCATCATCGAATATAGTTAATGGTCATAATAATTATTATTTATCATCAATGCGTACAAAACGAGCAACAAGTGAATGTATTTTTTCAACAGCTGTTGCAATAATTCGTCAACCAACAGATAATTTTGTTAGTGGTCTTAGTGTACCATTCAATATTGATTCGCTATGTATGGCAACAACATTTGGTATATCACGTGGTTTTCTTAATCCAGAAGATATGATTAATCATCAAGATCATACACCACGTGCATGTAGTTCATTATATATTATTACTTGGTATGGTCGACTTATTGAATATGTACTTGAACCTATACCAGGTTAGTTATATACTATTACCATGTATAATAATAATCTTATTCTATTTTAGATATAAGTAAACATGGTACACGCATTACATCAGAAACTCCACTTGCTGTTAAAGCATGTCCAAAAGCTCAATGGCCACTACAAAGGTATTATTATCATGGATAAGAATATAATTTCTAATCATTTTTAATTAAGATTAATAACATGGCCAGAAGTACGTATGTCAGTTGCAAATTCATTTTTATCACAAGGACATCGATTAATATCAACTAATAAAATCCATTCCAAAGATGATTGGTTACGACAAGTAAGATATTTCTTTTTCTTTTTTTTCTATATTAAATTCTTTAAATTAGGTTGAAATGAATACACATGTTGGTCCACATCGTCGTTTATGGATGGGTCCACAATTTCAATTTAAACATTATTCAGAAGCAACTGTAAGTGTTTGTCATCCAAATTCCAATGTTTGTACAGCTGATTCACCACAAACATCAATGAATTTTGTTGAAGCTGATTTAAAAAGTTTACCGTAAATTTCTAAATTCTTTTATTTCTAATGTAAAAACAATTTTCATTCTATAGAATGCAATGGTCAAAATCTACACCAGTCCATGTACCAAACATCCATAAAGATACAGCACCTGCCTATATTGAAGTTGGTTCTGGTAGTTTTCAAGTAAAATAAAAAAACAAAATATTTTTTTATTGATTAAAATTCTTCATATTGCATAGGATGCACCATCATTAAGTGTCTATGGAAGTTCATTAGATAGTTTAAAATCTGATTTTGAAGTTGAACTTATGGAAAAATTAGCTGATGCTGCTGTTGATATTTCATTAAAAAATAGTTTGTTGATTAAGAAAATTATTTACAAAATCGTTATTTCTATTGATTTAGGTGGTATTACTGATACAATGGATTCATTAACATCATCGACTTGTAGTAATACAGTCATACGTCCATTACAAACAAATAGTTCACTTGAAAATATGATACCATTTCCTGATACGGGTGATCCAACAGATTAATATGTACTTGTTTCTTCTTTTTTTTGTATCTATGAATGTAACATTCTTATCTCAGGTATATATTTTACCTTCTAATAACTATTTTATATGGAAAGATCGCAACGATATTTTTCTTTATGTTTCCGGTTTTCTTTTGTGCATGTATAAAGGCTAGTCTATCTAGATTACTCTGTATAGAAAAACAATCTGGCGAACAGTGAGATAATCAATCGGGATAAAACAGACTTGTATCGACAATTTCTATCTAGTCGTTTATTTGTCAACCCGATTCTATTTTTCTTTTTTGTTCAATATATTGACGATTTCTTTTTTTTTCTTCTTTGTATATATATATATATATACTGTCTATATCAGCATACAAAACTATGATATGTTTCGGTTTCTTTCTTTTTTTTTTTGTCTATTCTTTAAGAGAAAAAAATCAGCACAATAAAGATATATTTATTCATAGTAAAAATATGAATAAACATCTGGTCTTTTAACTTGAATAACAGATGGTGTTATAGACATTGCATTTGGATTCATATCAGGCGGAGTTTGATGAAATGCAGCATATTGATTATATAATTGACGAAGATCATTTGTTTCAGGTTGTTGTTCTTGTCGTGGAAGATTTTCATTTGGATTCGTTGGTGTAGTATCAGTTGCTTGTTCAGTATAAGAAACAAGTCGTTTTTTAAATTTATTTATTAATTTATCATTCTGATAACGACGACGTCGACGAGCAGTTTTTAATGTTGATGAATATAAATATGTGACAATAGCAGATACAATCTAATTTAGTTTCATAGTTTTATTAATTAAAATCAATTTGAATTACTTCAACAGTGAGAATTATTCCAAGAATAGCAAGTGCGATTAATTTATTGATATTTGTTAATAATTTTTCTTGAATAGCAACTTGACATGGCTATTAAGAAAGATATTTAGTAAGATCTATAGTTTGTTCAAGCTCTCAAAATAATACGAAAAGAAATTTATGCAAGATTTTTCTGTTAACAACTGTATATGTCATAAAGAAAAAATAAATACTTGATCAGCATAATTTTGATTAGCTGAAGTAGCCAATTCACAAGTAGGGTGAGATGCACCTGATTAAAAATGAATATTTATAACATTGTGTTACTTTTTTATATAATCAAACCTGGACGACAACAAGAATATGGTAAAAAAAATGAGTGTGAATTATTCCATAGGGTCCCGGTAAAATTACTATTAAGCCATCCACAACATTCATACTGTAAATCAAAAGATTAATATTATTCTCTTTCATATATCTTCTGTTACAGTTTGAAATATTCGATCCCAAGTATTTATTATTTGATCTTTATTTGTACTACGATGAGAATTATAAAGTGAATTTTTTAATGCATCTTCAACATCTGATATAAGCTAAAAATGAATAAAGTATGCTAAATTAATTTTTCTTTCAATATACAAAAAATTGATATACTTCAGACCAACTGATAATTACATAAACGATTAAACCAGTTTCAAATAAAATAAGAATACTAATAAATATTACAGTCTAATCTCTAGAAAATAAGTTTAAATCATACTAATAATTAGATATATCTATTACTCACTCCTATCATAAGTTTTACTGTTCGATGAATTGTTCCAAATAGACCAAGCACAGATGCTAACATTTTACCTATTCCAATCAGTGAGATAATAATAAAAACCTTTGAATTAGAAAATAAATATCCGAACAATAAATAAAAGGCTGTTTTTTTAATTACTAGTTGAAGTGTAAATTTCATTCCCCATTGAGTTGCTTCCTTCATACTTAAAAGAACAATAAGAGGTGGAAGATATGAATCATGTAATAGAATCAAAATAAAAGCTATTATTAATAATAAGAAACCAAATGTCTAATAGAAATCTAGACATAGATTTTATTCATCAATAAATATTCTTACCCAAGTTATCAGCCAACTAACTTTTGTTATATGTAAAGCACAAAGACCAATTCCTGTTAAAAATTTATGATCTTCATATTCAAGTTTAGGAAATTTTGGTAAATGTTTTGAAGATGAATTTGATGTTGTATTTATTTTATATTGTCCTATTCGCATAAGAATTTCATTGAAATATTGAGCATTTTGTTTAATTAAATAAGCAAATGGTGATAATAATGGTCCCCATAATTCACGAATACATTCTGGACAATGTGGATCAAAGGAACATCCACTAGATTGATTCTGTTCATTAGATGATTTATCATTTATATGTTGTGATAAATAACGTTCAGGAAATTTTGTTGAAATACCTGTGATAACAAGATCATCTTTATTTGATTGTAATGTCATACTTAACACTAAGATAATTAACAGTCTTTATTCGATAAAAGCGCAAAAGATTTTCTATTAAAAATGATTGTACGAACTTATACATAATAATCCATAGTTAATTGTAATGTACAGCGAACGAGAAGGAAATTTAATTGATTAAATGAATTATTTCAGTAAGTTTTCTAATTCACGACTAGAATTCAAACAAGACCGAATAATTCAATTATTGATTAAATTCTCTTATATCATCAACAAAAGAAAAATCTAATTTTTCTCGTGCATAAAATAGTTTTCAAAGAAAATAAAAAAAAATAAATGATATATAATTATGACAAATTGAAGGTTAATCAGTTTATTTTTCTTTCTAAATAGAATATAACGATTGCTCTTTAAATAATTCATTTCTGTAGACAAATATTATTGAAAATGGAAGAAAAATTAAATATGAATCAGGTATTGATTGTTTTTGTAATCTTATCAATCATCTTGTAACTTATTAAGTCTTATACAAATGAACGAAAGAAATCAATTGTTACTGTTATAGTAGGAAGAAAGACAAAAATGACTGTATTAGGAAATCAAGGTAAGATCTATTAAATTAAAGATTCCCCCTCTCTCTAAAATCGATTTTCAACATGGTGCATGGTATCTTTATGAAACTTTCTACAAACGCTCGACCCGTATAGGTACAATTATAGAAAAAATTTCATGGCTCTAGCCCTTTCCGTTCGGTAGATATACAGGTACCAAGGGACAAAATGGGGGTCCCATGCGTACAAGGATTTTTTCAATACACTTCGAGATGGAGCGCTCGGGCTGGTCTCATTTGAAAGAGAACACCTTGGTGCTTCAGATGATGGAAAAGATTTTCTTAATTTTGATTTTTTTTCTTTGATAGGATTCACAAAACCGTAGGTAGGTTTTTCAGAAAATACCTAATTACTCATAGATTAGGAGTAAAATAAAAACTTCCTTCCCGTCATCTGAAGAAGGATATGTGTATCTATCAAATAAAAAAAAAACGCAGTTTAATAGAGTAAACTATAGTGGAGAAAAACTTGTTCTGAGATTGATATTTTTCAAAAAACTCGATTTTGAGAAAAACGATGTTTTTTTTGATCTGTATAAGCAATAATGCTTCCAACTAACTTAAGGTTTTTTACAAAATTTTCCTAAAAAAGTTAGAGATTCAATAGAATCTATACGGATTTATAAAATAGATGACTCAGGCATCATACTCATGTGTTTATCTCAAAACCTATTTTTTTGACAAAAATCGACTTTTTGGAGGGGGAATCCTTAAGAGACGTAGATAATCAAGATAATGCTTGTCAGTTGTATCAAATACTTTGATAAACCGATAACAAACAGAACGCAATCTATTCTGATAACCTTCAAGATCCACTAGACCATATGAATATTCATTATTTCATACACATCTAAAGGCACTTTTGCTTGATGTTCATATTTATAACACAACTAATGTGTATAAATTGATATTTTTATTCCGTTATATTCAGTACGTAATAGTAATTCTTGAACATTACTTTATATAGTATCTGTGTAAAAACTACCTCGAAGCATGTTATATTCACTTTTAAAATCCAGCTACTCATACACATTTTCCATTATGCCATCACTTTTTCCTTCTCTCTCTTCAATGGCACTTTGTAGACATGTTTTTCCACTTATTCAGAAAACATGTTCGCAATCAAGAAGAGCCTATATATATAAACATCTCTCAATTACTGTTCAACGAGGTTATTTATTCTTTGTAATTGGTACATAGTTAGCAATACTTTTTCAGTGTTTTTCTTTGATTTTTAAGTAAGAATAGATTAAAGTCATACATTTTGTGTTTTATTTCTACGAAGAAGATATATTCATTTTTAAAAAGTATGTTAATATTTCATATTCATCTTCTTTTTTTTTTGGTTCTGTTTTATAATTGGAGAAAATATTTTTTGAGGCAAGTTGAATTCAATGTGTTCATTCAGTTCGATGAGAAATAGATATTGTACAATTTAAGACGTCATATGAATTGGAGATTTTTTAGCAACATGAAATCGTAATGTTTGTCCTTTATGATAGGGAGGACGAGAATAATGAGGTTTTGTAGCATTTTCACTTTTCTGTTTAAGATTTAAGTTCTAAAATAAATATATAGATATATATTTCTTTTCTTTAATAAAAAGAACATACTCGTCGAACTCGTCGGGCACGTTTTAAAACATCTTTTGATGCACCATTAAGTGGAACATCATACTAAAAAAGAAACGAAATATAAACGATCGAAAGAATTTTTCTTTTATATAATTACTACGATACGATTCAGAAAACATTCATCATGATCATTGTCACATTGACAATCTTGTTCAGTTTGATATAATCGACTATATTCACCATTAAATTTTGTCATCGGTGATGCGTCACAATCATCAGCTATAAATATATATATATAATTTATTTATAAATTTATTTTATTTTATTTTACCTTCAAAACCTAATGGACATGGATTAGGTGGATTGCAATAGGATGGTAATTCTTCGTCAGTTTTAACTTCAGGATGATTTGGTATTTGTCCACTAGGACTCAAATGTTGCCGGCCTTCACCAGCTCCACCTGACACATATTTGTAACCGGTTATAAATGGACTATGTATTTCTTGTTCTTGATCACGTGTTAATGCACTTAAATATTGATCAGAATCATCATCAAATGCTGTATTAACATTTGACGATGCTTCACCATAATCATTCCAATCTGTTCCTTGAATACTTTTACTTATAATTAAAATTATTACTGTTGTTGTAAAAGTTGATACACCGTACCACATATTCATTCTAGTCTTTGTTTTTTCTTTCTATATGTGATGTTTTCTCCAACGGTGTGACGAATGACATGAAAAAACAAGGAAGTTAGTAGAAAAAAAGAAAAAATGCGTATTCTTTTTCTTTTCCTTCTTCTTCGTTTTTTTCCATCTAGTCGTCGTTTTTGCTCTTTGTTTTTGCTATTTTCTCAAGCGCTTTTAATATAGAATGTTAGTGGAAAGGCATTATTTTTTTCTTCTCCAATTCTGTATGAAGAGTGAATATGTTCATGTAAGAGAATGAGAAAAGCAACGATGAAAAACCTATTATGAGAAGAAAACAACATACTATAAGTATAGACGAAATCTAGTAATGGAAGAAAAAGAAGAAAAATAAGGTCTAGCGTGAGAAGGAAGAAAAAATTATTATATGAATAAAAACACACACACGACTAATGGAATTAATGATTTTGATATATTTAATATTTACAAGAACAAACGACTAGTATTTTTCCAGTAAAATTTTATCAATAAAAAATTACAATAAGAGATGTTTTGTCATACTTTTTAAATCTATCGATCAATATAATTGTAAAAACAAATAGCAAAATATTTTTGATTGAATGAAAGAATCCAGGTCAATGTTATAATATTGTATTCGATTCAATCAGAATTTGTTAATACTCTATACTGGTAAATCTCTCATTAGATGATGAGATAGACTAACAAATGAATTTATTTCAATATAGACATTCTTTCACCCACACGTCTAATTGATTAGATTGAATTATTAGTACCATCATTTCAAGTTTACTTTACCTTCGATTGATTATTACAAATACTATTGACTGTAGTAAAGATTTATTAATCTTCATTCGTTTGAATTTCTGTAAATATCACTTCATTGAATGTCATATAGACTGCTTTTTTGTTTATCACTCATATATAGACAAACACAAATACAACAAACACAGGGAAAGTCAATAAAGAACAAAAGATAAAGGGAAAAAAAAGAAACATGATAATTTATCGTGCTTACAATTCAAAAAAAGAAAATTTTTTTATTTTTTTTTATACAATATCATTTCAGTCTGACTGATTTATGAAACAAATCAATAACTTGGTTTTTTTTTGGTTAATAATCATTTGTTTCATCTGGCTCTGTAAACAATAATGTGTCAGAAGAAGAAGAAAATGTTTTATTGAAATGAATAATGATGATAATTCATTTGGTTTTTCCTATCGACGTGATCGTGATGAACTGGAAGATGATGGTGGTGGTGATCTTCTTGTTGGACGACGAGAAGATGATGATCGTGATGGTGATCCATAACGTCCAGATCCATTACGTGAGATTGGTGGTGAAGCAACATAACGACTAATGTAAGAGTATATTAATACGAAGATCGAAATGTTCCGATTTTTATTCTTTAGTTTTTTTTCTCTCTCTATCGTTTATATATAACCCTCATGAAAGATAAAGCACTTCGACCAATTTTTCCATGTATATTTATATACGAATTGAATGTAATCTTTTTGTTTATAGGTTTCTTGCTTACCTTCTTGGTGGTCCCATCGAATTCGGTCCAGGTGGATAACCAGCGTAGGCATCGTAAGGAGACCTGAAACGGATTACGACCATTGGGTATGTTCGAACGAACGAATATTTATATATATATAGAGAGAGAGTGAGAGATACATAGACGGATTTGGAGATATATAAAGAAAAACAAAAGCAATAAGTCGACGATTTTTTTCGACATAATACTCCTTTTTTTCTAATATGCACGAATAACGACATACCGCATCGGTGGACCACGTCCATAATGATCTGCAATCGGCATTGGTGGCGGTCGTTGATGGTAGAAATCATCACGACCATACGGATCAACACCGCCACTACGCATACTATATGGATCACCACCAGCACGACTATATGGATCATGATAACTCATTGGTGGTGGTGGTATACGTTGACGTTCATATGGTGAATCATACGGACGAGATCGTGCGTCCATGTAACTATTACGCATACTTGGATACGATCGATCAGGACCACCACCTCCGCCACCACCACCACCACTTGAATAACTACCGTTTCGACTTGACGACATCATCGGATAATCACGATTTCTTAAAAAGAGAAAGAAAAAAAACAAACTAACTTATAGATATTCAGAAATAATTAATCTAACCGAGATGATCGTATTGACATTGAACCAGAATCATAACGTGGTGATTCTCCGCGACGACTAGATTTTATGAATAGAAAAATAAATAATAATAAAATAAAATCTATTTTAATCTTTTATAAAATCTTACGATGAACGACCGCCACCACCACCGCCGCCACGATCACCTGAGTTTCGAAGTTGTGTCGTTGAAATCTAATCAATCAATGAAAAGAAAATAATTTAAAGTTAAACAAAAAATCATACCTCAACTCTAATACGACTTCCTTTTATATTAAAATCATTTAAAGCTGCTATCGATGCTTTTGCTTTACTTGCATCTTCCATATGCTAATAATAGAGAAAATAAATGATCTAATCCATGAAATTAATCATAATAAAATGACTTACAACAAATGCATAATCTTTCACAATGTCACATTCAAGTACTTTGCCATATTTTTCAAATAGTTCTTTTAATTCCGTTGAACTTACTGTTGGTGGAACATTGCCAATATAAAGTTTCGTTGGCATTGTTTAGATCAATAAATGCAAAAAAAAACAGAATAAAAATATAATACTACACAATCTGCAAATAGAATAGAATATTAAAATAACATATATTCATTCATTAATACGATACACATAAAAACTTCTTCGATGAACTTCTTACAGACATAATAAATAAACCAATCAAATTGCATCAGTTTTGTTTTATTCAACCATATTACTCCATACAATGTCTTCAATTTGATCAAGAATTATTATTATAAATGATATTTCTTGCAAAAAAAATAAATTCTTATTTATAACATTTTATTAATTAAATTAAAAAAAAATTTTAATTAATCAAAATTTATTTCCGATATTCCTGTAGAGGGCGTCATTATTCAATATACTATTGTTTTCTTGTATAGAATTTCAATTCATTTAAATCTGAACTAATGTGTTGAAAAAAAGCTACTTACATCTTGTAATTAAATTCTATTGACTTTAAAACATATGTTCTTTCTTCAAAGAATATGTTAATCAAACACTTGATCTTGTAATGAAATAACTTACTATTGCAGAATTAATCAAAAGTAAATATTCAAAATTAAAATTTCATGCAATAAATTATAATAATGAAATATTCATCTATCTAAAAGAATGATATAGTCAATATTAATTAGTATATAGATATTTTAATAGATTATTAATGAAAAACTATATAATGATATATTTGTCCTCTTGACAATTGTATACAAAGTACTTGATTTTAAATTTAAAACTAATCTTGTTTTACATAAAATAGAAATTACAACTCAATTTGAAGAGAACAATTATGCTTGATTGAGAAATTTACTTATGCATGGACTGCCAGGTATGAGTAATTGAAAATTATTTGTCCTTGAGACAAACAGAATCATTGTATAAGTATGAATAAGTAAATTTCTATTTACTAAAATAAATATTTGCTCTGATAGATAAGTTGAAGAAAAACAATTTCTCTCTTATATTTCTAATAATGTTTAGCTGCTCATTTACATTCTTGATCATGCAATGATAAAATAGTAACAATTTTTATATATATTACTAGTAGATTATTGTTAATAGAATTCAAAGAAGACGAGTAAGTGTATAGCATTGAAATATATATATATATGTTCCATTGTTGGATCGGAAAATAATTATATTGGTAAGTAGAATATGTCTTAATTTTAATGAAGTGATTTATATATACGCAATACTATTGTTTAAGGATCAAATAGATTCGTTATTCATGATTGAAAAATGTCTTTTAAATAGAAGTATTTTAACTTCAATTTTTATGATAATTATTCTCCTATGTAATTTAAAAGACTTTTTTTTACTTCCTTCGTTGAATAGATTATTTAAATTACTAGATAATTTATTTTGTTGTTGTTTTTTTTCTTCTTTTGAATAAATCTATCGACAAACTATTCTTAATTGTAAATATTTTTTTTTTTGACTAGCACGCAATCGTATTTTTCTCGTTTTAATAATTTTAAGTTCATCTATATTCTTGAGAAACATATGATATTCAACATAGGCAAAACTAAAAGCAATACATTTTCAGATAAAAAAGATTACATAAAACAGTATGCAATAAGCGGATTATTATCCATCCTATCATATAATCTGGCACTCTTCATCATGACGTGTAGCATCACTTATTCAAGTGTTGGCTGTTTTCGTTAAGTTCTACTAGTTCACGTGTATCTCGGTTATTGAGTGTAGAGTATTATTTATATTTCTCAACAAATAGAGAACGTCTGTCTTATATCAAAGATTTTCGTTATTCATATGACTAATCAAAAATTAATTTAAAGAAGCTCTAGATGTGCTAATGAATGATACTTCATTGAAAAGTCGATAGAAGAAATAATCATTTGGTACTAAGTCTTCATATATTGATAATAGAATTGGCCATCGTACTCCTAGACGACATTTATACTACACATAAACTTTTCTATCAAGAGCAAAACAGCTTGCGCTAATCGACTATTTTTATATGTCCTTTTGGCTTTTCTATTAAAAAAAAAGGCAGTCATTAGACAGATTAAATGTTCTTTTATACTCTTGCATAACCGATGTTTAATAGAAAATTCTTAGTTATATATTAATTTCGTTGAAAACATGATTTTTTTACATAATAATTTCTAATAAAATCATTATAATGTATGCATTGAACTAAGAAATATTTCTAAAGCGCCGGAACGATTTATTTCCGTAAAAGAAAATGATTTTCTTTTCTTTTTTCCGTCTTAAAGAAAAAAACGGTGAAACATTTCCTGAATATTTTCGTTAAAGATTAACAAAACTAATTTTTTATTTTTATTCAATCTACCAACTTCTTTCTTTTCTCTTTTCTATTAAATTGATTAAATTGACTGTAAATATAATAGTTGATTACTATATTACATCAACGAAGGAACAACATTCATCTATCTTTAGATCTCTAGAGAGATTAATCCCCCAGTACATTCTAACTTCAAAGGTTGCTTAGATACATTATTTTTTTGTTAGACTTAAATACAAACTGAAATATATATATGACTTCACGAATCCATTAAATTTCATGTCTTCTTTTTTTCTTATTAATATACTGAATTAAATATTTTTGCAAAACTCCAAAATGATGATAATTATAAATTTTTCTTCTTTTCTTTTTCCACCCATTGTAAATTAGATCAATTACCTTGAACTTGTCAAATTAGTTTATTATTTTATCCTTCTTTTAAAAATAAACTATTTTTATTTAGACACATCTGCTTATACATATGAAGATGATACATTAACTGGAAGAAATAATCGATAAAACATGATGTGATGCACTTGATAGGCATCAACAAAAAAAGAAAGACGTTGAATGGCATGCGAATGAAGAAGATCAAATAAAGGCTCTTTATTCTCTTTTTATAATCGTTTTTTCGGCTAATTTTATTTGTTAAGCATACTGATTATTTTTTTTTGACTTGAAAATGAGAAGAAAAAAAGAAACCATCATATTTTAGATGATATCAACTTCAAATTCTATTGATTATATATCTATAATTAGTTCAATTTCATATATAACAAAAAACCAACAAACGAATTTTGTAAGTTTATATTGAGTATATATTGACATTGCACTTGAACGAACGATCTTTCTTCGGGTTGTTTTCCTGTTTATACAACGCGAACGATAAGGGGAAAAAAATGAGAAGCACATATAATAATGATCAGAAAGCATGCTATATAGTAGTTGCAAACAAGCTAAAAAGACGTTTTGCATTGCATTTCTTTTTTCTTAGCCTTTTTTTTTTATTTGCGAGCGCCATTACATTCCGTTCTTTCTCTATGTTGTCTCAGATGAATTTATGGATTGAACGCAAGAAGAACTTCTCTGCACAATATAGGAGAAAAATACAGGAAAAAAAGAGAAAGAAAATGGTCGATGTATGGAAGGGAAAGAGAGTTTTTTTTTTCTTCTTATTCTTCTTCTACCATAACAGTAGAAAAGTGGAAACAAAACGGCGACATCGAAGAGAGGAAAAAGAGAGCGGCACGTCATTTCATCTACTTCTCTTGCTTGTTTCAGAAGCACACAGTATTGAGGCATGGTCATGAACATAGAGCAGCAGGCAACCACTGCTCCCACAACCACAACTAACAATCTAGTGGTAAAGAAAAATATTATTATTATTATTTTTTAATGTTATCTTAGATGTGTATTGCTTTTACTATTTATCAATCTAATAATTTCCTCTTAACACGATTAGAAATCAAATAGACTATACTTAATAGAACACTACCTAAAAGTACTTTTTAAATGGTGTTAAAATTATATAGTAAGAACGAATATTGGTATGTTAATGTCTATAGAAATATAATACATGTGTTTTTATCGTTTCGTATATTTCGTTTTCTCCTTGAAAATTTATTAAAAAAAGAAATACTCTGTTGTCGTGCTTATATTAACTTGAGTAATAGTATTATGAAAATATTTAACTTTAGTCTTAGGGGATTTCTCTTTTGCCAATAGAATATATGTATCATTCAAGATTGAAATTAAAGACATATTTATTCAAATATAGTAAAGAGAACTTGTTTTACTACAACAATAACTATACATTAGATTTTTTTTTACGTATTTTATGATTCATTCATTATTCATTTGCTTATAGATTAGAGTCGTTATATATTTAAGCTTAAATAATCTCGATTAATTTCAAAAAAGAAAAGAGAGAATGCCTTTTAACAGAAACTGAATAATTATAAATCATAAGCTATATACGACTAACAATAGATTCAAACACATAAAAGAATACGATTTATTCACTTGCCGGAGGTTATCTATGTTTTTTTCTTTGTGAAAAAAAATTGACTTCAAAGTCAAATCCCGTTAATAATTTCACAAGAATGATTTAAAATATATATATGTAATGATAACAATTAAATATCATATGAATAATTGATATTTTAATTTGTTATATAGACCTATACTATTTTTTTATTAAATCAATATTCTATTAAATTCTCTCTTTTTTATATAGAATAAAAAAAGAATCTAAATGCATTTTATCAAATATCTATAATCGAGTATGACTATGTCATTTCTGACATTTTTCTTTTCATGCAATTAAATCAAGATAAACTAATAGAATTATAAAAAACAAAGAAGGGGAAAAAGAAAATTTTTTTTTCTTCTCTCTCTTCTTTATTTTATTTTTGTCCATTAATCAGATATGATTATATTAGATATGATCGAAAAATAATAATTGAAATTCTATAGATTGTCTTAATTTATAATAGACTCAATACTTTATAATTAATATCTACTATATATTTCATTTGTTTCTTTTTTAATATTATATTCTTACTGACAATTGTCAATATGTAGATTGAATTGTTTCGAATGATATTCGAATATATATGAATATATACGTGTATGAGATATTATTTGATTGATGGATGATAGTCCTTCGTGTAAGATAATTGTATATAGATGTGGGGTTGTCCAATTAAGTATTTGTTTCTTGTTGTCCCTCTCTTTCTCGTACAGAAGAAGAAAAAACCGTAATTGCCCTTTTCTAGATCAGTCAGTTTTTTCTCTTCTTTCGCTTTTTTTTGTGGCTGCTGATATTGTTCTGTGACATGATCCACTGTGCATGTGAGTATACCCGTATGCATCGTCTTGTGTATCATATTCTCTTGTTCGCAACATCATCTGTACTATATTGAGAAGGATTATTATCAAGAAAAAAAAGCATATTCGCTTCGTCTTGCTTTAGGGGAGAAAGGACACAAAGAGAGGGAGGGAGGGAAAGAGAGAGAGAGAGAGTTGGCAAAGGAGACACATCGTAGTAAATAATATTGACAGAGAGAAAAAAGAGAACGATCGCAGCTCAATACATACACGTATACATACATATGCCAGTCTATTTCTTTCGCGCTCTCTCTCTCTCTTTCTCTATTCGCTTTTACCTTCACCAAATATACAAAAAAGAACTAAATTGTCCGATTAATGAAATGTGCATACTCAACATAGTCGATCATTTTTGTTGTATTTGAATCTTATCATTGACGTTTATTCAACTTGTCCGAATAGATGACCCATTCAAAACAAAGCTCATCAACAGTAAGTGACAACAACTAATTTAATGCATATATATATATATATGTATACATACATTTGTATATACACGTTACTGGATATACATTCCTTATTCATCGATTTATTACATATTCATCGGCTTTTTATCATTTAAAAAGTATTAGTGGTATAATTGATCCTGTCCTGAGGAATACATTAGAATATTCTTGTTTAACTTTTTGCCTCTCGGTTTTTTTTGCTCTGTCTGATTCAATAGAGAAGAAATGATCGTTCGATCAATAGACTTCTTTTTCCTAGCTAATGGAATAGAATGAAGAAAGAGAAGTTTTAATGAAATTATGCGGGTTATTACTTGTTATAGTTCGTTCTTTTTTCTCTTCATCATCATACTATATTGTAACAATCTTCTCTAGACTTCTTTTATTGTTAGTCTCGTTTCCATTGCAATTCTAGTTACTATTCGATTCAGCCGGAACCAAGTTCCATGAGTTCATACGAATAATTTCTTAATCCGAAAAGGAAGTCTGAAAGCATATAAAAAAAAAAGGAAAAATAGATAGAGAAAAATAAAGAAAGAAAGAAACAAAACGAGAAAAGAAGAAGAAGAAGAAGAAGAGGAGAAAAAAGAATCGGTCCGCGACTAGCCTTTGCTTATCCTCTGTCAACAGATGATGACGGATGATTATTAACAATATTTTATAAGGCGCTAAGAAGCGTCACTAGTCTTCTATGCCTATAAGAATGGAACGATAGAAAAGAATTACTTGTTTTTCATCAAGTAGATTTTGATAGTAGATCGTCTCTTGATACTCTTCGAAAGATAATACAAAAAAAAACAATAGTTATTTTATATATTGTGACTGAATGTAACTCAAGATCTTTTAATGTAAAACACTATGTCCAATATAACATCAAAAGAAAATATTCCAACAACAATTGTTCGTCCATCATCTATTAAACTATCCATATCGACACAATTCAACGAACTACATCATTATTATCATCAAGTAAAAAATGAGAATGCATATATATATGTATAAGTTTTCACTCTCCCTATTAAATTAAGCATAGATTGAACTCTTATAATCCCGGATAATGATGAAATATCTATACATATGTATCAGTAACACTTTACTGGGAATAGTTTTCATTTTTTTTTGTATATGACATAATACATTCGAGATATATTCACACCTATAATAGAACATTTCGATGACTTCTTTCTTTTCTTTTTGTTAATGTATAAATAAAAATAACTTGACAAGAACAAATGAAACCCTATCGTCTATCTTCCTCTCTTTCTGTCTCTATATATACATTAACGTGTATTAAAAAAAACTATCAAGTGCTATCCATTGAATGAATTTTAAAAATAGTGTTGTTTCTCTCAGTATTCAACTAATTCTATTTTCTAAGAGTAACATGAGAAAGAAAGCGGGAGTAGTCTCATCACTATCATTTGTTTTCTATTCGCATACAACGTAGAAACATATTTCCCATGACAATGTTCGTGCATAGTTGTAAGTGCACGCGTCACATTTGCATTTGGTTTCTTTCATTTCTATATATTTTGTACGACGGAACACACAGCGACGAGTCAGTTGAGATTTTCAATGACTCTTGAAAAATAGAGAGAGAGAAAAACGCTCTCGAGGAAAAAAAAAAGAAAATTTTATTATGTGTAGTTGTTATTATTAGATTTTTGTAAATAAAAAAAGAAAAAAACTTAAAATAATAAATAATTTTCTTCTTTTACATGTGTAGAAATCTTTTATCCTTATAATGTCAAAAACAAACATGATTGATTTTTTTTCCGTCTATTTTGTCATTATTGCTTATTATCATACAATTGAATATTTAACGTTTAACTTTCTATATACGATTTTTCTTTTTTCGAGCACAGATGTGACATTCTTCGATAGTCTTTTTTTCTTCTCTAACCATAGACATTCTCTTTTTTCTCCATTCTGTGTCTTGAGCCAGATGTTACTGCAAACTGGTTGAGTTCAATTTACTAATGGTTAAAAAAAAAAGAAGAAGAGAATATATGTTTTACTAGTAGGAAAAAAAGTGCATTCTAACGAGAAAAGAACGAACGAAGAGTACAATAACAATTCTATCATCAGGAAAAAAAGTGAGGCGTCCATGCTCGTCGTGTTCACACACCACACGTTGGATATTTTGTCTGGGTGTCTGTCTGAATAGTTGACGAGAGAGTGATGGTGGTGCTGCCACAATTTTTCAGTCTTCTTTTTTTTTTTCTTCTTTTTCTTTCTCATTTTCTTCTAGAGTTGCTTATATTATAATACATACATTTCTCTTTTTCATTCCTTTCATTCATTTAACATATTTTAATCTTCTTTCTACTACGTACGAACACGAAATCGTGTGAAAAGAAGCATCCCAAATGTCAATTATTTCATTTCGTACAATATGACTGTGGTATGTTGTTCATAGAAATTTTTGTTTTCATGTTTAATTTATTAATAGAACATATATATATTTTTCTAATCAGTGTGAAAGACTAAAAATATCTGTTAATCTTATTTATTTACGAAGGACAATGTTTGTTTTTATTGGCAAGTCTATTTAGCTGCCGGTCATATATCCGTTTTTTTCCCTTCTTGATAATACTTATTTCTTTAGCATTTGCTTTCTAGTCTATTCAATCGATCAATCGGGATATATATGATGAACGCATTTAGCTAGACAGGAATAAGATAAAGATAAGAACGATCGATAGGTTCAGTTAGTAATCATGCTGTTACTATTGATTGTTTGTTCTGTTTCCTTTTCTTTGGTACTATGAATATTCTTTTTCCTGCTGTGTTAGTTATATTTTTAGGAAAATGTTCTTTCTATTCATCTGTTGGTTGATGGTACTCTACCATATATATACAAACATACGCAATCAAGAAATACATACATATATACATACATATACATATATATATATATGTAAGGCGAAAGGAAAAAAAGAAGAAGAAGGAAAAAGGAGATACTGGAAGTATCGGCATAGGAGAAAATCGAGTGCTATCTTGATTATACACTAGTTTCTTCTTCTGTCTGCATGTTCTTCGTCTTCCTTTTCTCTGTCTCTCTCTCTCTCTCACTCTCATTGAGTGTCGTCTCATTTACTACTATTTTATTACGACGACATATCGTGGCCATTAGTAGCCAGTAATTTCGTCATTTCAATTCCGTATTTTATCAAAGAGAAGACTGCTATCATGGGTCGACATTTGTCGAATAAAGTTCGATGCACCTTCGTGAGTAATATTCGCAATAATTAATATATAACCTTGTGACGAATACAATTCTTTAGTTTAAATAATCATTAGACCACTATCTTATATCTATTAACGATAAATCAGTTATATTTTGCTTTTGCATCTATTTTGTTTTTCAGTAAAGAATCAATAAGGAAATGGAATAATTCAATATATTTTTCGTTTTGTTTGCTAAATTTATATAGCCGGAAAAGATGTACAGACAAGATCAACAAGAAAAAATCATTGATGGATTGGTCTAGGAAAGGATACGTAAAAGATAAGAAACAACTGTGCTACTGGAATTCTTTTTTTCAAGAGATCTCCATTTTACAAATTAGAATAGAAACTACATGTTAGAGGATAAAGATCAATTGTATCTTATCGAGATGTACGTTCATGTCGACGTGCATAGTAAGAAATAGTTGATGATTACATTGATTGTCAGATTACATAATCCGACAAAATTTGTTCTTTATTCATGGAGACAATCGATTGTTCTGCCAGTTGTTATATCAATCTTGTTCATATTTAACTACAACAATTATATATTTTTTATTTTTCTAGTCTGATGGAAATTCGGGCTTTTTACGAGCAGCGCGAGCAGGAAATCTTGAGAAGGTTTTGGAATACCTTCGTTCATCAATTGATATAAATACTAGCAATGCTGTATGTATTTCTTACTCACAAAAAACATCAATTAAAAACTTGTTTTTCTTCGTCTTTAGAATGGATTAAATGCACTTCATTTAGCATCAAAGTATATAAAAGAATTCTTTTTTGTTGTTGTTGTTTTTTAAATGAATTTATATATTTTTTTAATAAGGGAGGGTCATGTAAATATTGTGCAAGAGCTCCTTTCACGTGGTGCCAATGTCAATGCAGCAACGAAGGTCTCTAACACATCAAACGATCAATGATTATCAATTAATCATATTTTTCTTCTTCTATTGATTTAGAAAGGAAATACAGCTCTTCATATTGCATCATTGGCTGGTCAAGAAGAAGTCGTCAAACTTTTAGTTAAACATAGTGCTAATATTAATTGTCAATCACAAAATGGATTCTCTCCTTTATATATGGCTGCACGTATGTTTCAAAATAAAAAAAAACTAAGAGATTTATACATATAAAAACTCTCTTAATTGATATATTTACAGAAGAGAATCATCTCGATGTAGTTAAATTTCTGCTCGCTAATGGCGCTAATCAAAGTCTAGCAACTGAGGTAATTTATCTTGTAGAAGGTTTTTTTCGAAATATGCATATAATTATTGTATTTAGGATGGATTTACACCTTTGGCTGTTAGTCTTCAACAAGGACATGATAAAGTGGTTGCTATACTTTTAGAAAATGATTCAAAAGGTTCTAAAGTTCGTTTACCAGCATTACATATTGCCGCGAAAAAGAATGATACCAAGGCTGCCGCATTATTATTACAAGGCGATAGTCAACCAGATCTTAATTACAAGGTTTGTAATTATTTAATTAACAAAAAAATATGATTTCTTTTTTCTACACAAAAAAACTTTTGATAATAAATAGGGAGGAGGTTTTGTTAATTGTACAACAAAGGTTTGTTTTCTCGATGTCTAGATGGTGTTTTTATTTATTTATTATTGTATATTTTGATGGTGATGGAGTACATTTTTTTTCGATGTTGTCATTCGTATCACATTATTTTTATTTTCATTTTTGTTTCTTTTCAGCTCGGCAGAGTAAGCATAAGAATATTTATGTAAACTAATTTAATACTAATTTTGAAAATAATTAGAAAAAGAAACCCAATGACAATTCCAATCCTTTTTTTTTCTTTTCTCTCTCTCTAGTTAGTTAACATATCAGAATAGATTATTTTTGCATGTTTATATCAAAAAAGAAAGTTATGATTGAATATGACATGATCACATTTCTTTTTTAGTCTGGATTTACTCCATTACATATTGCAGCACATTATGGAAATTTAGAAGTAGCTCAATTATTGATTAGTCGTGGTGCGGATGTCAATTATGCAGCTAGTGTAAGTGAATCTATGTATATTTATATTGAAATAAGTATTCGAACTTGAAAATGAAATTGTACTTGAGATTTTTCAAGTGTATATTGAAGAATATTCCTCGTTCCACTTTTATTTCTTCTTATTAATTCGATTCCATTACATCATAAAGAATATGAATATTAGTTATTGTAGAAATGTATGAATATGCCGTAGGGCTATACAATATTAATCACAATAATGCCAGCAGGACATAACCAGTCTTAATTTATAATATTGCATTTAATCAACTAGATGATTCATAAGAAATCAATGAATTTTTTGTTTATAGCAAAATATCACACCACTTCATGTTGCATCGAAATGGGGTAAAGATAAATTAGTTCGATTATTACTTGAAAAGAATGCAAATATTGATGTTAAAACAAAAGATGGTCTTAGTATGTTGATTTGAAACATGAAATAATTTGTTTTTTACTTTCTTCTAATATCTTAGCACCTTTACATTGTGCTGCTCGATCCGGTCATGATCAAGTTGTTGATTTATTACTTGAAAATGGTGCTCCATTTGGTGCAAAAACAAAAAATGGTCTCTCGGCTCTTCATATGGGTAAATAAAATAATCACTTATTGTTATTTTTAATAAGGAAATTTAATCATATTTTTAAGCTGCCCAAGGCGATCATGTTGATGCAGCACGTATTCTACTGTATTACAAATCGACACTTGTCGATGATGTTAGTTCGGTAAGTTAATTTTCCTTTTATTAAAGATTTTAATAATAATTTTTTCTAAAGGATTATCTCTCACCATTACACGTCGCATCTCATTGTGGAAATTATAATGTTGCCAAACTTTTATGTGAACGTCGTGCTGATGTAAATGCAAAAGCATTAAATGGTTTTTCATGTTTACATATAGCATGTAAAAAGAATCGTTTAAAACTTGTCGAATTATTAATAGCCAATGGTGTTGATATTGAAGCTAAAACTGAATCAGGTTTAACTAGTTTACATGTCGCATCATTTGTTGGTAGTCATGATATTGTTGTATATTTATTACAACATGGTGCAAATATAAATGCAACAACAATACGTGGTGAAACACCATTACATTTAGCAACACGTAATAATCAAATTGAAGTTGTTCAAACATTACTTCGTTATGGAGCATTAGTTGATACAAAAGCTAAAGAAGCACAAACATGTTTACATTTAGCAACACGTTTGGGAAATATTGAAATAGTTAAATTATTATTACGAGCTAATACACATGTTGATAGTACAACAAAAGATGGATATTCAAGTTTACATATAGCAGCTAAAGAAGGACATGATGAAATAGCAAATCTATTAATTGAACATGGAGCTAATTTAAATTTATTTACTAAAGTATAAACGAGAAAAACAAAATTTTTTTTATAAACGAAAATTTTATTTTTTGTTTTTAGCGTAATTTTTCTGCATTACATATCTGTAGTAAATATGGTAATATTAAAGTTGCTAATCTTCTATTACAAAAAGGAGCTGTATCAGATATACAAGGCAAAGTAAGAATCTAAGGCCGATATATATTTTGTATTTCTTTCATAATTATTTATCTAGAATGAATTAACACCATTACATTGTGCTGTTCATTATAATCATGGAAATATTGCTTTACTTTTATTACAACATGCTGCTAGTCCACATGTAACAGCACGTAATGGTTATACTCCATTACATATAGCTGCAAAGAAGAATGCACTTGATATTGCTGAAACATTATTAGAATATAATGCAAATACTAATGCACAATCAACTGGTGGTTTTACACCATTACATTTAAGTTGTCAAGATGGTCATGTTGATATGACTATTTTACTTTTAGCTAATCATGCTAATCCGAATATTGAATCAAAATGTCATTTAACACCTTTACATTTATGTGCACAAGAAGATCGAGTTAAATGTGCTGAAGCATTAGTTAATAAAAATGCTAATATCAATGCTCAAACACTTGTAAGAAGAAAATTTTTGTATTATAAAATTGAAAAGAAAACTTTTTTTTTTCGTCATTTTCCCAAGATAATTTTGATCTAATCACATTTGGGTATAGTTTCTTTTGAGCCTTTTGTCATATATATATTATAACATAAACAAAAGCACTATTTTCGTATTATTATTATGAATACCCTTGATAATGCATGTTAATTATTAAACTATGGATAAAATAGAAAACATCGTTTCGAATATACCCCTGGATTACAAGGGATATAACATTACTAATGTAGGAATGTGTCATGATAAATAATAAATATGTCCATAGGTCGTTTACTAAAGATGACATATCTCAATACATAGATTGAATGAGTGCAATTTATTTAATATACATTTAAATGTCAGAAACAAATATTTTTAATTAAAAATCTATTTTTATGCAATCAAATTTGTCTTGTGGTTTCTCAAGGTTTTTAACATTTCTAAAATTAAAAGCAATGTAATAATAAAAAAATAAATTGATCTATAACGAGTTTCAAGTTTTTCGACAAATCGTAGCTTGTAACTATGGGCTTTTTTTTCTCTTGAACATCACCAGTCCAGAGTATCAATTTTCAGCCGAAAACTTTTTATTTTGTTATTTCTAGAGCGGTTATACAAGTTTACATGTTGCTTGTCATTTTGGTCAAATAAATATGGTTCGATATTTAATCCAACTCGGTGCCAATGTTGATATGGAAACCAATGTAAATTCAATATGTTTTTTCTACATATAAAATAATCACTTTTCTTTTCTTATAGCTTATGTTCACACCACTTCATTCAGCTGCTCAACAAGGACATGTTATGATAGTTAAATTACTACTTGAACATGGTGCTTCACCAAATAAAACAAATAAAGTAATAAATTTTCTATCCGAGTTTTCTTTTCTTGTTTAAACAAAACGAATCATTTTTCTAGCATGGAATGACTGCTCTATCAATTGCACAACGTCTTGGTTATATATCTGTTGTTGAAGAACTTAAAGTTGTTACGGAAACAACTGTTTTAAGTAAACAAGAATCATTAAGCGAAGAACGTTATAAAGTAAAAATATTTAATAATTAAAATTCATGAAATTCTTATTGATTTATGTAATTAGATTCAAGCACCTGAAGTATCTCATGAAGAACATCCATTAACTGATTCAGATGATGAAACAGGTAAATAGATTTTTAATTTTTAGATTGATATAAAAGATAATAAAAAAACAAATAAAATATCGATATCATCAACTTATCTAGATGATAAAAAAGAACTTGATAATGATATAATTTATCCTGAACTTGGATATTTTGAAATGGCGAGAGCTATTAACAATTTAAAAGATCAAGAAAAACCGACTAAAGGTAGTCGAATGTCTGCCGTGCGGATTTGTGCCTGCCAAAGAATGAAACGAAATCAAATTCTTTTCCCTATCCTTCCCTTCTTTTTGATTTGTCTCTTACCTACAGATACATTGCGCATGAATTCTGCTAAATATTTCCTATACATTTTTTTCTCAAATTTATTGTCTCATATTATTATTATGATTTAGATATGCTTGGTGATG
Source organism: Adineta steineri (assembly GCA_905250115.1). NCBI lineage: Eukaryota > Metazoa > Rotifera > Eurotatoria > Adinetida > Adinetidae > Adineta > Adineta steineri. The sequence continues at coordinate 450,521 of CAJNOI010000057.1, read as the reverse complement.
GTAGTTCAAATGTTCATATGCAATATTTACGTGAAGGTGTATTAATGAATGAAACAGATGAAACTAACAAACTTAATCAAACATCATTTATTAAAGTAATGATTTATTTCGATTTTAATGAAAAAAACAAACTTCGTTTTTTCTAGGAAGAATCCGAATATCCAATATTAGCAACAAAAGATAATTGGAATGAAAGTCGAGATAATTTACATGAACAACAAACACCAATTAAAATACAACAATCATTGATTCCCGATAATGAAGCCATAACTCGACCACGTCATGGAGGGTATGTAGTAAATCAATTGAATTTTTTCCGTTGGTTATGCATTAGTTAGCATGTGTGTGAATTGTATTTATTATGTATTTCTAGGGAACGTTTTCATTGTCGATCGTAAGTGTTCACATAAGCTTACGTTTCTCTCTAAGCAAATTACTAATCTTCTTAGATTCATTAACTACTTATGTCTAGCCCGTGTTCTTTATTTAGCTTTTTGTTTTCATAAAATATTATATGTTAATTTTTCGGTATAGATTTTTGGTAAGCTTCTTGGTTGATGCTCGTGGTGGTGCAATGCGTGGATGTCGACATTCAGGTGTACGAGTTATTATACCACCAAAACGTGCTAGTATGCCAACAAGAATTACATGTCGTTTTGTTAAACGTGATAAACTAACGGTACCACCACCATTAAATGAAGGTGAAGCATTAGCAGCACGAGTTTTAGAAGTGGGGCCAGTTAACTGCAAATTTCTTGGGTAAGATATTAATGAAGATAAATCACTGCTAAAGAAATAGAGATAAATTCATACTCTTCTATACAAGAAAATCCTTTTAAATAGTCCTAATGATTTTTGTCCTACAGGGTTAAAATTGATGGATTTGTTTCGATTGCTATATAGATTTTCTAAAGTTAGCATGGCTGTTAATTAATAAAATACATATTTTTTAGGCCTGTTATTCTTGAAATTCCTCATTTTGCTTCACTACGAAATCGTGAACGTGAAATAATTGTTTTACGAAGTGATAATGGTGAAAAATGGACAGAACATACAGGTCCAACAACAGATGAAGCTGTACGAGAAATACTCGGTGATCTTGTTGAAACGGAAGGTAATTGTTTTATCAAATACCAAAATTTCATAGAAACATTTCCATTTTTAGGTCTTGAAACTATTGAAGAACTTACATCACGTCGAATAACACGTATAATTACAAATGATTTTCCACGTTTCTTTGCATTAATAACACGTTTACGTCAAGAAGCAAATTTTATTGATGAACAAGGTGGTTCATTAACATCAACAATAATTCCATCATGTCAAGCTCATATACCCGAAAAAGCTTTACAAAAACGTATACGAGTATCACTTCATGTTTTACCAATATCATCTCAAATTATTCAACGTTCATATGGTACACGTGTTAATGTCAGTCCTGTTGTTACAGTTGAACCACGTCGAAGAAAATTTCATAAACCAATTACATTAACAATTCCATTACCAGTAAAACCAACAAAACAAGGTCAATCAAAAGATTCACAACAACAACATGGAAATGCTTATACTAGTGATTCTCAAACATTAAGATTATTATGTAGTATTACTGGTGGTACACATGCTGCGCAATTTGATGATATTACAGGACATACACCATTGACATTTTCAAATGACTGTGCTACATTTACAACGACTGTTTCTGCTAGGTATTGATTACTTAACATGATATCAGAAAGATAAATATCAAAGAAATATTGTTTATATATATATAGATCTTTAACCTTGCCGCTTAAAATCACTGAGAATAGATTCGAACTATAGACCTTTTTGTTTTTATTGAGATATCTAATTACATATATATATATTTCTTTTTGTCTTTTAAAGATTCTGGTTAATTGATGCTCAAGGTGTTCCGGATGTTATTAAATTAGCTCATGATATTTATCGTGAAGTAACATCAGTACCTTATATGTCACGTTTTGTTGTATTTGCTAAACGAAATGATCCAAATGAATCACTTGCTCGTATATTTTGTATAACTGATGATAAAGAAAATAAAACACTTGAAATGCAAGAACATTTCATCGAAATAGCTAAATCAAAAGAAGTTGAAGTTGTTAATGGAAATACAATTTATTTGGATTTACAATCAAATAATTTACAAACAATTACAAAATCGAATGAACAATTAACATTTGCATTTCGAGCATTTAGAGAAAATCGTTTACCATCCGTTATTCGTATACGTGATCAACAACAAGAACCATCGGGACGTTTAATATTTTCAAAAGATAATGGTAAATTAATATCATTACAAAGAACATCATCATTAACAATGACAAATGGACATCTACCATCGAATAATATCGTTGATCCTCAAACATTACAAGCAATTTGTAATTTAAATATTGTTTTACCACCTTATGATAAAGTAAGGAAAAAATAATAATCATTTTTTGTTCTCTATAATTTTCTTTTTTATTTAAATAGGATGCAATAGGCGTAAGTTCTTTTGTTTTTATGAGTAAGTTTTTTTTTATTTCATTTGAATTGCATTTTAGAATGAAGAACGTCTCCGTACTCTTCATTCAGTAGAACGTGAACCACGTTCAGAAAGTAAGAATTAGCAATAAAAGAAATCTCGTAGATTAATGTAATATTTTTTAGGTTGGAGATCAGATGATATGTATCGAAAAGGTGAAATTCGTTTAACTGATATATCAAAATTACTTGGTACTGAATGGCCAGCACTTGCAGCTGAACTTGAATTAACTGAAGAAGAAGTTACGAAATTAATGGATGAATATGGTCAAAATGCTGCTTTACATATGTTACGTTATTGGCTTAAATCACGAGGAACTGAAGCTACAGGTAATTAAATGTAGATTCTATGATCGATCACGACATTTGTTGTTTTTTTCTCAATAGGTAATTGTCTTCAACAAGCTTTACGTAAAATTGGAAAAGAGAATATTGTTCAAAATTGTGTATTTAACATTGAATGGGTCACTGATGCTGCAGAAAAAGAAGTAGCTAAAGCACGTCTAACAAGTCGTGGTGGAAGTGTTGAAGGATCAACAACTGGTGCTCGTCGTGTATGTTATTTTTAAAGATATATTTTTTTTCTAGAAAATTAATCCTTCGAATTTGTTTTTTTGTAGTTAGATGAAGGTTTTGAAAGTGATGAAGAATTTGAACGTCGTCGTTATGGAAGATCTAGTAAGTTAAATAAAAATAAAAGATAGAGTCTCTCGATAAGATAAATAATTTCGATATAAAAAATTTTTTAAAGATCTTATAATTGATGATGGAAATCATTCGCGAACAATAATAAAAACTATAACATTCGAAGAAACAGCCGAAGATGAATTAGGAGAAAATATGACAGATAAAATATCTTCGCAACAAAATCAAATTCCACAATTTAAACAATTAGAACCATTGAAAATGATTAAAAGAGTGATATCGAAAGATTTTATTCCTTCATCATCATCAACATCAAGTGCAGATACGATAATAAATACAAGAATTCCAGAGAAAAGACTAGGTTTATATAACTCGATATTGTCCTATTGTTGTTATTGTCTCGTCTTAGAAAGTCCTCATCGTTGTTGTTATTGTTTTGTATATATGTGTATATTTTTTTAAAGGTGAACGTGATGGTCCTTTACATTTTGTTGATTCAAGTAAAGCACCAACACCAGCATCACGTTATGGTGGTTATTATTCTTCCTTTCAACCATATAATAAATCAGGTTCAATAACACCATTAAGTTGTTATTCTCATCCATTTGAAATGATGCATCTTGAAAGTTTAAGAGATAAATTAAATCGTTTAACACGTGATAAAGGTTCATTTTTGTTTGATGTGTGTTTTATTTTTAACCATTAAGCATGAAAAGTTTTGTTGTGATTATTTGTTAATTAATTTTGAGATAAAAATATATAAATTTCATTTTTTTTTCGTAGGAGATCATGATGATTCATCATTAAAACGACGAAGTACAGATATTGGTGAAGGACGAATAACACCAATACCATCGGGTAAGATTATTATTATCTAGTTAATTTTGTTAAATCAATATTTATATGCGGATAGTATTAGTCTACTCAGCAGTATGTCTCATGAGAAATAAAATAATAATGAAAAAAACAAACTACATCCAATTATAAGAGAATAATGAAAAAAGACGACGAATGAGATATTCTAGTTGGATCTTGAATTAATGAATAATCAATAAGAAATCATTATAACATAAATGATTTTATCGATAAAGATATTTTTCTATGTATTGCTTTTTTTGTAAAGAATATCCAAAGAAAAAACCAGCAAAACAAGATGAATTTAATATTGTTCATATTGTTAAAGAAACAACACCAGGAATATCAGATCATGAAATATCATCAAGACCAGTACCACCTGTTATGGATACAATTGTTCAACAAACATTTGTATCACCAGTTAAACTTGATTTCAGTAAATTAGATGAAGATTTACTTCAAAAACAACAACAACAACAGCATGAAGAACCAATAATAACAAGTACAGTAACTGAACAATTAGCTGAACAAACAGCTCAATTACTTGATGATATTCGTAAGTAAAATATTTTCTCGTTTAATTGATTTATTTAATTGCTTTTGTTAATTTAAACAAAACATTTTTTCCAGCACCTACACGTGCTGTTACATCTCAATCAGCACCTACAGCTGTAGGTGAACGTTTAAGTAAATCAAAAATAATACCTGATCAAGCACGTGCATTAGCACATGCATTAAAACATGCGGTTGTTAAACCATTAAAAAAATCTATGATGACAAAAAAAAAATCTGTTGATATAAATAGCAATGATCAACAAATTTTACATACATCAATATCTAATCGTCCGTCTGTTGTTAATGAGAATTCCGATAATTTATTAACTGAAACATCTATTGATTCAATTGAATCACTAACTCCTACGACATTAACACCACCACCAGCTAAACCACCACGTCATAGTGATGAATCGGGTTCATCATCATCAACAGAAATAAGTTCACCTCCTGCTAAACCACCAAGACATTTTTCTTCATATACTCATCAACATCAACATCACCATCATCATCATCACAGTACGAATACTGATCATACACTAATACAACAAACTGATGATGTAGTAAAAAAAGTTTTAAATCTTGTTGATACATTTGGTATCATATCAGAAAATGATAATGATATGAATATACTTCGACAAACACCACCGCCTCCAATCTATGTTCAACAACCATCATGTACAAATGAATCGGATAATCAAATTTCAACAGTTGAAACCTTTAAAGTTGAACCAATAAGAATAACTTTAAATACACATTCACCAATAATAACTAAAGCACTTGATGAACCATTAACAATAATATCATCTTCATCATCTTCTACTATTCCTCGTCCGTCTTCTTCTTCTTCTATAAATGAAATCGTATCTGAACAAAATTCAGCACCAATTGAAATAAAACAATTAGCAGCGCATTTAACAGATAATATTTTTCAACAAGTTGAAAAACAATTTGAAGAAAATCAAAAAATTCTAACAAATATAAGTATCAAAAAACAGGACTCATTCGATAAAGTTTCAACACAACCACAAACTATCGTAACATCACACGTACCATCCGTTCATTCAACATATCGTCCACTTATGTTCGTTACACCTGATTCAGAATTAAATACAAGAAAAAACTCATCACCGCTAGTTGATATTGTTACAATAAAAACAACACCAAAAATAACAACATCTGTTACTGTTATAAGTCCACCACAACCCGAAGTTACATCAACAACAACAAATATTAGTTCGGACGATGATGAACAATTAAATAGTACTTCAACATTAATGCCTAATAGTAGTATAGCTTCAGATCGTTCGAAATTTCTGCAAAATAGCAGTAAAGAAAGTAGTGTCGATTCAAACGATACAAATCCATATGATAATCCGATACCACAATTACCAAATACAGGTAGTGCAACACCAGCACGTTCGCTTCTATCTGATTATGATAATTTGCATGGCTCATACGGAAGCTTAAATGATGATACACCGCATCCATTTCCTTCTGTACCAGCACAACCTTTAACATCACCAGAAACAGCTCAACCACCACTATCAGCAACAAATGCATCATCAATGTCAACTATCTATGAAAGTGCAGATAATTCACAAGATACATCAACGGGAACATATGTAACTGCCGAAAGTACATTAATGCGTGACGATACAAGTAATTCAACAACATCAACAAGACGTATAAATTCTGATATAAGTGATGAAGATCTTGTTGAATCATATGATGTGGAAACACCCGTATTAACATCAAGAAACCCATTTGATTCATCAAGAGGTAGAATCATATCATTGCCATGTCATATGAAAATGAACAAGCACGGACATTATATTTATTTATTTGTTTTGGTCGCATGTCTTAACCTGCCCCCTCTCCTTCTTGTTTTTGCTGATCGGCATGAACATTCATATATTCATTTTATTATTACATCCTCTTGATAAATATAATAATAACAAAATAGCATCAATGTTTTTTTTTATTCTACACAAACATAAATATTTATAATTTTTATCAGCAACAGTTTGCGTATACGCATGTTTAAAAAAAAAGAACAATGAAATGTATGCGCATGATATAAAACAAATTTTCTTTTTAGAAAAATATAATTAATTCTAAAATATTTATTTTTCTATTTAGACAATCTTGAAAGCAGTATCAGTAGTATTGAACAACCATCAACTACTTCCAATAAAGAAGGTAAGCAAATACAAATAGAATAGATTTTTTTAAAAAAATACTGATACTGCTGCTGCTGCTGCTAAGTTAATTAGTATTTGTAGTTAATAAATATGCATGTTCAATCTTAGAAATTTAAGAATTAATATTTACTTAAAAAAAAACAATAAAATTTAATTGACATCATATTTTTCTAGCTCAATATTAGCCGAGAGTACAATCATGTAAGCAAATAAATGACCAAAAAAAAGCATGATTTTTGAGAATGAAAATTATATGATATTTAAACAAAAAATTCGCATGTAGATATAGAAAAAAAAAGATTTGCCTTTTTTGATTCCTAACAGAGAAAATTAAACGCATGATTTTATCTTTCCTCACTGATTTTTTTCGCATACATATATCTATCTAAACATTTGAATGAATATATTCTATAAAGGACATGTATGTATGATACGGTTTGAAAATTAGCTGTTGTTCTATGCATGTTTCTCTTCAAAATCTTTCTTTTTTCTCTATTCTCATTGTTGTCTGAAAGTATAGACAGACTGAGAGATTTTTAAATCAACTTCTTTTCTTCATCGTTCTCAATCACGGCAATATCAATACGTGGTAAATAATAGAACAAGAACGTTGACAAAAATTATTAATTAATATATAAATAATTCTTATTGATTTTTCTTTTTCTCTCTCTTTATTTTATTCGTATATTTGCATGATGACGAATAATTCTATGTTGTTCACAACAGAACAAACCGTATCACACAAAATACATTGTCTATATTATATCGAAAGAAATTCATATTTCTTTCGAAATAATCTGTAAATAAATATAATATCCGATTTATTTCTTCTAAAGATAGATTCAATCTTGCGCGTACGTTTCTCAGAATTTTTTTTTACTTTCTTTCTAATTCTCGTCTCCTTTCCGATCGAATAATTCATCGAAGAGAATAAGCAGCAGAATCAAAAAGGATCAAGTAACCGCTAAGCTACTACTACTCTCGATTTTCCTTGTTTTCTATTGTTTACAGCTATTCTTACCGGCAAAGGAGAAGAATCACCGTCATCATCACCAAAAGCATCATCATTATTAATTACTTCTACTTCTACTTCTCCTTCTACTAATTTTCCTCCTATTTTTTCTTCTTCTTCTTCTCATATGATCACTAAAACAGAATCTAATCTTTCGTCACCAATGTCAAATAAATCATCAACATTACCATTTCAACAAGCAACGATTAATGAAGATAAACCAATATTAAAAAAACAACGTGATTTAGATGTTGGTTTACAATCACCAGTACATCATCAACGACGTTTACCATTACCAACAAATTTAACATTTGAACAAAACATAACAAATCTTATTGAAAAAGAATCACCATTATTACAATCTGAATTATTAACAGCTGAACATGAATTATCTGTATTACGTTCACGTTTAGCTGTTAATGAAGGTGTTACAGCTGTAACAGGTTCCATACTTGAATCACTTAAAGGACAATTTGAGCGACGTGATAAAGTTGATATAGCAACATCACCACTTGATATATATAAACATAGTTTATTTTATCAATCATTATCTAGTCAAACATCACCAATGATTGAAACATTACCTGATATACCTGAATCAGTTGAAATACATTACGATGCTCAAACAGTTAGAAGTCCATATTTACTTGTTAAAACAAAAAATACATTTTGGATAGCTCAACCAATAGCAACAGCTGAAGCACAAACACATTTACAAAAATTTTCATCACCTGTTATGAAACGTGCTACAGTTAAATTACCGAAAACATTTGATCAAAAATTTTTATCCGATAGTGACAATGAAGATGAACAAATAACAACGACTAAATTAATTAAACAACAATCATTTGATGAAGAAAAACCATTAACAATTGAAAATGTTGAACGTTTAGAAAAAGGACATATACAAAAGTTTATAAAAAATAATGAAAATAATTGGTCAACAGAAGTATTAGCACCATCAGTTGCAGATGAATCAACAAATCTTCAACAACAACAACAATCAGATAGTACAGTAAATAATAATCAAATATCTCCGGAAGATGAACGTTCATTTCCTGATTTAAAAGAACAAATATCTGAAATGAAAACAATTCGTTCATCATCAACTATACAAATTGAAGATCAAATGGAACAATTTGATGATAAAATTGATGAAATTTATTCAATTATTGATTATTTAAAAAATAATAAATTAACATCAACAAATTTTAATAATATTCAAACCAAAATTCATGATTTAAAATTAATTATGTCTGATGTACAATTAAATAAAACGGATGAATTACGTATTGAATATGAATTAGATGAATTAGAAAATCTATATCGTACAATCAATGAAAATTTAAATAATAATAATATTCATCAAAAAGAAGAAGATTATAGTTTAATTGAATTATTTGAACAAAATGTTAATGAATTACGTCGGATTATAAATGATATTAAATCAACATCATTACAAACAAATTTAACATCAAATGATTTACAAATAATCAATGAAAATATACATCAACAAGAATCGAAATTATTAGCTGAACATGATTGGACACCGGAGCAAATGGCGGAATATTTTCAACGTTCACCAGATGGAGAATTATTAACATCATCACGGCCATTACATTCTCATCTTATACCTGAAGATCCAGTTATAACACGTGAAGTGTTTTTTGAAGGTGATAAATCATCTCATCAAGAAAAGAAATCTTCAATTACACATGTGACACATTTAATACCAGAAGATGCTCGAATAAGTGCGGAGAACTTTTATGAAGGTGATATTAATCGTTCATTATTTCAAAAAGAAACAATTTCACATGAACCACCACCACCACCACTTATACCTGAAAGTCCACTTGTATCAAGTGATGTCTTTTATGAAGGTGATCCACAACGTTCAATGTTTATTGAACGTCCATCATTATCACATACTGAATCAACAGCAGAATCATCATCATCAATTAATAATCTTCGAGATATTATGAGTGATTTAATGCTTGCTGCTTCATGGTCGAAAAAACCAACAATCATTGATGAACAAACACCAAAAGATACAGAAGAAATTCTTGCTGAATCATTTATAACAACTGAACAGAATTATCCAACATCATCATTATGTGAAATTCTACATGAAATTGAAAATTTTCCATTAACTTCAAATAAAAGATTATCACATCCAATAGTACAAATTGAAGAACGTGATACAATATCACCGTTTAGTACAGCATCACCAACTATTATACATCGAAATATATTAACTCGACAAGAAACTGATCGATGGGCACAAGATGAATTACTTACTAGTGAAGAACAAAATACGGATGATTGGACGAATTCATCAAATCAAAGAAAAGAAATTTATGGAGAACAATATCGACCGGAAAGAAAATTTAGTGATGAACTATCTGAAACAACTAAACAACAATTAATTACTGATGATATTGGATCAAAACAAATGGATGAAACTGTTCAACAACGTGATGAAGATGAACAATATCATATTGAACGTACATGGAGTACAGATAAGATATTTGAACCACCAGTAAATGCCTTAGATGAAGTTATTATTCAATCATCTTATGATAATAAACATGAGGAAGAAGATCAACATTCGAATCAATTTTATATTCAAGCACCTCAACAAGTCGAAACAGATCAATATCAACTTCAACAAAGATTAATTACTGATGAGAGTATTATGAAACCATCGGATAAAACTGAAGATGAACACAAACTCGAACGACAAGATAGTGCGGAAGAGATTAATTTACAGTCACAATACGAGAATGAACATGAAGAAGTTGAAGAACAGTATCAACCTGAACGAAAACTTAGTACAGATCAAGCCATTCTTGAAACTTCTCAAAGAATCGAATCAGATCAATCTGAACCATCTTCTCCATCACAAGAACAACTTCCAGTAGGATTAACGCATCAAATTCAAGAAGAAAAATCCGATGCTGAAGAAGAAAGCAAGTCTCCAAGAAAATTAAGTACTGAACAAATCGTTCCAGAACCTTCACAACTCAGTGGACATCAAGTCATGATTGAATCTTCTCCGATAATTGAACATAAAGACTATGATTATGAACAATATTCTGGTGACAAACAAACTGTGATTAAATCGGATGAAGACGTTGAAGAAGAACATAAACTAGAACAAAGCTTCACTTCTGAAAAGAGCGATGTCCGATCTCAGCAACTCTCTGAACATGAAGAGGATGATCAACCTCAACGAAAACTAAGTTCAACAAGAATTAGCAATGCATCTATTCCTGTTAGTGAACATGAAGAAGACAAAGAACAGTATCAATCAGAACCATCTTCTCCATTGCACGAACAACTTTCAACAGGATTAACACATCAAGTTCGAGAAGAAAATTCCGATACAGAAGAAGAAAGCAAATCTCCAAGAAAGTTAAGCACTGATCATGAAGAACAACACTATCCATTAGAACGAAAACTAAGTGTTGATGAAATTGTTACTGAATCTTCTCCAGTCATGGAACATAGAATCAGTTCCAGAACAGCTTCTATTGATGAAAAGCACCAAATTGAACGAACACCTAGTTCAGGAAAAATCAGCATTGCATCTCTACCAGCTAGTGAACGTGAAGAACAAGAACTAGAAGAACATGAAGATCATACAACTCAACGACCATCCAATATTGATCGTGAAGACGAAGAAGTACTAGATTACAATCAACAAAAGATCATTACTGAAACTCAACCGCATGTTGAAATACAAGAACGAAAACTCAGTACTGATCAAGTTGCAATTAAAACTTCTCCAACGACTGAACATCAAGCATTTCAAGATGAACACTTTTCAACTTACAAAGAAACTGTAATACCATCTGATGATGAAATTCACGAAGAACATCAACTAGAAAAGAGTTTCACATCTGAAAAAAGCGAAGTGCAATCTCCACGAATCAGAGAAAATGAAGATAGTCGACAAGCTTTCGAACGAATTATTAGCTCAGAAGAAGCTTTTGTTGAACAAAAACCTGACGAAGATAGAAAATTTAGCTCTGGAAAAATCAGCATTGCATCTCTTCCACTTACTGAACACGAAGAACATGAAACTCAACAGCATACACACGAAGATGAACACGAGCAAAGACCAGGCTCTCGAGCAATCTCAACCACATCTCATGAAGAAACTGAACCAGAAGATACACATAAACTAACACCAAAACCAAGCATCGGTCAACTCAGTACTCACTCAGCACAACTAAGCGAACATGAAGTTGAAGAAGAAATACGTTCTACACCAGAACGAAAACTTAGTACCGGTCGAGTCTCAACTGAATCTTCTCCAACAGTCGAATACAGAGATTACCAACATGGACACTTGCCAACTCACGAAGAAACTCTAGTCAGATCCCACGAAGAAATCGAAAAGGAAACACCTGAAAAAGAAGAAGAACATGTGTTTGAACAAAGTTTTGTTTCTGACAAAAGCAATGTTGAATCTTCTCAAGTGAGTGAACATGAAGACGAACAACATCAAATCATCAGCTCGAAACCCGCTTCGGTCGTACAAACACCTGAACAAGAACGAAGACTCAGCTCTAGTCAACGCAGTATTGCATCTCTTCC